>JANZLF010000222.1:3345551-3366301 GCA_026546835.1 Erythroxylum foetidum
ATCTTAAATAATTTAAAAATATGATTTATAAACTAATATTTATTTTATGTATTTTTAATTATTAGATCAAAATTTATTTGAAATTTATATAATTGAAATTTAATTATATTTATTAATAATTATTAAATTAATTTTATAAATTAAATTAAAATTGTAATTAGTATGATTTTTGGAGACATAGTTAAAAATATATAGTATAATTGTACAATATAATAATAAACTATTTTGTAATTTTGAAAAAATTCAGAAACTATTTCATAAATTTAAAACATTACTTGAAACGGTACCCGGTATTAACCGATACTGATATAATACTATACTATGATCTAATCCGGTATTAAATTCGGTACAATATTCGTAACATTGGCTTACAATATGCATATGATCTAGCAAAATAGAAAGAAAAAACCCAAAGTAGTAGCTTAGAGATGTTATGGATTAGATAAAAGTGGTGGACGAGGCTATATTACAGGAGGTGGCTGTCAAATTGGACAGTAGCTGGAATATTAACTAGGTAGGTTGAACTCCAGTTACAATTACTGAGCAGAGAATGGCAAAAACTAGCTAGGAAACAAATAATATGGTAAGGGCAACATCAATTTAGTGAAAATTCTGATAATAAACGGAGTTTAAGAAGTCTATTTTACTCGTAATTAATTAATAGAGAGACTCTTTTTGATAATTAGTAAACAAGTCTAGAAAGAAAATGCACATACATGTGGTGGATGTAAGAGAAGAAGGGATGGAAGAAGAAAGTCAGGAGATAAAGCAAACTGCAATCTTATTACAAGCTGTGATAGGTACTTTCTTCTTCTTCTCAATTCCAACAAATGAAAGTACTGGTGGGAAGATATAAGGAAGAACCATCCATGTCTTGGTAGATGGGGGCAGCAAACATAATTTTGTGGATGAAAATTCATGAATCAAAATCGTAATGGCATTGAGGAGATAGAACCAATGATGATCTTAGTAGGAGAAGGGTTATAGATCAAATGAAACAAGTACTGCAAGAGTTTAAGGGGATGACGAGTGTATAAAAATTCAACACAGATGCATTGATTATGGATACTAGGATGATTTGACTTGAATGGAAGGGCCATAAGATTGATCTGCGAAGTAGGATAGGTAAAAAGAGTAAAGGAAGTTAAAGACAAACACATAGGTAACTGCTTGAAGGAGGAAGTAGTTTATCGGTTTTTGTTACTGCCATAAAATAGAATTATCAATTGGTGTAATTTTTTTTACCTTACTTTAATATAAAAATTATATAATTTTTAAGCTTAGCTTGACTCGATTAGGCTCAAATTTAGATTGTAAATTCTAAAAATTCGTTTGAACCTCGATTCAGGGTCAAGTTCATATATAAATTTTTAAACCAAAATTAGGCCTATGGGATCCGATCTATGTCCAATCCAATGTTATCCTTATATGGGTCAATTAATTTCTTTGCCTTGTAAGCAAGGGAAGGAGTTACAACAAGTATTAAAGGAATACCAAAATGTTTGTTAGGAGCTGGTTTACCACCATCAAAGGTTTATGATCATAAAAGTCAGTTGAAGGAAAGAGTAGTATATGTGAATTGAGGCCTTATAGGTATGCAGGAGTGTAAAAAACAAGCCGTTTAGAAGTTGGTTTAGGAGATGCTACAAGGAATTATCCAGGAAAGTATAAGCTTCTTTACTTCTTCTGTCATTTTAGTTCAAAAGAAATATACAGAACTTAGAGGTTTTGTATTGACTATAGAGGTTTGAATAAAAGCACAAATGTTCATTTGCCTCTAGGAAAGTGGAGTAGCTATGTCTTGTTATCATTGCTTAAGTTATGTTCGTTGATCCCAAAAAGATTTGAGCAATTAAGGAGTGGTCAATGCTTTAGACATTGAAACAAATTAGAAGCGTCTTGGAATTAGTAGGCTATTGTCAAAGAATCGTAAGAGAATATAGTTAAATTAGCAAACCTTTAACTTTAGTTTTATGCAAAATACTTTTGCTTGGACATCCAAAGATACAACATTTTTTAATCTGAGTCATTTAGTTTATGTCCTAAAGTCAATCGATTAGTTGTTGTTTAGTAACAATTATTTTAAGATATTATTTATCTTATACATATTTAGATGTATATGATAAAGTTCATGAGATAATTGTATAATGTAAATGAATTCATATTACATTTATGTATTGTCGCTATATTGTCCTTAATCATTGTTCTATTAAGATTAGATATTAATAGAAAGTTTAAAAAAATAGCACATGTTATGTTTTTTCTTATAAAGAATGCAGTTGATCTCAAAGACTTAAATATAAAGATACTTAAACAAATGTATAAGTGTTTGTTATAGAGCAAGTTCACTGAACTAAACTCAATATGAAAAATTCATTTGAAATATTACTAATATGTCTATAAAATTATCATTTTGATGATTGTATAAGTGATCATTTAACTTGAGATCTCTAAAGTTATTTTGTATAGGGATTGTTATGTTTTGATACTACTTTTGACTTATTTAATCATAGGTCGTTCAGTCAATAGTGATTAATCTATAGAGGTAGTTGATTGATAAAGATAAAATTCATTACTCCAAAGTAATTAGGGAGAATGTTATATTGTTCTCGATTAGTATTAATTTGAGAAATCCTTAGTCAAAGTAGAATGACGTTTTGTAAGCATATTACAAATGTCATTAATTGAATAAATAATTAATAGTAGAGAATTAATATGATTGGACTAAAAAAAGAGTAGATATTAATTCATGCCTTGTTCAGTCGGAACATTATATTATGAAATGATTGAATGATACGAAAATATCTTGCACTGAAAGATTAGTCAAATTTATTTTTGACATTCTTAAATATTTAGGTGGTCATGATGCATTGCTAGCTTCCAATCTTGATCTATAATTATAAATTGTTTAATTGGAGAATTAAAGATGAATTAAAACTTTCAATTTATATAATTCTAATTATGAATTAAAATTAAAATTTATAATCATTAATAACATATTTGAGAACCTAATGAGTCACACATAATAAAATAAATTGTAGAAAGCAAAATTAATTTAATTAAGTTGAACTTTATTGTAAAGTTCATATTTAATAAATAAAGATCAGATATTGAATCTTACTAAAACATCTCAAACTTATTACAAATAAACTTTAAGTTCTAATAAATTTATCACTTTTTGTTTAACTTTCTCTATAAATATTACATAACTTTAACCTTTTCAACTTAGATATAATTAGAGGTTTCACATACATTTGTACGGTGATTTAGGATGAATCTATTTTAAAAACTATTCGTGTACTACAAGAAAAGATCAAAATTAAAAATAAGATACGAATTACAATTCAAGTTTTATTATAATTTATTTATTGATTATTTTATATAATTAAAATAAATATTTGAAATTTTAAAATATAAAATCCGTTATTATTTATAATCTCGTCGATGAACTCAGGAAGATGTTTCTAGCTCTCCTTAATTTTAACCAAGCAGATTAGCTCTGCCCTCGTTGTTTGCACTCATAGCTTGGCAGGGGCCGCGCGAACGCAGGCCCCCTCTACCACAAATTATGACGTAGGCTCTCCCTCATTGGGGAGACCTTAGGAAGGCACCCCTCCCAAGTGCAATGGAAGTCACCATCCTAGACCATGGGCCTTTATGATCGCCCATTGACCCCGTCCAGGTAAGTATGTTGCTAAGAGGGTTTACCCCTTTTACTTATGCACTTGCTCTCCGCCTCCTGCCCCTTTCTTACCGGTATGGGTTTTCAGTCTAATCTTACGTGAAACATCGTGACTTCATTACCTTACGTGTTCTTTTTTTTTTTGGAAGAGTGTTAAATCTAGAAGAAAGGTAGTCTGGTGCTCCGGCAAGATTCGGTGTCAGTTTTCTACATAAACCAAAACGTTATATGATCTCTCCTTTGTGGTAAGCAGACGGTGACTTTTTCTTTCAGTTTTGGTTAATAAGTGATTAGCAGAAGCAACATAAACATTCAAAGACCCTGAACACCATTGCAGATACAGTTAGATATGTGTTGATATCCAAATCAAGGAGCTCCTTTGGATCCTCTGCTTAAGTTAGGATTTTCCTCGGACTATGTCTACGGAAAGATTGAGATTTGAGAGTAAGAACAGAAACAGAAGTGTTGTTGTACGAGTTTAAGTAATGAGTTGTAAAGATATTACACAGGCAATATATTGAAAAAAAAGAAGGGGAAGGAGGCGGAAAGGGTTTAAAGTTCATGGAGACCAATTTTCCAAACAATGATCAAATTAGTGAATCTAAAGTACACCTACAGCTCCTGTGAAAAAAAAGGGCAATTTTTGAGATAGAAATGACGGCTATGAACACATTCGTGAGAGAAACAAGTATATCCCAATGGGGCTTTTGGCTGACACTCTAATCTCTTTTGGATTTTGAAAGAGCTTTCTTCCTCTGCCCCAGCATGTATGTGTACATGTGAGGACTGCCTGCAATTCACCATTACATTCAATCAGCTACACAGATGATGACGAGCTAAGCCAATAAGTGAATGCCTAGACCTTAGTTCATACCTGGGACATAAATGCCAAGGACAAGAATTGCGGCGTAGAAGTTATCGAAAGAGAAGTTCCACGTGTTCGGCATTCTTATACAGTACTTCTCAGATTTCTGTCATAAACTCAACTTGGTCAGAGATACTTACATTTCTGCAGAACAACTTTCAACTGCAAATTATGATCTTTTTATATTCCATTCTCTAGGATGTGAGTTTTGACAAGTGGGGGAGGAAGGAATTGAACCATACCTTCCAAGGGAGGAAATATAATAGGGTCATTAAGATTCCAAAACATAGTATGTTTTTACTTCAATAACCATCTTATGCATGTCAAAGAAGTTCAGAGCATTCATTAAGGTTCTGTCGAAGGTGATGAAGAAATAAGCTCAATTACTTCTGACAAAGTGCGATCAGACTCGAATAATTTTGATAGCTACCACAGGTTTCGATTATATTTTAGCAGATTCCATTGATTTACCAAAACTTAAAAAACTACCTTGATATATGGCAAAGCGAGATATATCAGACCAACTTCACTGCTGATGCCAGTAGGGTACAACAACAAAAAGGTGCTATACCTATATAGCACAAATTGAACATTAGCAAATCAATCACCTATCAGTGAAATACTTATTTTGGCCAACAAGTTCAGTGTACGCGAACAATACCTAAGCCACATGAGCCATGAAGGTGCAGCACCAAGTGCCTCCTTTGTTCCGAAGAAAGAATAGCGAATAATCTACTAAGGATACTTATCCGATTAGTAGAGATTACCACACAAAATAGACATGCAACAATAACATATATAAGGAATTAAACAATGAAATATTGACTTGCCTCTGTGATTGACCAGCTGATGACCAAAGAACTGACAAGAAAGTGAGTTCGAACCTGCCAATTGTCTTCTCTTTTAGTTCCCATTTTTCTTTCCAATTCAGAACTTATACATAAGAAAAGCAACTAATGGAGAGGACTAACCTCAGGAAAACTGTGCAAGATAGCCCATAATACATACAATCTTGAACCTATCTGTGGCAGTGTTGCTGATATTGGAGACCTCACTAAACCTTTTCAGTAATAAGAAAAGAAAGTTTTTAGAATCATGCCTAAAATTCCAAACTTTGTCTAACCTTAGTTCTCACTCAAATAATTGATTTTGGAATAAGTTATATTCCAAGAAAAGAAGAGAAAGTGCTTACCAACGAGACTATGAAGAATCTGATGTACAGCAAATTTCGAGTCCACAAACCACGACAAAAAGAAGGTAAAATTCAGACAAACGACGACTTGGAAAGCACAAAGTAAAATTGAAAAACGAACTCACTACAGTCTACATTGCTTCAAACACCAGTAAAAGACCAACGTAAGAATAGTTTTCAGGAGCCATTAGTTCGTCCAAGAACCCAATATTTCTAGGAAGAAGCAGTTTGCTACAAACACAAGGCCTACCTCTAATACAGCTGCGGTTTGTGCGAGCTGGAGTGGCTTCTCAACAGCATTATAGACATGTTGGTGACCAGATTCTCTCAAAGTTCTAATGGCCAGAAACAGAACCTGAGCCCTGCAAAGACGTTAAGAAACTACAAATATGAATCGGTTAGAAAAGATTAAAGCTTGGAATTCAGGTCTGGGCATAGACGAGCATGGACTTGCCAGCCAATGAAGACTGCCCAGTTATAAACAGAGAGGTACAGGCGCCTTAAAAGAGAGAAAAACCCCGCCATACGAAGGAGAACGAAACTAACCCAGTTGAGATGAGATTGAGAGATGAGAGAGTTGGACTTTATAAGGAAGAGAAATTGGTAACGAAGATCGATCCACGGAGAATCAGAGACAGATACACAGAGGTTGTTAAAGAGATGTTCGTTAAAAGGCGGTGAGCTGCTCTAGCGAATTTCTTTAAATGTTTTGAGTGAGTTTTTTTTTCTTTTTCCTCATTTTAATTATAATATTTATCATAATCGTTACCACCAACCTAAAATTTTGCAATAAAATTATGTTTTAAAAAATATAATAATATACAATCTTATCAGTTATCCCTACCTAATAAAAATGTTATTTTTGGTATATCCGCATATAAATGTGATAATAAAAGTGATACAAATGTGACAACTATAGTCTTTTTATATATTATTTATTTTAAAATATTATTTAATTATTTGTTTTCATATACTTTATAAATAATATTACAAAATTGTATAATAGAAAAATTAAAAAAAAAACCGTCCAAGTGGTTATTCAAGGCCGTTGGCCAGCAATTGACACGGAAAACGACATGTCTTTTGGTCAGTGGCAGGCGATTAGGTTTCGGCAGTTGCGGGGATGAACTAGTACTCTATTTTACAAGCGCAGCGAGCGGGTCGTTTTTACGATGTAAGTTCCAAGCTTTTTTATATACGTAATCGTTTAAAATTTTATTTTTTATAAGAAATTTATTTAATTTGAGCAAAAATTAATTTAAATATAAATAATTTAAAAATGTTTTTTTATAATTGAAACTTTTTTTAGGACACTTCAAATAACAAAAAAAAAATATTTTAGACTGAGCCGTAATTTGTTTGCATAGATTATGGGCTCGCTTTTAGTAATTTTAGCCCAATTTGGATAACTCAATAAAGTTTAGCCCATAGTTGATTTTTTTTTTTTGCAAAATGGAAATTAAAAAGTGTAATGTTTAGATGATTAAAAATGGATGTCTTTGATATTTTATAATAAAAAATTAAAATTATTTACCTTGAATTATATTTTTATAATTAGTATTTAAAATTTTTAATGATAAAATAATTTATCATTACTTTTTAATATATATTAATTTATTAATCATATATTTTGAATTAATAATTTAACATTATAGGCTGTTTTGGGGTCACTATTATTAAATTGAGACTTCTTACCAAACAAGCATTTGATAGGAGGAGGCTTAGGGCTTTCAAGTTTGGGCATAGAATGTGGTCCTATTGATAACATCTAAATATGATATGGACCAATCATTATTCTATTGCTTTGTGTCTCCTTCCTACTAAGTATACCTCAAGAACTCTCCATATCAAGTGGCCCCTTCTCTTTAGTTCTCATCCAATTTGAGAACTTATCTTTATTCAACCCTATAAAAATTGTATAATTTATATTTTTGCATGAGATAATTAATTAATTCGTTATTTTTGACCTGTTTTGAGTAATAAATTATATATAATAAACGAATTATTTAACAAAATGTCAAGTTACGTTTTTAATTAAAAATTAAATGAGAAGACATCACTCCTTTCTACAAGATGACAAGAACTAAGATAACATTCAAACGCAAATAAGCCCTCTATTTGATTTTGAGCCCCAAGGGCGAGGGGCCATATTACGTAGAGTCTATATTTTTTATTTTGGAAATTTTAGGCACGATTTAGTCTTATTAGTAATTAGTGAGTAAAATCTTAGTTAACTAAATTTTATGTTGAATTTGAACTTAAATTTAAAATCTTTAAAATTTTGAATTTTAAAAATTCTATTAAAATTAAAAAAAAATCAATTTAGGTTGAGTTTATGCTCTTGTTTATCCAAGAATAATTGTTTCCAAATTTTTCAAAATTCGATTTATGTGTATGTTTAGATGAGCTTTTGGGAGAGCAATAAGCATTTTTTGCTACCACAAAAGTCTTTTTAAAAAAAATGTTTGGCTGTAAAAATAAAAAATACTTCTTTTATATATGACTTTTTTAACAGCTAAAATATAGCTTTTTAAAAAGCTAAAATTTGAAGATTTTCAAAAAAGTATTTTTTAAGATAAATTTTTTAGATCAATTAATGAGCCTATTTTTTATTCTCTTTTGTCCTTATGTTTTACACATAATTCCTACAATATCCACAAACTTATATTCACGTTTATTTTGAAATTTATATAATATAATTTGACTTTTTTATATGTTTTAATATTTATTTTTGATATTAGTTTTATGTATATTATAATTCATATAAAAGATTTGATTAGATATATTTTTATTTATGTTTCTTGTCATTTAAAATTATATAATAACTAATATATCGTGCTTTTGTTTAATATAATTAAAATAATAATTATATGTATAAATAATTTTTATTATAAAATAAAATATAATTAAAAATTTTATTTTTATGTTGTCAAATAATATATTTTATGAAATTCTTTCAAACAAGTCGTTTTTTAAATGACAATTAAACATTTCATTAGCTTCTTATAAAAGTTTCTTTTTAGAAAAGCTACGTTAACAAAAACTTTACCAATATAAGTCCAACCAAATTAATCGAACTTTAGGTTAAAAAAGATCTTCGATTAATATTTCTAACCTAAACGTATCTTCTTTTGAACGAGGTCTCCAATTTGTCATCTTACAAGTAACTAAACTGAAGAACAGATCCCCAAAACTTTCGATTTAGTACGAGCACGAGACACTTTCGATTTAGTACGAGCACGAGACAAACCCTACCAATTCTCAATCACCATTTTCCCCGGAAAATCTCCCACAAGTCAAAAGTTGATCTTAACGCAGTGTCGGTGCTCACGGAAAGTGAACGAAAAAGGCTGTGTTTGTGTAAGAAAGTGGAAGACAAAACCAAAAAGTACCAAAAACCATCCAACGGTCCAATCCCTAGAAAACCTTAAAGACCATAGACACCTTAATCTCTGCGAGCTATCCTGTAAGAAAAAAGAATCAGGAAACAGCAAAGACTCGCTTAGATATGATAGATTATTATAGTAAACGTCGTATTCCTGTTAATTAACGTACAAATGCTGCAATTACACACTGCTTTTTTGCTTTCTTCTTGGGCCCTTGAAAAGGACACCCCCACCTCCATCATGAAAGCTTACTTTCACATCTTTTGTACAGGTGTCCATGTGAGATGCCTTAACTCTCCTCTTTCGCTTTTATTTTCACAGACCTCAAGAAACAATAAAGGGTGTTGTGATATATAAAAGAATCAAGAATCCTATAATTCATGTGATAATACGGGTTGTCGGCTCTTCTTAACCATTAGTTAGCTTTTCCCTTCTTGGATTTCTTTTGTTATCGGTAGAATAGCAGGACCCAGAAGTCAGTTTGGAGATCTGAGTAGTGGGTTTGGTTCAAGTTGTTAACTTTGAGTGATGGAGCTCCAGAGAAATGGAGTTCTTCCTGGTTTCTTGGTGTTTCTTTTTCCAGTTGTTTTACCTTGCCTGTTCAGTTCATTAAGCCATGCCTCTCCTACTACGTTCTCGGTAGACTTCTTTTATAATTTTTCTTGTTATCATTCCTCATGCAACTCTTTCACTCGGATTGTTTCAGTTGTTTTACTCTGTGTTTTGTTTGCTTCATGTCTGGAAAGAATTTAGAGTTGGCTTAAGGTGATTTATAGGAAGTTTAAGTGGTAAGTAAGATCAAGTACTTTTGTGGCGAGGCATGTTATTGAATTAATGATGGTGTAATTAGTGTAGTAATTTAACCTAGTGCCATGTGGGTTTACGTAAGCTTAGGGGACCTGGAAAGCTTGACTACTTAATAACATCAGTGGTGAGGTAAATTACTTCACTCAGCCAAATATTAGTTCCCTTGAACTGGTGCTTTAAAAGGTGTGTTGTTAGTTACCTTTGGGAGTTTCTTCAGTTGGAGTTTTCATCAACTATTGAATTAGTCCCTGTTGAAATGACGTTCTGCTTGTGTAGGAAACACACAGACACCCGCTACATTGGACGTACTAGTTTCCCAAATAGAATTCAATTGCCACACAAAATTTTGGGGCAACTAAATACTGAGCTTGTGTTATTTGAACTGAAGGGAAGGATGAATAGATCTTTGTTTCTGTATTGGCATTTCAAGCATCTAAACTTTTAGAATAGAGTTGTGAGGAACTTGTGCCGATATCCTATCGACTGGATATAAGCTCTTGAATTAATGTTTCTGTTTTCAGCTCTTTTGAGGCAAATAAAACGAATTTCTATTGCATCGGTGCTAGTTGTTTGATGCTACTATAATCTGTTAATTTTGCATTGTGACAAAATTGTTTCATTTTTGCAGGAATGGAATGTCCCAAAACCTAAACATTTACGTCTTCTGAAAAGTGCTTTGCTGCGTGAGGCTGTATGTAACAGTTCCTAATGTAGTTTATAGTATGGTCTAATCAAATCCCTGTGCTGATTATAAGTATGTCTTCGTTTAACTCTATCATCTGTGCTTTTGATAGTCAAATGGAGAGCAGTCAGATCTCTGGGCTCCTTTGGCTGACCAAGGATGGCGGCCATGTGTTGAATCTAGCGACCCCCCCTGTGAGTAACAAGAAAGCCTTGATGGGTTTATTCTGATACATTACCATTAATGTACTAGAAGAAGTGGCTATATGCATGTAAACCTTGTCTTTTTCTTGAAAAGCATTGGCAGAGAAGTCTGAGGGATATCTTCAAGTATTTCTTGATGGAGGCTTGAACCAACAGCGGATGGGGGTATATGTTTGAACATTTTCTAGTTGTATATCTTCTTTGAAAATAAAGGGAAAATATCACAATTCCTTAAATAAAAGAGACATTTGATCAGCGCTCGTGATCACGTGTCTGCTTTGAGAATGTAATCAAATACTCGAAGTTCTGACTTGTTTTTGTCGACAGATATGTGATGCTGTTGCTGTTGCAAAAATACTCAATGCAACACTAGTGATCCCACATTTTGAAGTGAATCCTGTTTGGCAAGATTCAAGGTACTGTTTGTATACAAGAGATTGGGACAATTTGAGTTTTTACTGACATAATGTAGTGGTTTGACACAAGTATTATTCTGAAAAGTCTTTTTGTTTTTACTACAGCTCGTTCATGGATATCTTTGATGTGGATCACTTTATTAATGTGTTGAAGGATGATATTTCTATAGTTAAAGAACTGCCTGATGAGTTCTCCTGGAGCACAAGGGAGTATTATGCCACAGCTATTCGAGATACCAGAGTAAAAACAGCACCAGTTCATGCGACAGCGAACTGGTATTTAGATAATGTCTTACCCGTACTTCAGAGGTGGGTAGTTCCCTGAAATTTTGAACCGAGTTTCAGGTGCCATTATTACATGTTATGTTACATATTTCCTGATAATAGTGGACTATCTTAGTGTGAAGAAATTGTGTTCCTAATTGGTGATATTTGTCTACAAATCGAATTATTATAAGTTCAGATTAGTCTTGTTGTAAAATACCATTACAGCTGTTTCAAACGGAGTTGATACAGCTTTTTGAAACTCATAACCTGTGAATTTGATCCAGTTATGGTATTGCTGCAATTGCTCCATTCTCTCATCGGTTGACATTTGATAATTTGCCACTGGATATCCAACGATTACGCTGCAAAGTCAACTTTCAAGCATTAGTTTTTGTTCCCCACATTCGAGAACTCGGAGATGCTCTTGTTCATAGGCTACGTTATTCTTCTGCCAAAACTGGATTGCCTAATTCTGACTACCAAAAGAAAACAGACTTGATTGACAATAATGGTGCGAGGAAGTTTGTTGTGCTACATCTTCGTTTCGATAAGGTAAGACCCAGTAATTCCGATTATCTACCACAAGTCATCATTCAGTGTGTTCTTTAGGAACTGTGATTGATCCTCTGATAATCTAACAAGTTTCCTATAGTCTCTGCATTTATTAAGGTTCCCTTCACGGACTTTCAAAATAATGCAGGATATGGCTGCTCACTCAGCTTGTGATTTTGGTGGGGGAAAAGCTGAAAAATTGGCTCTGGCTAAATACAGACAAGTGATTTGGCAGGGAAGAGTGCTTAACTCCCAGTTCACAGATGAAGAATTGAGGAGTCAGGGGCGTTGTCCATTGACCCCCGAAGAGATTGGATTGTTGCTTGCAGCTTTAGGCTTCGACAAGAACACTCGTCTATATCTTGCCTCCCACAAGGTCCTTGTCCCCTTCAATTAGGGTTTGGTCATTAATGATGTTGACTTAATTGAAGATATTATTGAATCGAGATTGAACTATGAATGGCCATGTTTTTCCAGGTTTATGGTGGGGAAGCTAGGATTTCTACTCTAAGAATGTTGTTTCCACAGATGGAAGATAAAAAAAGTCTTACTTCTTCAGATGAACGATCTATGATTAAAGGAAAAGCTTCTTTGTTGGCTGCTGTTGATTATTATGTTGGCATGCACAGTGACATCTTCATTTCAGCTTCTCCAGGAAACATGCACAATGCATTGGTGAGTATTTAGCTAGATTGCTTTTAGGTAACATAATCTTATGAAGGGAATCTTCTTGGTAGCAACACATACAAGCATAATCTTTCAAAAGTGAGATGGTGTCTTCTGTTGTTTGCTGCTCTACCAATTTAGAGCTTTCTCTTTTTTGGTGACACAAACTGCATTGGGTTTCAACAGGGGCAGATACTGTACTATAAGAGTCTATCCCAATTTTTCTTTTGTTTGTTGGGTTTATAGCAAAAAAAATCAACTTTCTTCCAATGACGAGGTTCATTTGAATATGAAATTGAATTCGAGTGTTCCACTTTTTCCTACTACCTGAAAACTGCATTTTGAAATCGAACTTGCATACACCATAAGATGAAACATTGCATAAGTTCTTTTTCAGTCTCTTGATGGGATGATTCATGGTCTTGAGTAGACATACAGATATTGAGATGATATGTATAGCCAATGTTATCTGTGTTATTATTAATTACCAAACTTAATTCCCAAGAAGATTGTATCTGCAATATATGCGGAAAATGACTAGCTTGTGATACCAACAGGTGGGGCATCGAACTTACAAGAACTTGAAGACTATAAGGCCAAACATGGCATCGCTAGGCCAGCTCTTCCTGAATAAAACTATTAGTTGGTCAGAGTTCCAACAAGCAGTTGTTGGGGGGCATCAAAACAGACAAGGAGAGATCAGATTGAAGAAACCAAAACAATCCATCTATACTTATCCTGCTCCTGGATGCATGTGCAATGCATAAAGATGGTTAATCTGATATTGAAAGATTTGATGCTACCATCTGCCTACTGATGATGCAGTAACATTTCTCTACTTATGATGTGTCATAAATGGTGTAATAAATAAACAGGCATTCGCTTCCCCCCATTCATAAAAGTGCCCATTTGGCATTTTAGAAAGTGGACGTGAAAACTGAAGTTCAGTCAGTTAATAGTCTACTTATGGAAGGAAATTCTAGACCAGAAAAATATTGTAATGTCCCAGTTAGTTTGCACCTGTATTAGCTATCATTCTACTTGTGGAACGGTTGTTCTTGTAAAACTTCATACAAACAACAATAATATGGTTGAGATTTGATTTTGTGTCATTATACTAAGAACAAGGATGATTGATCCCCAATTCACTGTGCTGAGGTAATTCATGTTTACAGGTAAAATAACGAAATTTGAATGCTTGGCTTTGATTTGACAATATAAGGGCTAATGTTTGTCACATCAAAGCAACCAGGAGTATTCAACTGAAACATGTGAAGGATTAAGAAACGGTTTGTAGTGATGGAAACTAATGAAGAATACGAGGATAACAAAAGGTAACGAGAAACATCTTGACTAGAAATCAAAGCATCAAGACTCTTCACTAATTGGTAAAACACTAACAAGAAGGGTTAGTAAGGGAGAAGTGACCTCTGATGATCAAGATGAAAAGTATGAATTGAAAAGTCACAATGGTACATTCCTATCTTTAGAAACTGCATGTGAGGACATGTACTATGACTCTAAGGAGCTCTGTTTCTGGACATCAAGTTAGCTTTACGGTGGAAAAACAAATTAGGCACCTGCATAGATGAAGGTAAAATGATTTCACTGATTGCCAGATGCTGTATTAGGAGCGGTTGGAGGTTGGCCATCTTTCCCATCCTTTTCTGCAGTTGTTAACCCAGTTGCATTACGACCTGCAGCAGCAGTTTCCTTAACCTCAAGTGGAGGTAAATGGGGAGACATGTCTTCCTCAATAGGTAGCGTCCTCTTTGACCCATCCAAAGCAACACCAAGAACTATATTTTCCTCCAAGGCAGGTTTTGACATTGGTGCCTGTAAGGCTGACTTTCTTTCATCTTCTAGTTTCAAATGGGACGGATCATGTACTCCACCTGCTTTGGGAGTAGCTTCTGATGCAATTGAAGAACTATCAACTTTGCCAATTTGTCTAGCATTTTCAGGACTTGAAATTTTACGATGCCTGGGGTCAGAGGTTTTTTTGTTTTCAGGTATAGAATTGGAAACCACCCCTGTTGCTTTGGCATTTGAATTCACCACGTTCATCTTATCACCAGTGCAGGGCTCGGAAGTGGAGACAGGTGCAGCCTTAGTGTTCTTGACATCAGAATTTAGTGTTGTATCTGCCTTGATGTCTGATTTTGGTGTCTCTTTATTCTTGGAATCTGCCTTGATGTCTGATTTTGGTGTTTCTTTATTCTTGGAATCAGTCTTTGAGTTCACTCCCACTTTGAGGTCATGTGTTGATCGTGATGTTGCCTTAGTTTCTTGTTCCACTGCAACTCGTCCTGAACGAGTTTGGGATTTTGCCTTCTCTTCTCCATTGATTCTGTAAGGGGGTTCAATAAGTAACAAAGGACGGTTGGATGCCACGCCACCCTGGTTATACGTTGAATCCGAAAATGGACCATTTTCGAATTCTGCATCACTATAAAATTTCTGAACTGTACGGATTGGTGTGGCAAGCCGCGCTCGGTGATGACTGATGACATGTAGAAGATCCAACAGTATTGCTTCCTGTTTCATTATCAACAACTCTGAAATGAGCCTCATTCTTCAGGTTGCAGTGCAACCATTAGACAAGCCATTGGTGACCATTGATAAACATGATTAAAGCTCTAGCTAAGTGTCAGGAAACTTGTCAAGCAATCTTCTGCTAACTCTGTTTCTAGTAGAAATAATAGAGCATTAATTATAAGACCAATACACAGAGGAATTTTCTAGAATCTAGTACTAACGTCGAACTTATGCAACAGAACTGTCAATGCATTCTAAAGTTCATGCTCCAATTCTGCTTGCTATGTATTAGCAAATTCCACGCAGGGTAAAATTGAAATTAGTGTAGCACAAAAAAGTAGCAGAATGAAAGAAACTCCTTACCTTCACACAAAGATATTCTTCATGATGTGAGGTCTTCACGAAACATGATATCAAAATCTGAAACACGCAAGTTACAGAAGTCACACATAGATTCACATGCACACATTCATTGATGAGATACCAAAGGATAGACATTCACAACATAATTATCGACTCATTTGTGTAAATAATGCGTTCGTCTTCTGAAACATGTTAATCACCCATTTAAAAAGAATAACAAGCGGGATAATTTAACACCAAGGCCGTCTCTTGTATCTAATCATCACATTTATGCATGGAAGAAGAATGTATCTTGCATATATATGAGTTAATACTGGAAGTATTAGTTTTAAAATATATTTTCTAAAGAACTTATTAAATTCTGCACTTTTGCATTATAAAGATTTGAATAGGATAGTCAATAAAATGATTACACACTGTGCATAGCTCCATTACACAAGTTTGTGTCTTGAAAAGTCCTAGATGAAGTTGTACGGTTACCAGCAGAAGGGAATATAATGCTTAACATAAAGAAAAAACTTCCAATATATATAAAATTGTATGCATGAAACATGTATACACAAACATAGGTAGCTCCCTCCTCACCTCCTCCCTGATCCCCTTCTTCCCTCCTCCTACTCTCTATCTCTCTCCATAATATCCCTCTCTTAATCCTCTTAGCAGGTGCATGAAACATGTATACACAAACATAGGTAGCTCCCTCCTCACCTCCTCCTTGATCCCCTTCTTCCCTCCTCCTACTCTCTATCTCTCTCCATAATATCCCTCTCTTAATCCTCTTCGCACTACAACAAACAATCGGGAGACAGCAAAGATTACTTATGTTTTTAGTTTTTATTTTTTTTTTTAATTTTGTAAAAAAGCCTTTTTTTTAATTTTTGGTTTTGACTTCTTCCAATTTTCAAAATTTATGAAAATCATAAAAGGTGATTTTTGTTTTTGTTTTTTTCATAATATGATTTAGAATCAACTAAATATATATTACTAAATTATTTAATATATTAATTATTAATAAAATAATGAATAATAAATAATTTAATTTAATTAATTTTGAATAATTTAATTAAATAATTTATTTAAATTTTGTGATTATAAGAGATTAAAATAAATTTAATTAATTAAAAATAATTCATCTTTTAAGTTTTATCTAATATGTAATTATTGACATTAACAACTAAAAAAGGTTTTTGTTTTTATTTAAAAGAAAAATAAAACTAAAAATAGAAAACGAAAACGAAAAAAAAAACGAAAACGAAAACGAAAACAAAAACTAAAAACTACAATAAAAAAACAAAAGTAAAACCAAACAACCCCCTAGTTATCAATACAACTACCAATTTAGCATCAATAGTCTTTTTTTTGAGTAATGTAAGGCTCTGAAAAGCACCACTTACTCTTTTCAGTTTCCAGAATGGGAAACAAATATGGAAAATGAAATGAAAGAGTATTCAGTTGAGGTTAGAAAAAAAGCATGCAGAATTGATATGTTAGAAGATGCACAAACCACAAGGGCCTGATTTTCTTGATTGACATTCTCCAAAAATACTCTTCTATGCAATCTCTGCTGCTCAACTTGCGGATTCTTAGCAAGGACCTTACGCATATCAGCCACAATATTCTGTGCACAGAGTAGCGCTCATATTACATCATGAAGCACACCACAACAACTTGAGAAACATATCGTAGTGGTTGAATGGATGACAAAATAAACAACTCACATTGATCTTATTCACATCCAAGTGACTAATGGCTAGATGAGTCTTAATACGCCAATGAGTTTTTTGACTAAGATTTCTTACTACATTCACTGTGAACTTGTGGTTTGGAATATGGACTGCCTCACGGTCTTCAGCTCTTATAATTGTTGGTGACCACCAACCTACACGCTGCAAAGGATTGGAACAATTTGAATAAGAAGGTCGTTTTAACCATGCCACCAATAAAAAGAAATATGCATCTTAGTGATAAAAAATGCAGTTATCTTATTCATTCATCCCCTAGCACTTCATAAGGTCCTTGCTCAGCCAGACACATATTACAATTAAAAAAACATCATGTTTCAACTGTAACAGGTATCATCTTTACAAAGCTCTATCCTCCCAGTTTCTTCAAACATCAGATGCGTTTTCAAATACAAACCTCAACAGTACCAGACACTTCATAGCCTTCAATTTTGGTTTGAATCCACTCATTGACAACAAAAGGGCGAGTTGCATGAATCATCGCACTTGAGAGGAAATTTGTGAATATCTGAAAAAGTGAACAAAACTTATGTCAAGCTGTTTAAAAATGAGAACTAGATCGTAGGTGTTGGAAGAAATGAGTATACTACAATTAATTAACAAAAATGGAATGAAAAGATTGCCCTAGAGGCTGAAAAAAATATTACAATCCGGTCCACATAAGTTACAAGTGTGGATGAATCAATATGACATGGTCATGGAATTCACCTCACGGCCAGCAAGAGTAAGCAATACTGTCCCAAGACCTCCAGCTGTTAGCCATTTCTGTGTAGAGAAACCCAGTAGCTCCATAAACAGTGCAAAAGCTGCAACCCATACTGCAGAGTATACAGCTTTCCCAGCAAATTGTAAACCCATCTGCCCAAAAAGAAATTAAAAAAAAACCATCAAAGATTTGATTTTGCACAACAGGCTTTTAACCAAGACAAACGGAAAAATAGGAGTAACATGCCAGAGTGAACATCTTTTTATATCACATTCTAAGTTGGTGAGGTGGATGCTTAGTCAAAATGATATTCAGATGTTAAAATTATCTCCTAAGAGATGGTAATAAGAAAAAAATGTTCAAACTCTTGATGCACAATTAAGAACACCAATCTGCCGGTAAACAAGACTCGTGCAAGCCATGAGTACTGATGATTATCTGATCAATTTTTCAATGTCTTCTAAATTGAGCAAAGCAGTTCAGACTGTTTGCATTCCATTGACTGTTCACTGGACACCATCAGCAGCAGACTGAAGTGACAGTGGACTTCAAATATTAGTTTGGGCATCTAATGGCAAACAAATGCGTTAAATTTTTTTTTTTTTGTGGAAATTAAAGAACAATGAGTTAAAACTTAAATTTGAGCAAATTTAATATGAGCACATGGGAAGCCAAGACTCCTGGATAGAAATACATGACTTGCTACAACATTTAAGTTATACATGCAACAATACAACACGTACGTTTCTTGTATCATTGTTGGGCTCCTTAGAATCCAGGAAGAACTTTTGACCTTTTTGAATCACACTGCATCATAACATTCTCCATGTTCAGTGGTTCTTAAACAATTAACCCTGATAATAACTTGGAGGATTGCATCATACAAATTAAGGAAGAAAAGCAGGAAAAGCAGTCACCCTGATAAACAATAGGCAAAAGTCATCACAGTCGACAATGATCTCACAAAATTCAGAAGTCTCTGCTTAACAAGCTGGCTAGCTCCTGTCGGCATAACTACAGGATCCAGTGCTCTGCGAGTGGATACAATTTATGAATTTATGGCTGTTGATGTCTAGTATTCCTTCTGCAACTTAATAAAATCTCAATGCTTATACCTGCAGATGAGTGTTGTGCCAACCCACAGCAGCAAAGGTTGCAAATAAGAGCTCATAACATAGTGTGTGTCACTCTTTTTCCAGCTATTATCATTTTTCTGCCGAATAAAGTAAATATTACAGAATTACACAACTGCGGCAAGCCAACACAGTGCTCAAATAATGATCAGAACCCACACACATACATGAAATAGTAGGTTTCTACTGTGACGCATTAGTGGCTCAAGACCCCATATTGCAAAGATAATAACAGCAACTGCCGGAGCTACTTTCAATATCAGAGGGCTGCCATGTAGAACATTATATGACCTGCAACTATTACTGTTATTGTCCATCCAAATATAAAGAGCACAATGCATGAGTTCGAAATAATGAATTGAAAGGCACGTCAGTATATCATACACCACAGCTTCATAGAGAATGTTAGCCACCTGAAGACCAACAACATAAAATCGCCATAATTGCAGTCTGCCACTAATGATGTTGTTCTCAACAAGACAAAAATAATATAATTGAAAAGAATTCACCTAAACCTTGAAATAAATAAAGGATGCAAGCATCTAATAAAATAGAATGTCACATAATCAAACACAAATTCAAAATGAAAATATCAATGTGCAAAACATATATTTGTCAGTGGTATCACATGAAATACCTAGTCAATGTCCCTGAAGCAGCCTTCACACTAGGAAGATCAGGTGCTCCGCCTGGTACTAGTAAAGAATGACATCTAAAATTGTCGCTTCTAGTTTGTAAAAAATGTATTGGTCTGTATGAATTTCTGGATGGACAAACATGCCAAGAGTCCTGTTGGCGAAACTGAAAGCAAAGGCATATTGTCAAAGGGCATGTGATTGGTTAAACAGTAGAAGTAAACTTCTTAAAGACCAGTATAGGCAATTTCAAACTTCTTATGTACAAAGATGTTAAAGGTTGAATTAAATAAACAAGTTAAGATTGAGGTGAAAATAGCAGCAACAATAGAGCGTGCAACTTAAGGCCCACTTTGGTTGAGGAGCTGGTAATGGAACGGGATGGAATGTAACACACTTCCATTGTTTGGTTAAGGGTTCCATGATGGAATGGAATGGAATGGAATGAGATGGACGCAGAGGGTTTCATGTTATGTTCCAATATATCCTAAATAGTGAAAATAAAAAACCTTCGATTCGAGAGGTTTAACATAGAACGTAAACTAATAAATATATACCACCTAATCTACCCTCAATAATTTTTCTTAATGCCAATAATTTCTTCTAATCCTAACCCCCCTTTCCCCAGACTCATTTATTACGGTCCACAAAAATTATATATAATTAATAATATTTTTATAGTATTTCTCCTTACCCTAATAATAATATTTTTATATTATTAATAATAAAGTGTAAATAATTAATAAAAAAATTAATAAAATTTTTATTAATAAAAATAGAAAATATATATAATTATTTTATAATTGCTTGCATATATTTCTATTTAAATAAAAATAAAAATATATTATTTCTAAATATAAATCACATATATTAGAATAAAATAAATTTTATTAAATAATTAATAATAATATTTTT
>JANZLF010000222.1:3366401-3377444 GCA_026546835.1 Erythroxylum foetidum
TTTATTAAATAATTAATAATAATATTTTTATATAATTAATAATAAATTGTATATAATTAATAATAAAATAATAAAACTTTTATTATTTTCAAATAAAAATATATTAAAAAATTTATTTGTCGCGGTTGTAACTTGAACTGTGACTTTTTATTTAGACATGATTTCTATTTTAAAATCATAGCGTCAAACCTCCTGTAACAACCATTTTAATATTAGGGGTATAATAGTCATTTATTATACATTACATTCCATTTCATCCATCTTCCAAATAACATTTCACTACATTACATTATGAACCCTTCCATCCCTCCCAAACAACTTTTCACTAAATTATATTTCATTCCATTATAAATCATTTCGTTCTGTTTCATTTCATTCCATTCCATTAATTAATATCTAACCAAACAGGCCCTAAAAGACCAGCATAATAGCAGTAACAACATAAAAGGTTGAATTGAACAAAAAAGTTTGGCTTGTGCTAAAAAAGTAGTGACAAGAAGCTTTGGTTTAAATTGCAGCATCTTGTTGACTGAATAATCACAACACTTACTAAGAATTCATAATGGTTGGTCAACACATATTTAACTAAAACTCAGTTACATTATAGACCCCTTCTAAAGCTAGCGACAAAATAAAAACACGAAAAGCAATATATTTAAAGAAAGTTTGAAAAAAGTATAGTGAAAAAAATTAAAGAAAAGATGTTTTCTGGGAATATTATACATAAGTTGAAAGATTCTGGAGGAAAGCAAGAGAATAAACAGTACAAAATGAAAATGTAATCTATGGACAAAACACATGTTTGCATGAACATTTAGGTTAATGTAACATACAATGAATTCATGATATAAACACATTTTCACTGAAAGAAGAGTTAAATCCAAACACAAACTAAAATAATTACCGCACAGTGTGACGAGAGTCTGGTACTCAGTAAAGGCAACTTGCGCATTCTCATTACACTCTGAAGACAAACATAGCACTTCAGGATTCAACCAAAAAGGAAAAGCTAAAGACACTGAAAAGTGAAAGGTCTCATAAAAGGAAGTGCAAAGAAAAAAATATGTAGTACCAGAAAATTTCTGTTGCATCTGTGGCTGCCACAAAGTTTCACGTCATGGTTCTTGCAAAGTCCCAAATCATGGGACAGTTGCAAGGAACCACTAAGAGCCATTGCCAAATTGATGCTCACCAGTGGAGTCAGATCAAAACATAATTTAAGCCGCAATTGATAAGGTTGAGAAGCAGATGTTGACAAAAAGACCAAATTGCAGTTAGACGGTTCAGATTCCTGAATACTGGAAAAAAGATTTAGGTAATTGAATCAGAACTAAAATAGAAAAGCATGATATCCAGCCAACAGTATAATAAAGCTAATCAAAATAATTAAAACCTTAATATCAAAAAGCACATTAATTCATCTATCAATTACACAAAATTAAAGGAAAGCAATGCATAAGAAAAAGAAGGCCTTGGATAAAAAGAAAAACACAAGAACAGAATAGCATCATCAGCACTTCAAATTAATGAAGGAAAATTCATCCCTGATTATCCAAAGACTTCTCATACTCATTAAGGCCCCAAACCTTTACAGAAAGAAAACTGCGATTATCTAATGATTAAGAATCATATTATCAGAATCAAATCTCCACAACACTATCTAACCACATCTAATTTTCTTCAACATTCTAATTGACAAGCTCGGAAAGGAAACAACTTTCTCTTGTAAGCTCAAAGCCCAGAAACATCCTCAATCAATCAAGTTCACAAATCGAAAAGATAGAAACTTCCCCCACCCAGAACCGAAACCCTGAGCATGCAAAGAAACAAAAGTTTCCAGTGAAATCAAATGGAATCAAACAAAAATAGCCTAGGGAAAATCAAGAACTACCATAAATTAACATGTAGGGATGCGAATAGTATCGGAAAATTTGAAACTAAAAAGAAAAATCTGTACTTCATACTCACTTATATTCAAGATCAAACTGATTACAAACAGGAAAGCGCACAAAGTTAACAGGGAGGACTCGGAAAAGTATAAACGCAGAATTTCAGGCAGCGTTGATTTCTACACTTTGGGGGCTCGTACGGTGCGTTTTGAATGCTATAGGTCGTGGTATCGCCACGTAGGATTGCCACGTCACAGGCGACAATTTAAGACCAAGAACTGTCCGACGTATCTCCTCAAATCTCCGATGTCGTTTTGATATTGGACATTTAACATCCAGTAGGCCCGGTCTTGTCGGGCCGAATTCGGGTCGAAATGAAAAAAGCTTGAGTCTCCAGACTGGATCAGACCTGCTAATCAACATCTTAACCCAAATTTTAATTAAAAACTTGAATTTCAATAGAATTTAAATTTTAAATATTAAAAATAATTTCGATTTGTGTTTATAAATAGTGAATACAATATAAGAATATTATTTAGAAAAAGAATAAATTGCAGTAAAAGAGTATTATTCTTCATTAATCACTGGTGTTAGTAAATATATAAAACTAATTAAGTTGACCTTATACAACAACTTAAATTATTGTAATGAAATGGTCACTTAATATAATATTAGAGTTTTTGTGACTAAGTGGTCGAGAGTTCAAATCTTACTATCTACTTATAATTCAATACAAGATAGAATGAGTCTGTGCAAATTTCAAGTCTAAAAGAACTTTCATTTGAGATGGTGCGTTACTGAATAAATAAAATTAATTAAGTTGATTTCACACAATAGGTTAAACTATTGCAGTAAAACGGTCACTTAATAATTGAAATGTGTGTTTTAAATTACAGTACGTAAACTTTCGTAATAATACAGTTATAAAATAATTATGATAATTTATTATAAACTACTATTTGAAATAACTTTTTAATTAATTAGAGATAAAGTTGCGTCTTAAGAAGTACAAATATAAGGTGCGCAAAAGAATAGGAAAGGAGATATGTACTAATGGCAAATTGTAACAATCCAATCAGTACAATGCTTGTACACGCATAATATACAAAGAAGCTGCAAAACCATGCTTAAAAAATGGTGTGGTAGCGATGAAATCAGGAAGTACCTGTGTTAAGTTAGTCTAAATAGCAACTAGACCACCTTTTACTTTGTGGCAACTAGTTGAGTTCTCTGAATGGTGATCTCTCTTTGGAAATCGCCTGAACACTCTTTGTAGAAGATGACATGTTGTAAGGATTCATGTTTCCAGGAGAATGCACAATCTTTTCCAGGATTCCCATCAGTTGCGTGTCTTCTTCAGAGATCTGACTGATCCTGTCACCTATTCCAGCAACAAAACCCAACAAGTTCTCATTCTCTGATGACAATTTCCTCACATCTCCAACTAAAGATGCTTTCTCGGCCTCAAGCTCATCAACTAAAGCTTCCGAAGATCTCAGCTTTGCCTCCATTACATTGATCAAGTTCTTCATTTCTATCTGTTTTGCGCCTAGTTCAGTTTCAATCTGTAATGCTTTTTGTTCTGATTGAGACAGGGATCTTCCTTGAAGTTCGAGTTTCTGCTGTAGAGAGTGGACATCACCCTCCAGCTCCTTAATCATCAACTTCTTCTCCTCAACTTCTAGTTGTGTCAGAATCTCAGCAGCCACAATCTTCTCCAAGTTCTCCTGGAGCAAACTGATCTGCGCCTGCTCCCCTGTGAGCTGAAGCTGCAAGAGTTCGTCTATTCTTTGGTCTCTCTTTTCAATAAGCTGGATTAGTTTCTCCTTTTCGAGCTCAAATGTTCTTTCTGCTCCTGTTTGAAAGGAAATTAAACCTTCAATTTCTCTTCTCAATGAGTCTTGTTCTAGCCACTCAATCTCCTTCTGAAGATCCTCTAACGATTTGTCCTTCTCTATCATCATTTGCAGAAAGCTCTCCTTCTCTGACTCTCTTGTTTTAAGTTCTTCCTCATATAATGAGACATGTCGCTGCAGATTTTCTGTTCCGATGTCCTGTGTTTCTAACATACGGGAAAGATTATCCCTTTCCAGCTTGAATGTTTCTCCAACTTCTACTTGTGCAATAAGAGAAGCTTCTAATTCTTTACGAAGTGACTGACTTTCTTCAAGGTCATCTTTAAAGCGTTCAGCTATAGATTTCCATATCCACAATTCAAATTCAAATGCATGCTCTTCACAAACTTTGGCTGCCAAATCGGAGTTGAGATTGTCTAAAGCCTTGTGCAATTCCTGAATTTCCCGTTTAGAGTTATTTTCTCTGAGCAATGCTTCCTCTTCCAAGCGAACTTGGCACTTGTATGATTCCTCAAGCATTTCCCTGCACATGTCGAGTTCTTTCTGCATCTCGAGCTGCTCCTGTTCCATGATACTAGAATTCTCAACCCTGCTCAAATAAGATGCTGCCGTTTCCCGTTCTTTAGCCAGTTCAGATTTTGCTGTTTCCAATGCATCACAAGCTTTTTTAAGCTTCTCCTTCAATTCTGTTTCTGTTTGCAGAGCCTTCTTCTGTAAGAGAAGTTGGTTTTTAGATGATTCTTCAAGCAGTTTCTTGTAGTTGTGTAGCTCTTTCTGCAGCAATAGCCTTTGTTCTTCAATCATATCTAGGGACTCAACCCTCTCAGATAAAGAGGATGATTTCTCATGTTGTTGAGACAACTCGGAATTAGCTAAGGTTAACGCATCACATACTTCTCTAAGTTTCTCCTTTGACTCATTCTCAATTTGCAAAGCTCGCTCTTCCAAGTAAAGTTGATGCTTGGATGATTCCTCGATCATTTTTCTACAGCTCTCAAGCTCTCCTTGCATCATGAGCTGCTTCTCTTCAATGGAACTCAAGGACTCGATCCTCCTCGACAAAGATATAACCTTCTCTCGTTCTTTAGCCAACACTGAATTAGCCATGTCTAGGGCATCGCAAGCGGCTTGAAGTTTATCTTTCAGGTCAGTTTCCGTTTGCAAAGACTGTTCCTTGAACCGAACTTGATAGCTGGATGATTCCTTAACCATGTCCTTGTACCTTTCAAGCTCCTTCTGAAGTAGGATTTGCTGCTCTTCAATGAGAATCAAGGACTCAATTCTCTTTAATAAAGATGCAGCTTTATGACGTTCATCATCGGCACACGTTTGAGCTTTAGCCAGAGCAATATTCTTCATTTCCAGCTGCTTCATCAAGAGAGAAATACTTTCATCTTTTTCCTTGTCGGAGACACTTTTCTTAGTCTCGACTTCTCTAAGATTTAAATGGGACTCGGCTATTCCAGATTTCAACACCAATGACATTACAGAAGCCTCCTCATTCTGCAGCTTCAACTGCATTATCTCAAAATGACAGTTCTCCACTTCCATTTTGAGCCCTTCCACTTCTTCTTCTTTAAGCTCTAGTTTAGATCTGTATTGATTTAGTTCTATGGTTAAGTTTTCCAGTTGTGAGCTCCACTCAGCGTCTTTAGCTTTAAGATTTGCAGAACAATCTCTGTGCATCTGCTCCACACGTTTAAGCTTGTTTCGAAGTTTTGCAACAGAAGAAGAGCTCCCCACTTCCTGAATCCGAGTTTCCTGGAGTTCTCTAATGCTTGCAAGCAGTTCTTGATTCTCCTGCTCTAGCTTTCCAACTCGGTATTCATTTTCTCTGTAAAACGTCTCCTTTGTGGCTAATGCATGTCTCAGAGCTGCAATTTCTTTGTCTCTCTGAGCGGTCAAGCATTCAATTTGTGACTTGGCTTGCTCACACTCGGTTAAAACATTCTCAAAACGTGCTTTAAATTCAGAAACTTCCACTTCCAGATATTTCCTCCGAGTTTCTTCATGAGCTAAGGCTTGGTTGCACATTTCCAACCGGTTACCAAGGTCTTCTGAAATTCTGGTCTGAGAATCGAAGCTTGTCTGCAGTGAACAAACTTCATCAATCAATGTAGACTTTTCACGCTCCCATTCTTTCTTGCTTTGTCTGAACTGTTCACGTAGCTTTTCATGTGCCTCTTCTAGATGTTTAAATTGCTCTTTCTTCCATTTTAGCTTATCCTCAACCTTCCTGCTCTCTTCCTCTAACTTGATAAGCATGTCATCTCTTTCTCTCAGTTCTTTGGGTGCTCTTGCTTTCTTTTCTGCTTCTGAACACTTCTTTTGAGAAGCCGACAAAAGTCCTTTTAGACCTTCATTCTCTGCCATAAGCACATTGATCTTTTGCTCTTGATCAATGCTTTTCTCATTCGCATCATCCAAAGCCAGCACCAATCCTCTTTTTTCCTCCTCCCATTTTCTGCAATTCTCCTCACAATCAACCCTAAGCTTATCAGTTGCAGTGCTTAGACGCCTAACTGTGGACTCTTTTTCATTCAATCTGAACTGGACATCCTCATACTTTTGCTTCAGCACAAAGATTTCCTCTGCCTTTTCATTAAGTTCTTGGGACTGCTTATCAATTTTCGAAGTCGCTTCTTCTAACTTGATGAGTTGTTCATTGCAAGCTTTCCTTAAATTTTCAGATAAATCTACTTTGCCTTTCAGGTGTGCCTTGAGCCTCTCTATCTCGAGTTTAGCCTCGTCTAATTCTTCACAGATCCTCTCCATTTCCTTCCTTCTGAGTGTAAACTGACGAAAGAACACCTGTTTGCAATGTAAAATGATCATCAAAATGAACATTGTGGCATATTTTGGTAACTAAAACATAAAATGCAGCATCAAATTTAAAACAAAGAATTTTCTAAGATAATACAAAATTGAAAATGTTCTTATGCTCCGTAGAAAATGCGGCTTTTGTTTCTGATGTATATAACGGATTGAGAGTTTCATATTTGTGATGAAGAAGAGCCTTGTGAAAAATTTAATCCAAGAATGCAACTTGAACAATACCATCTAAAGCAACTGGGGCAAATTTCAGGATGACCATTACAATCTTGTAAACTTAAAGTATTTGCAACTGCATTCTTATCTTGAGAATCTCGCGTCAAACTATGGTTCCTAATCCTACTTTTTATTAACCCATAAAACCTTAGACTAAACAGACAAGTAATATCAGAAGTTTAAAAAAATAATAGGTAAAGCCCTAGAAAACGAAGATATTCAAAGTAATTAACGAAACAACAAAATCCATGAAAGTAGTGGAAAGCAAAAGAAAAAGACTTCATGGTATGAAAAAACTTTTCCTAAATTTTACAGCGGCCACGGCGTTTGTCATCATAGTAACTAATAACTTCCTTAGTGTTTAATTAACATGAAAGTATTACAAAACAAAAGAAGAGTTCTCCAACTGAGCGTTTGAGAAGATTTTCAAAATTTTCTTCCCTTTTCTCTTGGTTTCTTTTCATGCATTTTCTCGGCAACCAAACAACAACATGACGAAAGAAGAGCGACCCGGAAACGTACCTGTTAAAAAGATCAAATCTTTTCCATCTGCGATGGTTTTCGTACAAATCCCTTCAGATTCAACAAGAAAAGAACAGAGAGAATAAGGGAAAATTGAATTGAGAAAGTGGCTTATGAAAGTTAGCCGTTGGGGACGAGGGGTTATTTGGATTTGAAATTGTTGGATGGCAACGTAAACGGCGTTAACTGTACAAAAGGGATTGCTTTAGAAATCCAATTAGCCGTTAGCATGGTAGTTGGGTTACGGAATGGAGAGTAGTACAGGCTCATCTGGGCCCAAAGTTGTTTCCATTGGTAAATTTTAACATCAAACTTCAATTTAATTACAAATTAATAAAGCATTATTTATTGTTATTATTATTATTATTATTAGTAATGTCTACTTCTATTTCTATTTCTATTTCTATGTCTATTTTTAATTATTATTATTTAAATATATGTGCACATATATTTTCTCATATATTTTTTCATATGAGAGATAAACATTCTCATATATTTTTTCATATGAGAGATAAACATTCATGATATTGAACTTCTCTAGACTTGTGTATCAACAAATTTTCATTGAATTGTTGTTGTTGTTATTGTTGTTATTTTCATTATTGTTATTCTTATGTAATGATAAGATTGAGTCAGGTCACACTTAAGCCTGATAAATTTTTGACACGCTCAAACTTAAGTCTAGTTAAATTCAAATAAGCCAATTCGAAGTTTTAAAAGTTTCAATTGAACTAAAATTTAAAAATTTCCTATTAAAATTATATATATAATTAATTCTAAATTTAATAATCTGTTTGACGTCTTTATATCTAAAATTTGATATGGAGAATAGTTAAACATCACTTTTTTATTACCCCAATAAATTGGATTAGGTCTAATGTATCAAGAAAATTTTAAACGTAATAATCTATATGTTCAATTTAAAAAGTGATATTTATTTTAAAACTCATGTATAATTCATTATCTACAATATTCATAAATCAGTTATTAAAATTTTCATATTTATTTTTTAAATGTAGACTTCATTCATAAGATTATTTATAAATCAAACTCCTTAAAGTTAATAAAAATTATTAATTTTCAAAAATATGTAAGACATAGAGACAGTATTTTAATCATTATCTAATAAAAAAATTCATAATATTGATTATTGGAAATTTTATCCATAAGATTGTTTAAAATTCAAATTACTTATCATCACATGTAAAAAGATTAGTCAAAAGTTAATCATTCAAGTTTAAATGGGATGGATAGATAACTTGTGATTCCCAAACAATTAAAACTGCCAAATTCCAAATCTGATCCTGCAAGATTGGAGCAGCCATTTTTGTTAGAGAGAGATCATTTTCAAGTACCAACCATATGATCAACATGTGATTATTATAATAAAATCATTAATCCCACCAATCTGATCTGCATGTGCTAACAAACATCTGTAGAACTCCCATGGCTTGATACTTGAATGTGGTGACCAATAACTAGTCATTTTCTTATCAAACTTGATCAATAAATTTTAAAATAAGCTTGACCTAATCCAAATTTACTTGAATATGAGATAAAATCTAAATTTAATTCAAATTTACAAAATTAATCCAAATCATATTTATAAAATAAGTTGGGATCAAATCGATAAGATTTATGATTAAAGATTGAATAAAATTAAAAATTTTTAAAAATAATTTAAAAATCGTCATCTCTTATTAAAAATTAATATTTAATTTAAAAAGAATATTAAATAAAATTTAATTATTTTTAATTTATAAGAAGAAATTAATTTACAAAAATTGACTATCAATTTTAAGTTTAAAACAAAAATTATCAAAAAAATTAATAAAATTGGTGATTTCAAGATTTTTACGATTAGCCTAAATTAGTTTACATTTTTAGAAAATTGATAAGGATTGAAACATTACCATCTTTAATTCCAAATGGCCAAACCCTACCCAATCGTCTCCTACATAGTCTCCCTCATGAAGTCATTATCAAATATAAGTTTTGATAGATTAAGGATGACGAAAACAGGAATAATCAAGGAGTTAAAGATAAGTTTAATAACGAATCTTTATCGTCATAGCCGCCCATGCCCGTAGACGTATGAAATAAACCATGTTCGTTGTTATCTTATAATTTGATTTTATAAGATAACGATGAACACGATTATTACCATGTGTGTAATTTTTTTTTATGTAATTAAATATGTAAGTAATCGATTCTTCAAACGGGATGGATAAAGAACTTGTGATCCCAAGTCTGATCCTGCCAGATTGGAGCATCCATTTTTGCCGGAGAAAAAAAGGAAACAGAGAGATCGTTTTCAGGTACCAACCATATAGTCCACGTATGATTATTATAATTAAATCATTAATTAAATATAATTGATTTTTAAATGAGATTCGTATTTACGAGATAAATGCAAACCTTAACGTTTCGTATGGTTATTGTCTTCTATTTGCAGAGACAGAATAAAACAAAAATTTGGAGGTAGAGCAGGACAAAAATTAGAGACAGTGAGATGTTTAGTTGTTATGGACAAAACAGATAAAACTTTATTCGTCTCGATGACAAAAATGTGTTTGATTGTAATTGACAGAACATAAAAAATAGAGCCAATGACTAAAGTACCCATGCAGTATATAATATGATTGAAAATATGTAATTAATTGATTATTTTAAAACAAATTATTTGTATTAGTAAAAATGTTAACAAATAATAATAATAATAACAATAACAATAAAAAATTATTTTTATTTTTTTAATAATAATAATAGAAGAAGAGGAAGAAAATTAAAAATAATAAAGAATTTAATAATCACAATAATAGTAATAATAATAATAGAAGAGGAAGAAAATTAATAATAATAAGGAAATTAATAATAATAAGGAATTTAATAATCATAATAATAATAAAAAATTAATTATGTATAATAATAATAATAATAATAATAATAATAATAATAATAATAATTAGATAATTAAATTTATATAATAAAATTAATAGTAAATAATAATAATAATAATAAAATTCAAATTTTATAATAATAATAATAACAATAATATTATTATTAAATTACTCACGAAGAAGGTGTATTTCTGTAAGTTACTTATGTGTATTATTTTGGAGACATGGATAAAAAATCTTGTACTATAATTTTGAAATGAACAAAAAATTTCTACTCCTATATCCTGGAGTCAAAACAAAAATAGATTTACGAGGCACATAATTTTTGTATCTTATTACGTGTCTCTACCTACAGAGACATCAACCGAATGCGATGTAACGTCTTTTGACAGATTAAGGATGATTAAAACGGGAATAACCAAAGAGATAATAAAGATAAACTAGTTTAATAACAAATTACCATTGTCAAAGCCGCCCATACACGTATAACGATAACCACGTTCATTGTTATCTTATGACTTGATTAGGTCAATTTAACAACTAACCACGTGTTTATTTCATTTTTATTATAAAAAATTATATTAATTATTTTTAATTTTATATTAAAATCAAAGGATTCAATTTTAGTTGATTAAATTTCAAGTTAAATTTGGATAAAAAATTAATTTGAATCAAGTAAAATAATATTATTTTAATCATATTTAATAAATAAAACCATTTTAATGAATAATTAATTAAAATAATTTCGTTTTATTGTACATCAACAACAACAAATTAATAAAAGCTTTGATAATGCTGAAAATTTTCCAATAATATATTTTATGTATA
>JANZLF010000222.1:3396510-3406930 GCA_026546835.1 Erythroxylum foetidum
ATCAAAATTTTGAACAAATTAGTTTTTTATTTCGATTTATTTTAATAATCCTTCTTGTTAAATATTGATCAGTTTATTAATTAATCAATTGATTTTTAAAAATTAATCAATTTTTAAAAATTAACTAATTTTTATTTAATAATATATCTTTTTAATTAAACTTTAAATGAAAGACATTCTCTTTTAATATGATTTTAAATTTTTAAATGTTATTTAATCTTTAATCGATTTTGTAAAAGTTTAATATTGGTTGAACTTTTTAAACTTTAAATTTCTTGTCATATTAATTTAACTTTCGAATAATTTTTAAATCATTTATTATAAAAAAGTATTAAATGTGAAGATTTTAGTAGAGTTAACATTTATTTCATAAATCATTTTACATAAGAGATTACTATTAATTATTAAAATCAAATTAATTGTTTAATTTAATAATTCTTTGACCAATGAAATTGAATTTCTTCCACTCACACGCAAAAGACTAATTTCTATTTGTTATGCGGATAAGTACAAATTTACTTATCCAACCCAATGATTTAGCTTTGGGTTTATTTAACTACCAAGAGAAGGATGATATTTAAGTAAGATACAGCCAGTTGTATCCGATTACTGCTACCAGTTTCAGTTAAATAAACTACAGGCTGACCTATTTTACACGTGTCACTAACACGAACCGCACACTAACAAATGATTGGATATGCAGCGAAACCATCAGCTTCTTTGGACGGTACTTCCTGTGCACTTCTCCACAAGATCAACGGCCGATGATCACTACGATATGATCCATGATTGATGCAAATAATAAGTTGAGTGAAAAATTAAATTTCTTGTCAACTCGGTAACGCGTCCCTGAGGAACATCAACCGTCTGATCAACCTCGTTAGATCAAATAATTGTCTAGATTAACTAAATCGATAAAAATAATATTAAACTATGTAGACTTGTATATGAAGACGCAAAGACTCTGCTCTTCAAATGAAGAAGAAGACTTAAGGCTCTGCTCTATCAGTTTGTTTCGCAGCAGAGAGAGGAAGTGGGAGGAGAGGAGGAGAGGAGGGAGAGAGACAGAGAGAGAGAGGGAGGGAGAGTCTTATACACTTCTTCTGTAGGATTCTTTCCTTGTGTTCAAGGTTTTGACTTTGAAACTAATTTTTGCGATTTTCCGGTGAAAAGTTTTGGCCTTTTTCTCATGGGTTTGTGATAATACGGTGGTTTGGTCGTTTAGGATCAACGGAACTCAGTTACCCTTTCCGAAAAGGATATTCCGGGGGGTTTGGGGAAGCAAGAATTGGGATTGCTTTGATCTTGAGTCGCGTGATTTTTGGACTAGCGATGCAAAATTTTTGGGGCTTCAGTCGATATTCTCTTTGAAACAAGGGAAAAGTTTTGACCTTTGGGATTATTTCTCTTAATATCTGATACCCAATTTTTCATTGTGTTTTATTTCTATTTTGATGGGTTTTTAGTTCCTTGTTGATGGTGGCTTTGAGTAACTAAAAGAGTTTATCTTTGTCCTAACTACTGATTCATTATTGGACGTTTATGTGGGGTGAATTGTTTTTTGAGAAATCTGTAAAGAAGCCTTTTTGTTTCCATTAATGTTGCTTTAGCTGTTTTTCACAAAAAAAGGTCTTTTATTTTCTTTGTTCTCCATAATTTGGGAGTGATTTTGGTGAGTTTAACAGAGGAGTTCAACTATTTTTTAAATAATTTATTGATTATAATCGATCACTTCCTAATCCAGTAACTGCTGCAAAAGTTAGGAGCTACTTTGCAAATTGCAAATCAAGAAATGAATCGGTTTTCAAGGTGGTTATGGGGTGAAAAGGAGAGGGAGTCTGTCTCAAATGGGTCCTCTTTAAATTCTTCTCCTGATTGGGGCTTTGGACAGATAGAGCCCGATCGTGTTAAATTTCCTAAAAAACACAAAAAGGTGAAGAGGAAATGGCAGAGTAGGGAACAGAGGAAGATTGATAAGAGATATGTAGATGCTGTTTTGGAGTCATCAGATGGTGAAGTTTACTTGCCAGCAGGATCAGAATCCGATGGCCCAGATTGGTCCATAGGGTGGGTGGAGCCTCATGGACCTGAATTCAAGAGCGATGATGATGAGAATGACGATGGCTTTGCAGTGCTGGTTCCTTGTTACCGGCCAAGTTGCAAACAGTTGGTTGTGGTTTCAAATAACCAGCTTTTGACTGTCATCAACAGTTTACCAAATGATTTTTCTGCTGGTAAGAGAGTAATATTCATTTTATTGACTTCTCCTTCCTATTTTTGTCCTGCTTTTGATTTGGTTTTGCTTCTTATTATTCTTACTGTGGTTTAAAGTTTTAACCTTTAGGACGCGGATACTCTGTTCCGTGATGATGGTGATGACCCTTTTGGAATATTATTTTGGTCAACCGTTTGTATGATTAGTTCCAAATGTTAGCTAATCATACTAACAGTGTTATTCTGCTATACTTTTACAACTTATGCCCGAAAACACGTTTTCTTAAGGCCTTTCAGATCCTACTTGATTGCGAAAATCACGGTTAAAGTGCATGGAGAGATTATTCCCTATGATTAAAATCCTTTCGGCTTGTTGTTCTTTCCGGTGTGTGTGGTTGTAAGCAACTAAGTTGATTAGATCAGTAGGTTGAATTATCCTCGTAACCAGCCTGTAATGAGCTTCTCTATATGGCTTTTACAAGTTTAAAGCTCCTTCTTTACCAAGAATCTCCCCTTGCAATGTTGTTGAACGGTGGATTCCGAGGTTATGTTGTTACACTTACATGGTTGGAGAATTCGACCCTTTGCTGTTACCATTAGATCTCCATACTTGTCTGATTCATTCTTTTAAACTTTGGTGTGAGCAGGGGGAAAGAACTATATGGAGTGGCTTTCTTCTCTTCAGGGTTCGAGTCCTTCAGCTGGCTGCCAATTCTCAGAAAGATTCTAGCCTGAATAGTTCTTCGTTTATGGTACTTATCAAGACTGATATGTGACGCCGATCCGAATTAGAATAAGGGAAAGAAAAGAATCAATGAATTGAAAAAAAAAAGAACAAGAATGCCGAATACGAATCAGCTTCTCGGGTTTAAGTGGCCGTCATGTGCAGAAAACAATTCAAGCTTGCCCGATGTGTGCACCAGAAAAACATCAGCAGGAGTCATGTTTTGATAGTCAGGACCTTATGAATAGAAATCTGATCTACTAGACGATCTTCATTGTAAATAATGATCTTGTGAATATGTGTAAAATATGTAGTTAGTGTTGAGTAGTTTTCTTTTTCGTTCTACTACTAAAACTTTATCTGGAGATCACTTAGGTTGTAAGGTTCACCTGTCATTTATTAGAACTATCCTGTACGGTAGGTTTGCTTTTAAGAATCACAGTGGACATTCAGCATACTTCTGTTTCTTGATTTGAATTGTGGAAATGATTCGTTTTCTCATATACAGGAAAAGGATTGTGACTTGTGATGAGTCTCATTGTCCAGGGAAATGAATTGTGAGTTATGATGAGTTTGTTAAAGCTTTGTCTAACTAAATCAGTATCCAGGAACAAGAAGGATGTTGACATTTCCTGTGAATGAGGGGTGAGTTTGTGGGAGATGGACAGCAGGAAGTTTGTTACATGCTTGCTGGTGATCACATGTGGTTGTGTTGTTAGAAGATAGTGATTGATCAACTAGCTGTCTTTGTATCTGCAGCAATACGCAGAACTAGTTCTGTCAAAAACTCAAAATAAATCCAAAGTTCCGTTAGACAAAAATTTATTTTTGGGGCTCACTCATAATTAGATATTGGGTTGGTCCAATTCAAAATCAATTGACTAAATTAGACCTAATTGGACTTGAATTTGGGTTAAGTGATGATTTTTGGGCTTGACTTTATGATTCCAACCCTTTTTGGGCGGTAACGCCGTGACAGGCTGCCTGATTGCTTGAACATGAACTATTGCTTTTAACAATAAAGTCTTGATTTTTACAAAAAGTAAGCTAAAAGAAGAAGGTTCCCTGCACACCCTGTACCAAAAAAAGCAACACTAAAAGCTGTCATGGTCTTTTTATTGAATCGGGAGATGTTCTTATTGTTCATGGCATGAACAAGAACCTATTGCAAGTTCCATTCTTTCTAGGTGATAATTTCTTCGGGTAGTGCTCATTTTGATACAGAAGTTCAGAGAGTAAAAGAAATTACCTAAAGAAATTATCTTCCGACAGTGGATCCAGGCGACAATTGCTCTCATCCATGATCCTATAATTAGTGTTTTTTTTATAAAGTAACATCACAACACATGCACACATTCCTTTCTTTGTGCACGTTTCTTGTCAGAGTTTTCTTTTCTTTTTCTTCAACTTGGATTCCTGATATTCTGTCAATCTCTCTCTCTCTGTTTCTTAATCCCGAAAAAGGGTGTTGGGTTCCATGTCTTTTATTCCCATGTTGAAGAGGCTGACAGAAACAGAGGGGGTTGCATGTTTCTTGGTCAACACAAAAAGGAGTCTGACGTTCATGTTCCTAACATAGAAGCTAAGGGTGAAGAATAGTTGAGGAGGAAAGTTTAAGCAGCAAAAAGAAATTATGTTGCAGAGAGCTGCAAGCAATGCCTATTCATGGTGGTGGGCAAGCCACATCAGAACAAAGCAATCCAAATGGCTGGAGCAAAACCTTCAAGGTAAGATTCACCTGTTTCGTTTGTTTTTCGTTTTTGGTGTTTTCCCTTTTCTGGTTTTTGGTAAAGACATATATGAGAAGATCTTGATCAGAATAACCGAGCTTGGTAACTCATTACCATATCTGGCCAATGTAAACCAAAATTTCCTATAGTTTTAAGCTATGAGCATGTGTAATCATCAGCTCCAAGATAAGTCTATCCCAGGACCAATATAATCCAAACTTTCTTGGATCTCTCTATTGCCATCAAATCATTTCAACCTTCCTATTCTGGGTCGGTACTTACTATTACGTAAGGGTTTGAACCATATGACTGGATTAAGCTTCCTGTAAAGATGACCTTCTTCGTTCTGTAAAATTTTATTCCATATCTCGCTTGCCACAACAATGGTAGAAATGAAGGTTTTTTTTTCTTCTTAATGGAAAAGTTCAGCTTTGTTGAGGTATTAATGATTTATTGATATTGATTTAATAGAACGAGAAAATCTATGGATCACTGAAGAATGTGTGAGAATGGATAAAGTAGGGAGTTTTTGGTACCAGAAAAGCTCTATTTGTTTCACTGCTTTTGGAATATAACTAATATGGATGACGATTGCAGATATGGAAGAAAAGGTTCACTACATGCTCAAACTCATAGAAGAGGATGGAGACTCCTTTGCCAAAAGGGCAGAGATGTACTATAAAAAAAGGCCAGAGTTGATAAGCTTTGTGGAAGAATCTTATCGTGCTTATAGAGCCTTAGCTGAACGATATGACCATATCTCAACGGAGCTACAAAATGCCAACAACACCATTGCTTACGTTTTTCCAGAGCAAGTTCAGTTTGCAATGGAAGAAGACGAAGACGAACCTTCACCCAAAGTATCAAAGAAACCCCCAGAAATGTCTAAAGGAAACATACCTAAGGTCCCAAAGATTCCCAAAGATTTCAGAGGCGCCATCACCTCAGCTGCAAAGAAACTGCAACCTAGAAAGTCAATGAAAGGAATAACTCCATCAGTTCAGGTGTTTAAGTCTGGTTTAAGTAAAGCCGAGGGACTTCAGCGGATTGACAAGCTTCAGAAGGAAATTCTATCTCTGCAAACGGAAAAAGAATTTGTAAAGAGTTCTTATGAGAGTGGGGTAGCTAAGTACTGGGAAATCGAACAGGAAATAAAAGAATTGCAAGAGAAGGTGTGTGCCTTGCAAGATGAATTTGGTGCTGGTATTATCATTGAAGATGATGAAGCTCGAACGTTGATGGCATCAGCAGCCTTGAAATCCTGCCAGGAGACACTGGCTCATTTGCGAGAGAAACAAGCAACATCTGCAAAAGAAGCAGTAGTAGAACGGGAAAGAATTAGCCATGCACGAGAGAAGTTGAAGTCACTCAAGGATGTCTTCTTAAATGGTCAGGTCATTGACCCTGAGAAGCTGCAAACCAAAGATGAACCTGAGAAAGTAGTAGAAGAGTTGAAAAGCACAGATCAAGAAGCAAGTGTTAGTACACGAGCTAGAAGGGATTTGGAGATGCTACAGGAGAAGATTAAGGAGCACTTTGATGTTGGATTTAATTCTCCTCTTACGGTGACAGAACTTGCAGAAAAGATTGATGAGCTTGTTAACAAGGTTATTAGTTTGGAATCTGCAATTTCATCACAGACAGCTCTTACAAAGAGATTAAGATCGGAAACAGACGAGCTTCAATCTCAGATTCAAACCTTGGAAGATGACAAGACAACATTAATGAATGACAAAAATGAGATGAGCATCAAGTTGAGAGAAATGGAGGAAAAGTTGCTTGGACTTCAGGACTTAAACAAGAGTGTTGAAGAGCAGAATAACAATCTTCAAACTCATTTTACCGAGGCTCACTGTAATCTTGATCATCTCTCTGGTAAGATGTATAACTTGAAGCCGGATGAGGAGCTTGACATAACAAAGCAAATGGAAAAGGAATTTCTAGTTGAATTTGAATCTCAAGAAGGGTCCAAACAACGAGAAGGTTCTGTAGTTCAACTTCAATGCCGAGAAGAGTCTAAAGGACAAGAAGGTTCTTCAATTAATTATGAATCACAAAAAGCTTCTAAAAGAGAAAAAGGTTCTCCGGCTGCGTTTGAATCACAAGAAGATAACAGAAATCATGAAGAAGTAGTTGCCCCTAACGCCAACTCAGATCAGTCAGAGAGAGTGAATTCAGAAGCAGAGTCCAAGATTTCAGGCTATTTAACTCAACTTGAATCCCAACAAGATGCCAAAGGACAAGGAGGTCCTACTGTTGAGCTTGAATCCCAGGAAATGTCCAATACATATGGAGATTCTTTAGTTAATTTTGAATGTCAACAGTCTGAAGCTGCTCCTAATGACGTAAAGGAACCGGCGGACGTGACACCAGAAACAGAGCTCAATATTTTAGGTAAATTTAGTTGGACCAAAACAAATTGTGGATAAAGATTTAACCTTCTTTTCTTTTCATCTTTTGTGTGTAACTGCCTTAGTGATTTGATTGTGCCTTTCATTTTCAGAAAATAAATATCAAGAACAGGAAGATGCAATTCCTGGAGAAAGTTTTAAGGAACCACAGGAGGTCAGGATTTCAGATTCTCTACAGAAAGAAGAGAACTATGCTGTTGAAGTTGGTTTGCCTGGAGAGCAAGAAAAACAAAAAGATCTTGATTTCAGAGAGACTACAGATAGCAGAACAAAAGATGAAGAGGTAGAAATGGAGGACCCAAGAACCAGCAAAAGTGATGGAGAAAGTGTTGGCCCATTCCAATCCAGCACTGGCAACCTCATAATAGAGGAAAAGGTTGATGATACTCAAGCTCAGAGAAAAAGGAAGGATGATGAACCAGACTGGAAGGATTTGTTCACGAATGGTATGGAAAATAGAGAGAAAGTTCTGCTGACTGAGTATACAACTGTACTTCGTAATTACAAGGAAGCCAAGAAGAAGCTTGCCGAAGCAGAGCAGAGTAATGGAGATAGCCTCTTCAATACCACGTTACAGTTAAGAGAATTGAAGACTGCTAATGCAAAGAAGGATGAGCAGATTCAATTCTTACGTCAGAAGCTCAGCCTTCTCCAAGCAGGCATTGGAGAGCCTTGTGAATCTGAGGAACCAACAATGGAAGAGGAAGACGATATTGAGGCAATTCTAATGAACCTGCCAGAATGTCCATCTGAGATTGAACAAAGATTTAGGTCACACATTGATGAAGTTTTAGAGGAGAACTTGGATTTCTGGTTAAGGTTCAGTGCTACATATCACCAGATACAGAAATTTGGAACTGAAATCAAAGATTTACAGTCTGAGCTATCAAAGCTTGATGATAAGCGAAAGAAGCTTGATGGGAGTAGTGCTGGAAGATATTTTACCAAATCCGATGCAAAGCCAATATACAAACACCTCAGAGAAATACAAGCTGAACTAACAGTCTGGTTAGAGAAAAGTGCATTGCTGAAAGATGAATTGCAGAGTAGATTCACATCCCTTTGTGACATTCAAGAGGAGATAAAAGCTGCTCTAAAGGAAAGTGCTGAATATGACGATTTTAAGTTTACAACCCATCAAGCTGCAAAGTTTCAAGGTGAGGTTTTAAACATGAAACAAGAGAATAATAAGGTAGCAGATGAATTGCAAGCAGGGTTGGATCATGTAACAGCTCTCAAGCTTGAACTTGATAGAACTTTGGCAAAGGTGAACGAAGAATACAAGCTTTCTGGACAAAGGAGCAATCAACCTGTCCAGTTACAGCACTCGGAGACCCGGTCTCATGTTCCCTTGCACTCATTTATTTTTGGTGTAAAGCCAAAGAAGCAGAGACATTCATTCTTCTCCCGTGTGCAGCCAGCGCTGCATAAAAAGTACAATGACTTCAAATCAGGACCTATGTAAGTAAACCATTGTTCCTTCGTTGTCTCTACATTTGTGAGCAAGTTCATATTCATTTTTTGTTTGTAATTGTTTTCTTTGTAGAAGCCACAGCTTCTTGTTTCTCGTTTAATATTGAACAGATAGTCCTTTTCTTTTCTGGATCAATGTAGATGCCTACAGGCAATTATAAAACAGCAGAGAGTATTTCAGCCATTTGCGAACTGTTTTATCTTTTCGTTTGTCTATGTACATGGTCTGCAGCAAGTTTCCCTTTTGTGGTTTAAAAAAAAACTACAGCTTCATTTCTTGCATCCCTTTTCATGTTTTATGTATTCTGTGTTTTGCTGGTCAGTAAGTGGCTTCAAGATTCTTTAAAACATAGATTTCTTGACAAATCATGAATGTAGTATGATCTTCACTCAAATCTCCTGTACTTCACCTTCTTTTCCCAGTGAAACTTCTGGTTTGAAGACTTGACGTTAGTTCTAGTTCCAAAGGAATTAAAGATCAGAGTCCCAAGGATCCAATTTTCCTGGTTGTTAGTGTCATTTCATGTATATAATGATTTCCCTAATCTTCAACTTGAAGGATAATAATTTGATTAGGAGTGGGGTTGAAATAATTAGGCTAAAGAACTGAACTTTTCAAGCAATCTTCTTGGAAATCAATTGCCAACTACTGGTATTGAACTGATAGGTTGCTGGTAGTAGTGGAGTCATTATTGAGAGCTTTACCTAGTTCACCACTTGGTGGAGAAAGCAAAGGTTACTTGGATTTCCAGCAACCCAGCTGTACATTTCTACCTTTTTGCAGGATTCCTTTTACTTGAAGATTGCATACTCTTATCTCCATTTTTAAATCTCATTTAGTCCAATAATTTTTACAAATTTAATTACTTTTTCATAATTAATCAAATAAAAATCATAAAATTTGAATTAAAACTTGATCAAATGGAATTTAATTCATCAATTTTAAATTATGTTACATCTTGATTAAGTCGTTGTACTAACTTCAAAAGTACACATTTCCTACCAAACACTACTTTGCCTTTCTTATCTTTTGAAAGGGACGTAGAAGCTACCAAAAGTCCAAACCCATCTTCCCATTTCTCCCTTATCTCCTTTCAAAAAATTGATTTAAACCATCATTTAATAATTAAATGAATAAGTAAGTTATGAATTATTGTATATATTAAAATCTTACTTTATATATATTAAATTGATATAAAAATAATTTCCAACTTTAGTTATTGACCCAAGCCACGTAGGCTTCTCATTACAGCCACTTAATCAGCATAGACATACTTAGAATCGAAGAAATCCAAGTCATCACTGACGCAGAATTTGAAGAGATAGAGTTTAAATCTCTTGTTTAATATTATAGTGTTTTATTGTATCCAATAAATTTCAACCGTTTATTTATATGAGTTCTATATAGATCCTACGTAGATTTCGCATAAGTCTCACAAAATAAATAATTAAAATTTTATAAGATAAAATAAGACAGAGTAATATTGAAAAAAAAATATGAATAACATCTACATGTAATATTTTCCTGATTACGGTTATGAATTTTCTTTTCCTGACAAGGTTTTCCCACTTGTGTTGTGTCTATAGCAACGGCCAAAAACGAGGGCATTGTAGTCATTTTCAATAATTATGATTGCCGAGTGTTGACAGCAACTAGCTAGCGGCAGCGAGAAACAGTTGAAGAGGTGGGAACATGACTTCAGTAGCTTCACTCTCCCACTTAGTAATGCCCATTATAATTTGATGTTATGTTCGCTATCATTCACTAAGCAAAGGTATGAATCATTCCTTGAAACAGTTGAAGAGGTGGGAACATGACTTCAGTAGCTTCACTCTCCCACTTAGTAATGCCCATTATAATTTGATGT
>JANZLF010000222.1:3407030-3419640 GCA_026546835.1 Erythroxylum foetidum
ACATGACTTCAGTAGCTTCAATCTACCACTTAGTAATGCCCATTATAATTTGATGTTATGTTCGCTATCATTCACTAAGCAAAGGTGTGAATCATTCCTTCACCTTCTTAGTGAGTGACACATCTCCATTACCACTCCTATCTTTTCTTTGCTTCTACTTATAAAGTTCTCTCCTTTTCTTTCTTTCTTTTTTTTTGGCTTTTTTACGGTGTGGGCTGTTGATTCTGTTCTGTTGGTGGTTATCTAGCTAAAGAGTGATTATTTATTTAAGAAAAAGCTGCAATGGAACCTGGGTCGAGCTCAGATTTGTTGGGGAAGTCCGAGAAGAAGAGAGAAAGAGGTAACAGTAAGCTAAAGCTTGGCTCTATGCTGCCGAAGATTGAGCCTTTTGTGCCGAAATCTGACCACAATCCTAGAGACCTGCGATCTTGGGCCAAAAGAACTGGCTTTGTGTCCACTTTCTCTAGTGAAACTGCCACAAGCACCAGTGGGAAGTTTGATATCGGCGCTGGTTTTGACTTGGAGAAGGGTACTGACCAACAGAACAATGGCGGGTCGTCACCAAAGATTGAGATTGACCCGGTTCTGGGTCGGACTAGGCCTGGCAGAGCCACCGAGATTGAACAGGACTCGAGCTATGTTCCTGGCTCTAGAAATGGGTTTAGAACTGGGAGAGATGATAAGGGTTTGGGGTTGAGGGATGAGAGCAATAAAAGGAGAATTGGAGATGAGCCTGTATCGGGATCTAATGTTGAGGAAAAGAGAACACAGTTGAATGGAAATGGAAATAGAGTTCAACAGCACGTAAATGGGAGTGCTGATACGAATGCAATAGCAAGCGAAAATGTAAATCAAATACCAGCAACAAATCCGGCTTTGGAACCGAAGAAGGAGGAAGGAAACGAGGGGAGGGATGTTGGGATTGAATTCTTTCCAGGTGGGGAGGAGCCTGTTGATGGATGGTGGCACAGGCAAAGTGGAATGAGATATGGATTGCGAGATAATCCTGGTTTTGGTTAGTGCATTCTACAAATTTCTTTCGCTCTTTAGTTATTATTTCACCTTTTTAGTTATCAGGGTGCTCCATAGCAAAAACAGAAGTTGGTAAAAATGACTAGTTTACAGAACGTGCGGATGGTGTAGTATTTGATGTTAGTAAAGGATTATTAACCGTGGAGATTTAAATGCCATTTTCTGAAAGCCAATGTGTGTCCTCAACTGAAACTTGAAATAGTTATTGGATAGTTTTGTCGCCCTTACCTATTCTGGACACAAATTTAATGTTGTGTCACACATATAAGAAGTCTGACATCCATACATAGCAGTAGATAGTCAAATATGCTTAAATAACTTTCTCACAAAGCAAGAACTTGGATTTTTAAATCTGCGTATGAACTCGGGACTCACTGATTCCTGATTGGTGGGATTATTCTTCTAAGTGATTCTCACTAATTTGTATTCTCACTGCAGTGCCACTTATATTCTATGGCTTACAGCACTATTTATCCTTGGCTGGTTCGTTAGTTTTCATTCCCCTAATCATCGTACCAGCTATGGGTGGCACTGATGTAAGTACTACCTCTCATTAGTAACTCCTCCATATGTTGCCAATGTCTATTGACTGAGCCTTTATGAGCATGAATGTTTCAGAAAGATACAGCTACAGTTATTTCTACAATGCTTCTGGTGTCTGGCATTACAACAATACTGAATTCATACTTTGGTAGTCGACTGCCCTTAGTTCAAGGGAGCTCGTTTGTGTATTTGACGCCAGCATTGGTCATTATTAATGCTCATGAATATCGGAATCTGACAGAACACGTAAGTCTTTAGCAGGAAGACTTTGCATGTGATATATCTGTACTTCGTCAAGTTTGACCAGTAATGTCATTTTAAAAGTTCAAATAGCTTGCAAACCTTTTATTAGCCGAACATAAATGATCATAAAAGAAAATTCAAAATAGTACGGGGTAAACTTGTGATTGAACGAGAGTTGAGAATGAGTAGTGACAATCATTTTGCTGTATGTGTTCCATTGAAGTCTAGACTAATGGCTACAGTTGCAGGATATTATTAGCTGTTCTTTGTTTTGGGTAGTAAGCTTAGTCTTTGTGTTAATTGCAGACTTCTTTTATTTGTAGAAATTTAGGCACATAATGCGGGAACTTCAAGGGGCTATAATTATTGGTTCGATATTTCAAAGCTTATTGGGATTTAGTGGTTTAATGTCCTTGTTACTAAGGTAAGTGGAGAAGTAGCTTCTTCATTTTAGTAGTTGGTTGAAGTGTTCATTGCTTGCCATGAATCTACGTTTTTCCTTTTTCCCATAAATAAGTACATATATTTTTTTAATCAACCTGAATATCAATGTCTGATATTGTTTGAAATGAGAATATGTTATGATCCCTTCTATATTCCTTTACTTTCAAATTAAACAGCTGAGAATGATTAATTACTTCCGCACTTTAAAGTCTGTATTTTAACTTATAAGGTCTTCAATTTTCATTACGCTGAAGGCTAGTCATTAAAAATTAACAATATTTTATACGCAAGCCATTCACATTTTTATTTACATTTGAGAAAGTTGTCTGATACTTCTTTGTTGGAAAACATTGCATTACAGATTAATAAATCCTGTGGTGGTTGCACCAACTGTTACAGCAGTAGGTTTAGCATTTCTAAGCTACGGTTTCCCCCAAGCTGGAAGTTGTGTGGAAATTAGCATTCCTTTGATACTGTTGGTTCTCATTTTCGCTCTGGTAAGTTATGTTCTTTATGGTGAAAAACAATTCAAATATATATCTTTAGTACTGTACTGGTCTATGCGTTTATTATATATGTTATCTTTTCCAGTGTGTAACGAAAGTTTTGCAGATGATGTAAATTTCTGCTATTCCTTTTCTTGTATGTCATTACTAGTGGCAAAGAAACTGTTCACAAAACTTATTTGTGTACTCATATTGCCTTTTTCAGTACCTTCGAGGAATATCTATCTTTGGCCATCGCATTTTCCGAATTTATGCAGTATGTTTTCTAGCTTGCTATGTCTTTTCTTTTTGTTCACCTTTTATTTCTCTTTAATACTTTTCTAAACTTCCACTGATGCTACTATACGTAGTTGCATACAATTACTAAGTTGAATGCTGCTAATTTTGTTGGCAACTTCTTGCTTGAATTATTTTTGTCATTGCAGGTCCCTTTCAGTGTTATGATCATCTGGATATATGCATTCTTTTTGACAGCTGGTGGAGCATACAATTTCAAAGGTTGCAGCCCTGGCATACCTAGTTCAAACATATTGGTGGACCAATGCAGAAAGCATGCCTATACCATGCAACACTGCAGAACTGATGTTTCCAATGCCTGGAAAACAGCAGCCTGGGTCAGAATTCCCTACCCTTTACAATGGGGTATCCCCATCTTCCATCTAAGAACTTCCTTGATCATGATAATCGTCTCTCTGGTTGCTTCTGTGGATTCAGTAAGTCAAGTTCATGTACCATGGCAAATTTGATTTGTTCTATTAGGATATAAATCTTAGCAGCTTTACAGTCACCCAGGAATTTACCCCCCGAGTTTAATTCCTGTTCCACTATTGGGCACTAGGTGCTTCATAATTGTATATATAGTCCCATACAAGTAACTATGACGGCAAGTAAATAAATGAAGCAGAGAGAACCGAGTTAATTTTGAGTTGTCTATCGGTTGATAGTGAGTAAAAGTCCTGCAAGCACCTCCTGCAAAATCTTTTTGGTGATTATGGCAGAGTTAAACTATTCCTACATCAGTTAAAGCAACAAATAAAATAGTATGATGAAGACCTGTGGCTTTACTTTTCATGAAGCCATTGAACAACCCAGAGTTAACATTTGCATGATCTACGAAACCGTGGATATTATTCCGTGTAGGAGAATAAATATAGTACGACAAATATGACCTACAAAAGTTGTAATTGCATACCAGGTTGGGACATATCATTCTACATCCTTGCTGGTGAATTCAAAGCCTCCAACTCCAGGAATTGTAAGCAGAGGAATTGCACTTGAAGGTTTCTGCAGTATTTTGGCTGGACTTTGGGGTTCAGGTACTGGCTCAACAACCTTAACGGAGAATGCCCACACCATCAACGTAACAAAGGTGGCCAGTCGAAGAGTTGTCGAACTTGGAGCAGTCTTTTTGATCTTTTTCTCTTTCATAGGTAAATACCTTGAAACTCTGTCTAGGTTGGACCATGCTTGTAGACTACTGTTGTTTCTGATACTTGGACACTGAATTAGATCAATGCTAGATGATTCACCTTGGCTGTTCACATGGAAACTTGCACTTCGTCTTCTTTCGATGAAGTTAATGCTAGATCTCAAAGGATGTCTAAGACATCCCTAAAATGTATCTTGTCACAAACTTCATCGGACAACTAATTCACACATTTAAGCTAAACACAGAAATGTGAGAGCCGTACTCTACTTTTGAGATTGTAATTTGCCGCATAAGTTTCCGTAATTTGATAAAAACTGGATATCTCCTGATTGATCGTCTGGCTTCAGTACTCAATGACTAATGCATTTAGTGCTCTCAGTTTTTGGTGTTAGCTTGTAATAGATTTACTTGTTTTAATAGGGAAAATTGGTGCCATTCTCGCTTCAATACCACAAGCCTTGGCTGCTGCTATTCTTTGCTTCATATGGGGCCTTACTGTGGCATTGGGTCTCTCAACTTTGCAGTACACTCAAACGGCAAGTTTTAGGAACATAACGATAGTTGGTGTTTCTCTCTTCCTTGGTTTATCGATTCCTGCATATTTTCAGCAGTATCAACCTGAATCTAGCTTGATCCTACCAAGTTATTTTCTATCCTATGGGGCAGCATCAGACGGGCCGGTTCACTCCAGCAGTAAACAAGTACGCCACTGCCGACTTTTTACTAATCAGTGAACTTGTAAACAGGACAATGTCTTCTGCAACTCAGTTCTTCAGTTACGGAACTCAGCTACTTTCCTTTTCCAGCTTGATATTGAAGAGCTTATGACGATTTTCTTTGTTTTTTGTGTCAGTTTGATTTTGCAATGAATGCACTTTTGTCAATGAACATGGTGGTTACACTGTTGATTGCGTTTGTGCTCGACAACACGGTCCCTGGTAGTCGGCAGGAAAGGGGAGTATATATATGGTCTCGTGCTGAGGACATGGCAACTGATCCGGATCTCCATGCAGATTATTCCCTACCTGAAAAGGTTGCCAAGTTCTTCTACTGCTCAAGATGTTTGCTTGCTTGATGTTAGGTTTCAGGTTGAGAGGGTAGAAGATGAATAGAAGCACTTTGTGCAGCTTATACGCCACTATATTTGAAGTTTGGTCCATGATTGCTGGAGATGATGCATAAACTAGCTCATCTTCAATTGTAACTCAGCCAAATATGTTATTTATGCATACATTGAATGTTGTAATATTCAAAACATTCTTTCCCATAAAATGTATTTGTGGTTTTTGTAAGTTCTAGTCCCAGTATGAGCCTAATCGAGTTTGAATACTCCGACTTTTGTTTAGTTTGACGTGCCAATCTCATTGAATGAGCTTGTTTTCTGTCAATACTTGCATATGTCAAACTCAATTGTATTAAAGTAATGCAAACTGAAAAAAATAATAAAGAAATTAATTATTAACCTACAATAATGAATTCTAACAGAGAACTAAACAGCCAATAATGAATGAGTCTGTTATGCAGGTACATTAGACTTCTTAGTTTGCCAGTCTTGAATGAGGAATCGAAGTGTGTGATTAGGAGTGAGGGATTTGTGCTTGAGCTTTAAGTTGGTCATAGGTGATGTGTCTCTCCCCATCTTCAACCATGCATCTATGGCTTCCAACTCGTATGAAAATCCATCCGCTGCTAAATATGGATCTTTCATCACATCCTGCAACCATCACAGCATAACATAAGGTTAGTACTAAATACAAGCTCAACCCAAATTTTTTTTCCATAGATTTGATCTTATTCGAAGTTTGATCAACTTTTAATTTAGATCGAAAAGCTTCAGCTTAATCCGTTTGAGTCAAAATTTGAAAGTTCGATAAATTTCAATTTCAGGTCAAGTCCTCAAATTTTGGGTTCAAGTTAAAATTCAAAATTTCTGCAAATTTCAGATTCAGGGTCAAAGTCTTTCAAAACTGAGTATGGTTGAGACTGAGTTGAATTAACCTGAAGTATGGGACACATAAAGATGCTTGGAGCTTCAATGGAGTTTTCTTCAGCCACAAAATTTTCATCTTCAGCTACCTGATTCCCATCATTGGCGACTACCTCATCACCCTTTCTCCTTAACTCATCAAGCTTCACAACCACTCTCCCCACCCTCATCTCTGTGTTATATTCGCCGTGGACTGCCATGCACTTCATCGCCACTTCTACAAGCTCCTCCGCCAGTTCTATCGGCCACCGTCCAGCCTTCTTATCCAAAACTCTAACCAGGGCAGTCCGGTCCTTCGACACCGCCTCCTCCACCAATCCGAGCCAGTTCCTTCCCGTCAAAAGGTTGAGAAGTATGACCCCAAGTGCACGAATATCGGGTCGCTCGTCACAGACATCAGAGTCCGGCTTTAAGCTGAATCCACTAATCTTAGAAACCAGGTTTCGGTCCAGAAGGATGTTGCCGGCAGTCAGGTGGCCATGGATTAGAGGTTTTGGCTGAGCTGAGTGGAGGTATGCGAGGCCGGAGGCTACTTCGTGGGCTATACGTAACCGAGCATGCCATGGGAGGGATCGATTTACCTTCTTAAGGCTCCCTTGTGCGGAAAATAATATATCTCTTAAGCTCCCATTTTGCATGTACTCGAAAACAGTGCACTTTATCTCCGAGCAGAAGCCAATCATGCATATCAAATGTGGGTGACGAATGCTGTTCAGAATCTTCATCTACAACATCGGATAAAAGTTAAATAGTTCAATGATCGGTTTGAAGATGGTAACGCTAGAACCTCTTACTTTGATAAGATCATGTTTTTATGTTACCTTGGTTAGAAAATCTTCAGGGGACAGCTGACTTTCAGAAGGGAGTATTTTGATAGCAACTGTTGTACTATTGATGCGTCCTCGATAAACATTAGTCCAATCACCCCCTGATTTCAATCTCAGTATCTCAGAAAAATCATCTGTTGCTAGCCTGATATCTTCTGCACTGTAATCTCTATAAGAGCAACTCTGTTCACTCAACTTGGTGGCCATTCCAATGGCATCCTTCTCCTTGCAGAACTCGATTCTGCGCTGAATGACGTCTCTCTGCCTCCGCAACTCCTCAATTTCCCGAACCATTTCAGCTCTTGCAATCACTGCCTTCTCTAGTTCAGTCTCCATGTGTGATCTTGTCACAGTTGATAGCTGAAGTTTGTTAGAGAGTTCCAACTGTAGTTCACGAAGGTAAGTTAGCCTGTTCCTGCTTTCTTGAACATAGCTCAGGATATCCTGAATCTGTTCTTTCTCGGAATCTATGTGGTTGGTTATCTCTATGCGTCTTGCTGTCTCTTCTTTTATCCCCGCGTCAAGCTTTTCAACCTGTAATGAATTCGTCATTCCAGTTCAACAGGAACATAACAAATGAAAAAAGGATCGAGAACTTGGGATTTGCTTTGTTAAAAAAACATGTTTTGTTTCCCAAATTCGTGGGAATTCATTTCAGTAAGTCAAAACTAGGAACTGTTTCAGATGAATTCAGTGAAATATGCTCAAGTTTGCACAGAGATTAAGCTGCTGAAATCACCTGCGTATTGCACAAAGATATGGCCCATTCAGCCTTTGCAGATCTTTCTGCATTGGCCTTTGTCTCTTCCTTTTTCAACTGAACTATCTTCTGGGCTTCATCTATTTTCCTTTTCATGGATTCGACTTTTGCAGCAACACTCTGACATATTGCAAAACATTGCCATATTCAGAAAACAGGAAAAAGAGAGAGAAACATGCCGCACAGGAAGAAATTGAATGATCTAAAAATCTTTCTGTGACATGCTACTGTTGCAAGCGGTACAACTCGATCGGTATTTCACGGGAATTTAGAATTTTTAATACGAGTAGAGTGTAGAATATACTAACAAGAATAAAGCTTTAGTTAATTATTGTTAAAATAATTATAACTAGTCATTTAGATAGTTGACCTCTACTACTTATAAACTCTTCAATATTTTTATATTTAATAAATATGAGATACTTCAACATTTCCTCTTAAATGCAACCGAGATTAGATATTCATTTATTACTTGAAATAAATGCAATGACAGTCGAATAGGGCTACTGAGACTGGACATCCAGATTGATAACCGAAAAATTAATAATCCGAACCAAACCTGCTTTGATACCATATTAGAAATTTTAATATGGACAAAATGTAGAGTCTACTAATAAGAATTAAGTTTGAGATAACCATTGTCAAAATAACTAGAATTAATCATTTAGATACTTGACTCTTACCACTTATAAATCTTTTAACATTTTCATATTTAGTTAATATAGGATATTCTATTACTCTCCCTCAAGTACAATAGACATCTAGTTTTCACTTAAAATAAATACAGTAGGAATCAGACTAGACAACTGGGACTAAATATCCAGACAGATAAATAGGAAATTAATAATTCAGACTAAACTTGCTTTGATACCATGATAGAATTTTTTTTAAAAATATAAGTTGAATGCAGAACTAGTTAACAAGAATTGGGCTTAGTTCACATTACTAATTATAAACTTTTTAACATATTTATGTTTTTTTTATTATTAATACTCTGACACTAATAACAGTCATAAAGCAGTATCTTGCTACGCTTTCAGCCAAAACAAGGACCAAAATTTTACCAACGAAGATAAGGTGTCATGACCACATATTGCATAAGATGATCTTCATAATGCTTACCACGGTAGAATCATCAAGTTCTGGCAAATCAGGCTCCATTGAATTATTTTGGAAGACATCCTTCTCTTCCTCACATATTTCTGCATCCAAATTCAAAGAAGTTAAGTACTTGAAATAATCTTCAATCTCTTGGGCATTTTTCTGCCATTGATCTTGGGAACTACTCGAGTCCAGGCCATGAGTAGAGTTTCTGCTGGAACTTTCAGCAAACATCTTTCCCAGCCAACCCTTGAAACTACCCTTCTTTGTGATGGGCACTCCTTGATCGTTCTCGATGCGTACTTCATCGTTTTCTTCTTTAAGGAACATCAACTTCCCTCCCCATACAATGGAAAATTCACAGAAATTGGGTTTGTGCTGTTGAATGTACAGTAAGCTGCTGGTTGCAGTCTTTGATCTCCTGTACAGGAAGACATGGATAAATAATGAGTCGGATCACACGGTGAAGAAGATAAGAAAACTTGTTCTCACCACGAAGAAGCCTTCATGAATGCAAGTCCCATGACCAATTTCTTGATCTTTTGTCTGGAGATCAAATCTACTATGACCTTGTGAATGGGCTCATCGGATTTCCCAACTTTCCTAATTTCAGCCTTTACCTGTAAAAATTTTGAGGAAAATGGAGATCCTCAGAAACTATCAGAAACATTTGATTCCAAGGTGAATCATCAGAGAAGAAAAGAACCTAAACCTGTCCACAGAAAGCTATGTACTTGCTCAGTAACCTTTCCATCTTTTCTTGCTCATACTTTGTAAGAACTTCCAATTTCTCTTCACTTACAGAGCTTGCAGGGAGCTTCCCAACTGAAACCAGAAAAGTAAATTAACAGAACCCAAACCCCAGTTGAGTTCTAACAGAAACAAAGAAAAACTTGGATCATCTTCAAGCTTACATGGGGTGTAAACAAAATCCTGGGAAAGATTGTGAGTCAGATGAAGAATGACAACGGTGATAGAATTGGATTTCCATTTCTTGAGTGTCCAATCCAAAGTCTTGTACCCTTCTTGTAAATCATTTCCAAGACCAACATAAACCTTCTCCATCTGACTATCCTCCGTTGTTTCTTCAGCTTCAAGCCCCTGATCACTCTCACCTACTTTTAATCATCTAACACACAACAGAACCACTAAAGGCCAACCTAATCATCAAATATGGCACAAACGCTCCGTTTTTTGTCTTCATACAATCAAACAAATCGAAACCGTGTTGAGATAAGAAGTGTGAAAACATCTATGAAAGAAGTTGGACTCTTTTCAAAGGATTGTAGCTGGCTTTCAAAGATCCTCTCCTGAGGGGCATTATTTAGCTCTATTTTAATAAAGGGAAATCACTGTTCTGCAGCTGTAAGTTTGGATATGCTCATATCCTGCAAGCTTTCGTAGTTATCATATAAAGAGAAAGAAATGAAAAGTTCTGCAAAATCTATGAAAATGAAGAAGCAGGTCAACCTGGGAATCATATCCTGAATGGTAGAAGAAGTAAGCTAAATCATGGAGGAAATTCAAAGGGATAAGGTACAAATTGTTTCAAGCTCTTCAACTAAAATTGTATAAATTTTTGAGAAAAGTTCTTTAATTTTTATTTTTTAAAAGATTATAGAATTTAATTTTTGAAAAAACCCCCTCATTAAAATTAATGATAAAATATAATATATGAACTAATTAAATATTATTGACATTATATTTCATAAATAACCTCTCTAATAAATATTTGTGTTACTAAATCTCCCATAATTTTCGGTTCAGTGAAATTTTTACTGAATTATTATTATTGTAGTTGTTACATGATAATCTGACTTAACTCTTAAATCTAACACGAACCAATTAAACTCAACTTAAATTAGTAATTTAAGATAATTATAATAAATTTATTAGTTTAAGTCATATTTAATTAATTCATCTTTTAAAAAAATTATTTGATTTAGTATATATGATGTTCTTATCAATTATGTTATTTTTTTAATAAATGTTTAAAATTTTTTAAAATTTCTTAAATAATACAAAATTATCCAACTTTTATCCTTTATAAAAAAAACAAGTTCAACATGTTACTACCTAACAAGTTTTATTTATGTTAAACTTGCCATTAACATAAATAATTGTTTGAATTAAATGTGAAAGTATTAAAAATTAAAGATGACAACGAATTGGCAAGTTCAAATTTAAATTTATGGTCGAATTAAAACTTGATCAGACCCAGGCTCACAAATTTGATTAAAACTTGATCAGACCCAGGCTCACAAATTTGATTAAACCCTAATTAAATGCATATTTTTAATTTAAAAATTAAAAATTTGAAAAGATTAAATCTGTTTAATTTGAGTCAAATTTGTTAACTTTATAACAAATTGAGTCTTATCTCTTGTTTAATATGTTAAATGCCCCAATTATCATAGGTGGATTGCATATATTTGTTAAGAGATTTCATACACAAATTCAATTCAAATTCGATTAAGCAGTGATTAAGATGATGTTATTTTAATAATATTATTTTTTAATTTATTGATTTTAATGCAAATTAAAAATGTCAACCTTTCTGTTACAGGGCTAAATGAAAAAGAAAGTGTGACTCATGAACTCCATATTTCAACCAGCTTACATAGGCTGGCTTGCTCTCAGTTCCAAGTCAAAAAGGTTGAGCTACTTTTTGTGCAGTATCATCATTATTTGTTTCATAGTTGACTACATGCTTATTGTTTGACTTCTATTTAATGTTAATCGCTTAGAAGGGGACGTGATTGCTTCTATTATTATTTTTGTTGTTCCAATTTTGTTATAGTTTATCTCATCCATATATTTATGTAATGCCTACATACTTATATAGGCGAGAGAAATTAGAACAAAATTAGAATAGCATAAATGATATAAATAATTTCATTTGCTTAAAAGGGGTAGTCTTAAACAAACACGCGGTCACATCTTAATAAAGAGTTAGGAGGTCTTGTAAAAAGAAATTATGTTAGGTATAAATGAGTTTATATATAATTAAGGACATTAATTTAAAATTTTAAAATAATAATTTTATTTTTGTATGTAACTTATTTTATTTTTATATTACGTCTTATGTGCATTGAAATAATTGTGAATTTCCAATAATTAAAATCACAAATGATTTGTTTTTAATTAAAAATAACATATTTTAAAGTGTTTAATTTTAGTTTTTTTAATTAAATTTGCAATCTTTTAAATTTTACAATTGAAAATCAACTTTTTATAACCTCAAGTTCAAAACGTTATTTTTGATAATATTTTATTGATTTGATTAATATAATCTTTTGTTATTTGTCATATGTAAATCAATTGATCATTATATCTAATCAAAATTTTCTAGATGGATACTTGTATGTTATAATAATAAAAATTGTTAGTCAAATCAGTAAATTACTAATAAAAATAACGTTTTGAATTATGCTGTTAAATTAATAAAAGATTTATCATTTAATAAAAATTTTAAAAATTTAACTAATAAGTTAAGAATATTTCAAAATAAAAAATAATAGACATATTTTTAAATAAAAATGTATGGAGTACGTGTTAAGCCTTCACATAAACTGGGGGTGTAGCTCATATGGTAGAGCGCTCGCTTCGCATGCGAGAGGTACGGGGTTCGATTCCCCGCACCTCCAACTTTGTTTTGATTCGTTCATGCACGTCCGTCGCCAGAATTACGGGTGACGTTGCGCACTTGTACTTTCGATCTATGGTCAAAATTTCCAG
>JANZLF010000222.1:3435851-3449919 GCA_026546835.1 Erythroxylum foetidum
ATAACCAAAAGACTACAATTAAAATGTGCAATTGCAAAAGATTTCAAGCTCAATATTTCACATCAAGCAAAAATTCAAGCATTTCTGTTATTGATTCCTCAATTATCCAGCTTTCAGCAATTTACAGTCTAACAATTTGTTCTTGATGGCTGCCAAATATAAAGAAAGGCGATTCTCCCAAGGTAGAAGCAGTTGTAGAGGAATCAAAAGCGTCTCTAGCTTTTGGAGTACATTTTGTTTCTTGTATTTGATTATTCAATGGATCAAAAACTTGAGTTGCTAAATTACTACTGCAGACTGACTATACCTCTTCAAAAAATTCCATAAATAACAGAAAAAAAGTCGTCTGCGTAACAACGCATACGTTCGTCTACGTCTGCGTTGTTACACAGACGAACGTCAGTGTAACGAACGCAGAGACGAGACGTGTTTGCTTAACAACGCAGACGCCGTCTACGTCTGCGTTCGTTACGCAGACCTTCGTCTGCGTTAACGCAGACTAGACGTGTCGTCTGCGTCTGCATTGTTACGCAGACGACACATCTGCGTAACGAACGCAGAGACGAAGGTCTGCGTTCGTTACGCAGACCTTCGTCTGTGTTAACACAGACGTCGACGTCTGCGAATACACAGACCCAATACGCAGACGTCGAGTAGAGAAGAAACGAACAGAAAATATAGAATCTAACCTATGAGTAGAGAAGATAGTCAGTGAGTTGGTGAGGAACAGAAGAAAGAGAAGAAATGAAAGAAAGAGACGTTCAAGAGAAGAAACCAAAGAGTCATGAATAGAAAGAGTTGTAAAATGTTATTTAAGGAAGTGACGCAAATTGTCTACCCGAAAAAGCTAAAATTTGGAGCTTTTCTAAAAAGCTCCAAATTTTAGTTTTTAAAAAAGCTGTTTCTACTGTAAAAATGCTTTTGAAGCTTTTCGTCAAACACTTACTTTTTCTTTAAAATAGCTTTTGCTGTGGATAAAAGTGCTTTTGGATCCTCCAAAAGCTGAACCAAACAGGTACTCAATAACTTTTTTGGTCACAAAGGATTAATCTTATTCGTTGCTCCACAAATTATTATATTGATAAAATAAAAGATTGTTTAGAAATTTTTGAAAAATTGAGATTAATTAGTAAAATAAAAAATTAGAAACTTAACTACACTTGGAATAAAATTTCTTCCTCGATAATTTTTGCCAAACATAAAATATAAAAAACTGGAAAATTTTAGGAAAATCTGAGTGTTTAGTTTTAAGTACTTGCCTCGTTATTGTTGCCGTAACCGACGGTTGAAAAGTGAAAGGTTGGAAAGCGGGAGTTAACGAACCCACTAACGGCTGTAATTGTCTCAAGGGTTGAGGGTATTTTAGTCACTTTCTTTTGTAATAAATTCTTAATTGTTTTGTTTTTCTTATTTAGCGGGTTAAAGTTAAATACGACAACTATGATTAAATATATCTACTTAGACTTGGAGAGATATTGAATATTATAATCTTGTATAAAAAAAGATTTTTAATTAATTTTTAATTAAATGATTGTTAATATTTAAATTTTATATTGAATTGAAATTATTATTAGACCAGTTCAAAATTGAGATATTATAATTTTACGATGTGAATAATAAATTATAATATTATAATGAGTATTATAATAATTTAATCTTGACTAACTTTAAACAATAAAAACATAATTATAAATTGCAATTATAAATCATGTGGTAATATTATAGTAACAGTGTAAAATCTAATTTAATATTATTTAATATTATATTCAATTTAACATTGTATAACTATGGAAGCAAGACCTTTAAAAAGAATAATTACATTCAAATTTTTATATTTTAATATTTATGTCTTAGAATTTATTATTTGCTTATTATTTATCCACAATCTTTTTAATCATATTTTCTTTATTTTTCGTTAATTTATAGTTTAAAAATGACAATATATTATATAAAAAATAAAATATGACTAAAAGAATTTTGCAATAGATAGAATTTGACTGAATTAAAAAAAAACAAATTATTGAGAATTCCAATATATTTAACCTTCTTTCTAAATACCAATTTCATCCATTTTTGCATACGAAATACCGAGTAGGGAATTAGTTCGGTTCAAGTAAAGGAACTCTAAAATGATTTCTTGGTAACATTATTGCAAGAAGGAATAATGGAGTTTCGAGTTGTTATTGGCTTCCAAGGTGGAGCCTTAGCTTTGATGAGTCGTTATAAGAGTGTTGAGGTCTGACCAGACATGAAAGCCCCAAGCAAGCACACTATCCTTGAAGTGAGGTAAGTAGCCACACATGAAAGTGTCGGAAACGAGACGAGAGAGAAACAGTTTGCTTTCAGATGACTTGTTAAAATAGCGTTGAATTTTTTCATGACGCAGGTTAGTTGGTAAGTGACTCTCTTAATTTAAGTGAGGTCGTAAGTTTGAATACCTCTCATGTATGTAGTCATTTAAAACTTGGGACTAGAGTTTTAACTTCTGCAAAGAATCTTCTCAACTCGAGCAAAGATTAGTCTGAATGTAGATGACTTAAAGATACCTTTCTATAATTAAGACCTACCTAAAACATCTCGTAGACAAAAAAAAAAAAGCGTTGAGTTTTTGTACTTTTAGCACACACCAAAATTAGGGTTTTGTCCATCTCACACACTCCAAGTACTAATACTAACTAACCCTAGCCCAATAAAAATGTATCAAAATATATAATATCAATTGAATTGAAATCCTTTTTTTTGTTATAAAGGAACAACAAAAAAGAATAAAACACAACCACGAGCACGCGGCTAACGCACAACTCGGTGATATAAAATGCCTAGTTTGTCTTGGTGGATCCTATGGATTACAGGGAATGGAGGATCTTGTAATAAGTGGACGCCAGGAGTTGCCAAGCCTGCGAAGTGAGCCAGAGTATCAGTGCATTAGTTTTCTTCGCGGTGTACTTGCTGAATGTGCACTGTCCAATTCCGGTGAAGTAACTCGCAGGTACTTATCAATAAAAAATTATATCTATCAGTCCCTGTATAAGAAGATGAAAGTAAATTAATGGCCTCCAAAAAGTCTACTTCAAGAGTTAGACGGCAGAAGCCCATTGACCATATCATGTTGAGTCTTGAGTGAACTTTCCATAGTTCTGTTGTGAGGGACGAGTCCTGTCCATTGAAATCCTTATTTAGTTTTGAATCGTTTTTTCATCAAATAATTCTTTTTATAAAAGGTAATTTGCAAAATATTACATATAGTTGATAATTTATATATTACGCACTCAAAAGGTAGAGATTATAGATTTTATTATTATAAAATATAATTATTTTAATGCATATTTTAAATATATATTAGTATAACATTACAAGAATAATTCAAGTTGATTATTATATTTGATTCTAAAAATTATATTTCAAATAGAAAGTTATCCAAGTAGAGTTATTATCAAATTGTAGTGACACATTAGTAGTCTATTTATAGTTGTATTAGGGGTTTTTTTAGATTATTGACTATTCAGAAATTCTCTTTTTCCCTATCTAAAAGAATGATACTAAAATGATTCTTAAAATAAAACTAGACTAATAAGATTTTTGATACATTGCATCAAAGAGTTTTTTCTATAGATAGTGATTGAACAATTTTGGTGAAAACGACAAGATGATTGTGATAATAATAATTTGTATAGGTCACTGTCCGAAAGATTACAAGATTCTAATGCTAAGTGGAGGATGTCATAAGTAGGTGAACTAATCCCGTTAATGGGGTTTTTGGAACTTGTCATCTAGATAACCCTACCAACCTCACCAGTGTCTTTTTGGTTAGAGAAGTGGGTTTAAGTTTAACTGAATTCCCTGAACCCTATAAACTATTAAGAGTCGAGAAAAACAGGAACTGCCCGTAACAAGACAAACCAAACCAAGTTCAGGTTTAGTGAAGGAGGAGTGACTTTTGGGACAAAATGGGCCCTTCATCTCAAAAACACTTGACGATGTCATGTAGTAAACTTTTTAACGGGATTGGTATGAGTGGTTCAACACTCTCATTCCTTAATTAGAGGTATCGAGTTTGAGTCCTAGAAATGGAGAAATCTATTTGGTCAGTACTTTTACCTCTTACGAGCTGACCCTATACAAGCGAGGATTAGTCTGGGAGTAGATGACTTAAAGACGCCTTCTTATAATTGGGATCCTCCTTGAACACTTCGTGAGCTAACAAAAAAAAAAAAACTCTTTAATGGGGTTTCTAGTTTATTGGTAAACTGGGATTTGGTACTCTTATTCAAAGTGGGAGACCTACCTTTTTGCCCAGATGCAAGAGGGTAGTGGGTGAGGGTGACTTTTGGTTTGAGAAAGCCATTAAAAACTTGGGTTAGTTAGACTAGGATGTATAGCATCTTTGAATATCCAACTGATAACTCCCAAGTTCCACCTATGAATCTATGATCTGTTGGATTGCCATTGATTTAAAAAAGATAAAAGATGACAAAGGAAAATGATTTTGTATGGTCGTACTTAGATGTTGGAATCGGTCACGGGGTCCAGTTGAAAGTGTGATAAGTGTTCACACAAAGTCTTATGTTGCCCTAACTTACACGAAGCTATGTTCTCAAATTCGGATCAGTTTTGATCGGTTCAAATTAGATCAATTTGTACCCAATTTTGAAAGATCAATCGGATCGGATCATCGATCAGTCACCGGTCAAACTGATCGGACCGGCCAGTTCGGTCCGAATTTTTAAACATAGACACGAAGTTAACATATGAAATTCTAAATGGGTTAGAGGACAATTTCGAAGATAGTATCTTCCTTTGATCTTTTTTTGACATCGTTAATGATAATTGAATTTTGTTTTTAAGTGTGTATTAGTGATGATTATATTTATATATTAGTTATTTATTTATTTATTAGTATATTTTTGCTTTTTAAAAAGATTTGTATATTTATGAATCTTTTTAAATTTCACATATCAACTAGACTTTTATTATAATGTTTTTTTATTAGTTGATAAATTAGTTTTAAAAGACATGAATCAAATCTTAAATTTAGATATTCAAATTCAATTAAACTTGAGTTTAAGTTTAGAATTGAATTCAATAACTTTTAAATTCAATAAATTAGTACGAATTTAAATTCAAATTAATTTATTCTCAATCTTAATGTATATATTGAGTAAATTCTTGAATTATTACAATAATTTTCAAATTATTTAATACATCATCAATCTAAAATAAATGACTAATTCAAAACATATTATTTAAATAATTTGGAAGAGAATAATCTCAAAAAAATAAACAACCAATTAATATTTTTTAAAATTATAAACTTTTAATCCTTTTATTTAATATAAAAAATAAGAATGATAATTAATAAAGTAGGTCAATTCTCACCTATAACTTAAATTATAGCTCGAATTGTTCACTTCCAACTTGGTCAACTAAATTTGATCCAACTCATCAAACTTGGACATTACTGTCTGCTAACCCTCATCATTGGCGAACTTAGTTTCTATCATTCAATCCTTCCACGATCTTGTTAATATCATCCAACCAAATACGCACATGACAAACAAGAAACTATAAAAGAAATGGGCATCAATCTCTACAAAATAAAACAATCAAAGAAGATAAATTAAAGAAACGAACTTCAAGCATCGAAGAAGAAGAAATAAATTAAGGAAATGGGCAATACCAATCGTCACAGAAAAGGAAGGGATAAAGGAGAAAAGAAAAGGGTTAAAAAAAGTAAAAAATCAGAATTTTTTAAACATATAATCGAATTTCAAATCCGACTAAATCGATCGTCAACTCAAACTTAATTGAAAGTTTAAAATCGATTTAAAAGTTTGGACCAATTGTCTATTTTTAATATAAATTAAGACAAAAATTAATTAATAAGACATTTTGTTTAAAAATTTTGAAAATACATAATTTTGAACAATTATTTAATTTATATTTTATTAAAATAATTAAAAATAACAAAGTTTTTGAAGAAATTATACAATTTTAAAGATTTATCTTATTTATATTTTATTAAAATAAGTAATAAATCTTATGATCAAGGAAATAAAAGTGATTTATACATAAAAAATGATCCATAACCTAATGCTTTAAAATTTTTAGCTGATATATAAATTTTCTTATATATAAATTACTATTTCTCATAAAAATAAAAATTCGCAGGTTCATACTCTTTAATAAAATATAATATGAAGAAATTTGTTGAAATATAAAGTAGAAGTTTGTCCCATATTAGAGAAAGAGAGGAAAGAAGACTAGTATATAAGTCTAGTGGGCTACTTCACCTATTACCAATTGATTTTAAGATGGAACCTCACTTAAATTTATATGTAGCCTAACTTTCCTTCTCGTGTGAGCCCGTAGATTCATTGTAAATTTTAATATGGTATCAGAACATGTTGCTTTTATGTTAGTCGTTAACCCTTCAAAATGATAGATTATATCACGTGTTAGACCCACACGTGAGGGGGTGTGTTGAAATATAAAATGAGAGTTTGTCCCGTATTGGAGAAAGAGAGGAAAGAAGACTAGTATATAAATTTAGTGGGTTACTTCACCTATCACCAATTGATTTTAGGATAGAACCTCACTTAGACTTATATGTAACCTAACTTTCCTTTTCGTGTGAGCCCATAATTTCATTGTAAATTCTAACTAAATTTCATGAGTCATTTAGTTATTGATAAATTCAAACAATTGTATTATATGAAGAAAAATTCAACAACACTCGGTAGAAGATCAGCAAATCAGGCTAAGATAGTCCTGAAAGCTAATTTCTTATCAAACCAAAGCAGCAACAAAATGATAAAAGCCCTCCACCTTCCATCTCCGGAGGTTGTTTTAACTCATTTTGCTCATTAATATTGTTTTTCTTTTTATAATTACAGAGTACGGATTCTTTGAAATCACTCGATTGACATGTCAATAGAATCTACGGCTGGTATTAGATTTTTAGAAACTCAGTTTGCCCATCAAAACAAGCAATCATGCATCATTTGCAATGAACCTTGACGCTTGACTTGTGGACTTGAGTCAGGCCTAAGTTGAACAAACTTGTGCTATGCCCACTCATCTTTAACGGATTCAGATTAGAAGGCCTCAAGTACAAAGTCACGTCCTTATTAAAGAAAAAGTTTGTTTGTAATTACATGTACAAATATGCCTTTTCCTTAAAATAATTTTTGAGGTAGAAAAAAATATTTTTGAGCTTCTAAAAATTGAAACAAACAGGTACTAAATAACACAAATTATACAAGCATTGTAGGTTATAATCCTTCACGTTCAAGGGGAAGGCAAGCAAATTTATAAGTCACCTATTTTAAACATATTTTTGTCAATAGTTTATTGACAAAAATATGTTTCTATAGGGAATTTTCCAACAGAAATAAAGTTTTGTAGGCAAATTACTATGGATGATGTTTCTGTAGGTAATTTCCCCATGGAAACTCCATTTCGTAAGGAATTTACCTACGGAGACACAATTCCATAGGAAAATTCCCTACGAAAACTCATTCCGTCGATATTGTAGTTTAAATTGGAAGGAAAACAAATTCTGTAGGTAAATTCCCTACGAAAACTCCATTCCGTCCATATTTTGGTTTAAATTGGAAGGAAAACCAAAAAACCGAAGCCCTCCTCCCCTGTCGTCCTTCTTCATTTCATTCTTCTTCGTTGCTCCTCTGTTGTCATTTTGTTCTCCTGTCAACGTCGTTCATCATCTTCATTTGTTCTTCTTCCAACTACTAATTCCATTGTCTTAAGTTTACCATCTTGAGGTTGATTGTTAATGCTTTACCCTTGGGTTTATTTTTTTTCCTTCAATTTTGTTGTTAAATGGTTTTATGTTCGTCGGTTTTGTTATTGTGGATTGAGTTTCTAGGGTTTATTTAGGTTATTAATGGGTCATTGTTTATTGTTTAATGTTAATGTTGGTGAACAATGGAGAAAGTCAACAATTTTGAAACAAAATAGGGATGAATTTCTGAAGTGTACCAATTGTTCGATGAAAGTTCTCTAAGAGGTCTCTCACATCATTATACGTTGCCTTCATCTTCCTTAGGTGTTAAACTATCTTTAGAAGGCATACTTATAATATAACTGTTAATTTCTAGACCTACAGTAAACATATACCAAAATGTTGTTATACATTATATTAAAAGGAAGTGCATTTACGTTATATTAAAAAGAAGTGCATACTCAAGAAATAAAAGTAAAGACATAAAGACCCAAAGATTTAAATAATGACGTCAAAATAATTATGATAACTTACATAACTATCTTGAGAGTCTAATCCAGTTTATATGGCCAAGGGAAAAGCATGAAAAATGATTTTAATTTAGGCTTCCTTTAAGAAAATTTACACGTTTAAATCTATTAAAAGATGTCCTAATAGATTTAAATAACAAAAAACTAATATACCCTAGACTATAAACCATTCACTTTATTTCATTTTGTTTCTTCAATTTATCCTTTATAGATGATAAGTTATTTCTTTGTTAAGCAAATGCCAATTGTTTAAAAACTTTGATGAACTCTTTGCATGTATTTGACATGCTCTCAAGATTATCAATTAAAAGGCATAAAATCTATCTTTTGATATCTATCAAGGCATCTTAACTAGTAAAGTGGTTTTACTTTATTCTAAGGCCAACTGCCAAATAACATCCATTTAAATACTTACGAATTCTTCTTACCACCAAGAGACTAACCTTTATGAGCTACAAACCTTTTTTTGACACTATTTTTAAGAGAGTCAATCACTAGAACAAAAGGCTTCTTCCTTTACTAATCGAATACAACTAATCAATTTATTGTTTAGCAACCTTATATGATTTGGAGCTTATATTTAATTCTCCCTAAGAAGTTAATCCAATATGTAAGAAAGGACTATGAGGAACTACTTATGGAAAAGAAAAATAGAGAATCTTTATAGATAAAGAGACACTTTATGTCAGGTGGATCCACTTTAACATTTAAAAAGGATAAAATTTTTGGAAAATTATACTGAAGGTGAATGTATTTTGGAAAATGAATCACCTTTTAAAGATGAGGACATAATGAACAATAAGATTAAATGTCAAATTAGAAATGGAAAATCAACCTATTTTTATTATGATTATTTGTGTGAGTTAGATAATCTTTATAAGATACCTAAAATTTCTAGTTGAAGACATATACTAGCAAATCGAATCAGAGTTAAGGAAATAGTCTAAGAGAATAGATGGTCCTGTAACTTAAGGGAATACTTTATCATCTTAAATAGCTTAACAAACTATTTCCATAACCCAAATTAAGAGGTTTTAGTAATGTTGCTAAGATGTCCATTAATGTTATTCACAAACAAAACTTGTCTAAACATGTTAAAAGGTCTCATGCTTGTATTACCATCATACAAGCTTATGTGTTTTGAGAAAAACTTCCCTAAATCTTGGTTCATTCTATAGTTAGTTGTAAAGAACATGATTAAAACAACGAAAAGGCTTATAGATGTTAATTCAAGCCAAAATCCATATTAGAAACTCTATAAATAAGAGGCGGGGTGCATCAATCATTCAAGTTTCAAATGTCAATACATAAATACTCTTTAGCTATAGGTACAAAAACTTTGTAATAGCTTGCTAACATATATAATAGGGTGGAATTATAGAATGGCTTAGGCAAAACCACTAAATTTGCTTCTTCATATATGGGTTTTAGAGTATGCCAAGTTTCATATACCAACTTAGACATGGATACCTATTAAATTCATTTCAACCAAATGCTTGAATTACAATGTGGATGTCTTAACTATTCATTGAAATGAGCCTATTGTTATTAGTGTACTAGGTGTCAGAATCTAAACTTTCATTCTTATTTCAATTACAATCAGTGCACCAGGTGTCAGAAATTTGGTATCCCAAATCTGAAGGACAATTTGGCTGGGTCTCTTTCTTTACCAGGTGTTCATTTCTGGAGTATAAACCAGATAAGAGCCATCTGCTTGTTTAACTATGTTCTATTTCCCAACATAAGAACCGCTTCCTTACCAACTCTATAATATAAGATACTTTGCTATCATTCTTTGATATTTGTAGTGAATTACATAAAGAATGAATATGATGTATATATTACCTCTGTCTGTTATGGAATAGGAGAAATCTTTTGCTCTTCAAGGCTATGCTTGGTTAGACGCAAGGTTTCTAATAGAATGAAATATAAATAGATGTAATATTAGAAAATTCTTGTTTAGGCGGGATGGAAAGGTTCATAATGTAATATAGTGAAATGTTATTTGAAAGAAAGATTCATAATGTAATATAGTGAAATGTTTTTTATCATTTTACATTCTATCCTAAACCTCCCAAATCGAAGGTAACTTACTTTTACTGTTTATAATGGAATGAGATGTAATGTGAAACCCTCCCCTTCCATCCTATTCCATTCAATTCTATTATGAACCCTTCTCCCAAACAATGGAATAATATTACATTCTATTCCATTATATTAATAACCACCTAACCAAACATAATCTAAATCTAGAACATATATTGTAACGTATGTTTTAGATATTAATGTGTCTGCATTTGTTAATTACAATTTTTGATCTTTTTTTAGATGATGCTTACAAAAATGTCACCGTACATTCCCAGTGTTTTTTCTGCTAAATTTGGTGGTTTTATTGTTATAGCAATGTAATGGTTGTGGGAATTCATTTTTACAAATACTTCTTTTGTTAGGAAAACATCAAAACTCTTTAGAGAATGTAATTTAATTTGATGATGGTGAGAATGTATGTGCTGATAATAAGTTAAGGTTACTCCTAAACTAATTAGATTGGGAGAAAAAGTTGGGGCTAATTTTTTATCATTAGAAATACTCTAAAGCATTGAAAACAGAATTGGTTGTGATTGAGTTTTCTAATTGTGAAATCATATAGAAGGATTGGTTGGTTTCAAATTGGAGGGGAAATAATGAGGGCAATAAAGGATCTAATGATGAAAAGATTTATACCTAGCAAATATTGTCAATAGTTAGTTGATATGAACAGTAGATACTTGAAATTAATTAACATCACATGCAACCTAAAATATTTCCTTGTCATTTGACATTACAGAAATTTATGCATATGCTTTAATGCAATGCTTTCTTCTTGTGTTATTGTTAAAGTGTAAACTAACGATTAAATGTTTTGTAAGATTAATATGGATACTACCATAACGATTATTATATCTAAATATGAAATCACTGTTTTAAATAACAGTTATGTATAAATGAGTAATGTTAATAGATCTTGGATGTATAGATGATTAATACCCGATAGTTTCATTAATCTTGAGTTTGTTGAGGGAGTTTAAGCTTTTATTCACTATACATGTTCTCAACCTGCATATATGGATGGTCCAAAATTTAGATGTCTATGTAAAATGTGTAAACATATTTGTTTTCTTCCTATTGATGAAGTGAATCTCCTTTTGATAAGAAAGGGGTTTATTGCAAATTATTTTGAGTTGACATGATATAAGGAGCCATTAACTTGTAGCACCCTAACGGGTAACGAAGTAAACTTATCAATAAATATAGATGGGTTTAAAGGAGGAACTAGATTTATAACAAATAATGTCAATGCAACTGAAAATCCTTATACTTAAATGGTTTATGTGTAGTCAGTTATAACTTTCAAGCAAATATAGAAAATCTTAATGAAGAACCAAACCCAAATACACAAAAGTTATTTCACTAAGAATTATGGCCAAATTGTCAGACCATAACTCAATTATCTTTAATTGCTCGAATATTAAACATAAAGTTTGAAGGGCATATTTTTGATCAAAGTTTGGATAAAATTCTTGCTTGGTATAATGAACCATTTTCTCTTGATTATAAAATGGTTGATAATTTTTACAATATGAAGAAATTTATTAGGGGTCTTGGTTTGCTAGTCGAGAAAACTGATTGTTGCAAATTGGGATGTATGTTGCTTTGGGGAGATGATGTGAAATTACAAATGTGCAAATTTTATAGTCAATTTAGGTTCAAACTAAGAAAGCGTACTATGAAGTAGAAGTTAGTACCTTGAAAGTAGATGTATCATTTCTCACCAACTTTAAGACTTTAAAGACTATATGCCTATGATGTTATTGCATCTCACATAAGATGGCATAATGAACATGAATAGAAAGATGGAATAATTAGTCATCCATTGGATACACTTGCATGGAAACATTTCAATAACATTCATTCAGAGTTTGCAGTCGAAAGTTGAAATGTTAGATTGAGATTATTGACAAATAGATTCTAACCTTTTGGTTAATCTGACCAACAATATTAGTTATGGCCAATCATAATTACTCCTTATAATTTGCCTCAATAGATGTGTATAAATGAGGCAAATATGTTCTTAACGGTGATTGTGTCAGAGCTTACGAATCCAAAGCACAAAATTGATGTATTCTTACAACCATTGGTATCTTAATTGCATCAGCTTTGGGAATTTGGTGAGAAGACATATGATGTGTCTCTTAAACAATTTTTTTTTGTTAAGAATAGCTTTGATGTGGACTATTAGTGATTTCCCTGTGAATGGAGCATAGTAGGGAAATTGACTTGCCTTCACTGTGGCAATGATTGTGATGCCTTTTATTTTCCTAATGGGGGCAATACATCTTGGTTTAATAACCACAAGAAATTTATTCCTCCAAATCATCCATTTAGACGCAATAAACAAGAGTTCATTAAAAATGAGATGGTACAAACAACTCCTCCCCCTCATAAAGCTGGTGAAGAGAAATTGCAGGAGATTGATAAATTAGTTTTACTGAAAATAACAGAACTTGAAGTTAAAGAAGTTAACAGAAACATTAGTAAAAACTTTAATTAGAGAAAACGAAGTATCTTTTGGGATTTGCCATATTAGAAAACTAATTTGATACGTCATAATCTTGATGTAATGCATATAGAAAAAATATTTTTGATAATTTGTTCAACACCATAATGAACATTGAAAGGAGGACAAAGGACAATGCAAAATCACAAGCTGATTTAGAACTTTTTTGTAGAAAGAATGAGTTAGATAAAGATTTTCGCACGGGTAAATATCCAAAAACATGTTACACTTTGGACAAAAAAAAGGAAATTTTGTGTGAATGGATGAAAAGTCTAAAATTTCCTGATATATATGTTTCGTACTTGACAAGGTGTGCAGATATGAGGAATTACAAATGCTTTAGGATGAAAAGTTATGATTGTCATGCGTTTATGTAAAAGCTAACTCCAATTGTATTTCAGGAGTTTCTGTCGAATAAGATTTGGGAAGCTATAATAGAATTAAGTTTGTTTTTCAAAAACTTAACATCATATGAAATAAAGTTAGTTAAAATGGAAAAACTAAAAAGGAAAATTCTAGTTATCTTATGTAAATTATAAGGGATTTTTCCTCCAAGCTTCTTTTACGATATGGAGCATCTACCTACGTACATTTAGCACATGAGGCTAAACTTGCTAGTCCAGTTCAATATTGATGGATGTATCCATTTGAGAGATAATTATAGTTAATATTTAAATAAAACTAATAACATGTTTTAATGTGTAATTGTAATAACCCTTTTTAATGTAGGTATTTGCATCACTTGAAGAAAAATATTAAAAAAGGCTAAAATTGAAAATTCAATATGTAAAAGCAAGTATATTTTGTTCACATTATTTTGAGCTGAATGTGCACATAACAGAAAGAAAAGTTCCTTGTAATGAAGATAGTGGTTAAACTGATGATGTTGATGGTAACTTATCTATTTTCAAATATCCTGGACAAACATATAGATGCTTAACAAGAAGAATGTTAACACAAGAAGAAATAGAGGTTGCATATAATTACATTTTATTGAATTACCAAGAGATTCAACCTTTTCTATAGTAAGTTTAAGTTAATTTTGATATTGATTATTTGGGTTTTCGAGATGAGTGATGTTCACAACTAAAATGCATAATAATGCTTTTAGATTATATGAGGAATGGTTACGTGAGCTAATACTCGAAAAAACACAGGATGATGTCAATAAAGAGTTAAAAGCCACTTTCCTCAATGGTT
>JANZLF010000222.1:3531693-3545164 GCA_026546835.1 Erythroxylum foetidum
TATATATTGATTGATGTGTTTCAAGACTTCCAACATCTTGATAGTTCATACATATTTGATACTTTATAAGCCCCTCTTAAAAAACATGAAGCATATATTCTATGGAGCATATATTCCATTAAATAATGTCTAAGTGGCCTCCAGACGTATCCGAGCTGTGTCCATCGTATGTTAGTAGGTGCCCGATACAGACATGTGTCCGACACACGAACACGGCTTTATTTTGCCGTGTCCGTGCTACATAGATGGAGGTAGTAGAAACTATACCATGAAAGCAGCATCTAGTTCACTTTTAATTTTACCGTTCATTGCCGCCAGAGACGAGCTATGATGGTGTTCAAAGAGCAACTGATGCTGTTGACGTAGCTTGATAGTGAACGTTAGCTTAAGGTGAAATAATTGGAGTGCAGAAGTTGCCTGGTTTGCATATGCAACAAAAGATAACAAAGATAAGACTTTAGGCGAGTAAGCTCATGTTTCCTTCTGTATAAGGTTGTTCCTCGAAACAAGCTCAGAGATATTGATTACTAAGGAAGGAAATTCCACTATTCTGTGCCTGCTGCGATATCTGTGTTTCAGACATTGTTGGGGAATGAACAAAAATCTTGAGAATGGAGCACTAGCCTTGTCAAAGGAGGTTCAACTACAAGACCAACAGAACAGAATCAGATTTCTTGGATTTTCGTGGAATTCGGTGAAGTTTGATGAATTTGTCCTGATGTAGTAGCCATTGATGTATAAGGTTAGCACCTTAGAGTTTTGTGGATTGATGTTTCCTTGCCTCATCCGTGTTGGTGTGATTGTATGCATCGCTTCCTAAGCCCCTTCCAACATCTCTTTTTTAATCTTTTGTTACATTACGGCCTAGCTGTTGCCTATCATACGGACAATGATGAGTTCCTCAGAATGGCAAAATTTTGTCCTTTTTAATCGGAGAAGCAGATAGACAGAGGACAGTTGGTAAGTGTTTTGAGGCAATATTCTTTGTGTTCTCCACTGTTATTTCATGTCTAATATGATGTTACAAATAGAACAGGAGAATATACAAACACCATTTTGCGCTTGATTGAACGAATCATTTGGTGTAACTAAATCTGGGATGTTTTATAACCATGGGGTGTGATTCGTTTTCAGCTCACTTGTATAGAAGAGCTTCTTTTGGCCTCCCCATAAGAGATAAGACAGTTGCTGTGATATGCTTTGAAGACAGCCCAGCTTCATGAAGTTGATCCGGAGGTGACCCATGGTCAATATATCTATCTGGAAGAACCATTGATCTCAACTGCAGACAAAACTCTCACAGATCAGAATGAGATGAGAAGGCATAAACGAACAAGAAGTAACAACGTATGAGTCCATCTTAAAAGATAAGTTACCTTAAGGGGTCCATCCAGAATACCAGATAAACTCAGGAAATGGGACACATGAGAACCAAAACCTCCTATGGAGCCTTCTTCCACAGTAATTAAGAATTCGTGCTCATTAGCCAATTGTCTGATAAGATCTGTATCTAAAGGCTTGCAAAATCTTGCATCAGCAACGGTCACATAAATATCACGGGTTCTGAGTATGCTTGCAGCTTCTACACATTGTTGAACTATTGACCCATAACCCAAAATGGCGACTCTGTTGCCCTCCATTAGTACCCTTCCTTTTCCAATCTATCCACAAAATAGAAAATGGGAAATCAAGGTTCTGTTTTTTTTTCTCGTGTAAAAAATGTGTCACTTGATAGTTCATGCTCACCTCGAGTGGTGTTCCTTTATTATTAGGAGGCAGAGTTGCTCCAATTCCATTGCCTCTTGGGAATCTGAAGCAGCTTGGCCTGTCATCTATGGCTGCTGCTGTGGCAACCATGTGCATCAGCTCGGCCTCATCAGATGGAGCCATGACCACCATATTGGGCAAACAAGCCATGTATGCTATATCAAATGCTCCACAGTGTGTAGGTCCATCTGCACCAACCAAACCAGATCGATCCATTGCAAAGCGGACTGGTAACTTCTGAAGATCTACATCATGTACCACCTTTTTTTGCAAAAATTGTTAGTAAAAAGCATTGCAATGAGGCATTGACTTGAAACTATTTACTTTCATTTCTCACCTGATCATACCCTCTTTGCAGGAATGAGGAGTAGATGGCACAGAATGGCTTCAAGCCTTCTGTGGCTAAACCAGCTGCAAATGTAACAGCATGTTGCTCGGCAATGCCAACATCAAAACAGCGATCAGGAAATCTCTTCTGGAAGTAATTTAAACCAGTCCCACCACCCATAGCTGCATGAATGGCCACAATCTTGTTGTCTACTTCGGCTTCTTTGATCAAAGCATCAGCAAAGTACTGAGTGTAAGAGCGTGTAGGAGATTTTGTTTTAAACTGCTGCCCTGTTTTAACATCAAACTTGACGACCCCTGAACATACAACACAATTAGGATCTTCTCAATAACTAATAATAAAAAGATTGAATTTGGTATTACAAGCTTACCATGCATCTTATCAGCAGCTTCCTCAGCTGGGGGGTAACCCTTCCCTTTCTCTGTCACGATGTGGATGAGAACTGGTCCTGGTGCAGGCATTGATTTCACCTTTTGAAATATGGTTACTAGATCTTCAACGTTGTGCCCATCTACTGGACCAATATAATACAACCCAAGTTCCTCAAAGAGAGTTGATCCAGAAGCGCTAATTAGTCCTCTAGCATATTCATCCACCTTGGCTGCAACTTCATGTGTTTGTCCACCAATTTGCTTTGTTATGCTCTTGAACAGATAAAACAAGAAGTCAGATGATTGCCAATTGAAACTTGACAATTGCAACATATACATATAGAAACTAAGAAGTTACTTTGGCAGCTTCACGAAGTTTACGGAATTTGGTGCTTGCTTGGAGCTTGCTTAAAGTACTACTAAGTGCTCCAACTGGTTTTGCTGGGCCATCAACAGTAGCAGTAGGCAAAGATACTTGTTTATTGTCGTTCAATATAATAATCAGATTAGCATCAAGGAATCCTGCATTATTCATGGCTTCATATGCTTGCCCTGCTGTCATAGCTCCATCTCCAATCACAGAAATGACATTGTTATTCTTTCCTAAAAGGTCTCTCCCAACGGCCATGCCTAAAATTTCATTTTCAATGAAGCAAAAGCCTAATCAGATTCATAAACTTATTTTTAACAGGCAGCATAATTTTGATCTACAAGTTTAACCAATATGAGTGAGTATTGATTAATGGAATAACAACTGGTAATATGAGCTACACATATACCAAGGCCAGCAGATATGCTTGTAGAACTATGTCCTGCACCAAAAGCATCATAAACACTCTCATCCCTTTTGGGAAAACCTGCGAGCCCTGAAGTTTTTCTGATGGTATGCATCTTAGACCTTCTGCCTGTCAGAATTTTGTGTGGGTATGTCTGCAAATTTCAACAATCACTGAATCATATGTAACGGTATCTCCAACAGATTAAACATTAGAGACTCACTTATCATTCTGTTTTTGTACCTGATGACCAACATCCCATACAATTCTGTCTTCAGGGGTGTTAAATACATGATGTAGAGCTACTGCCAGTTCCACGACTCCTAAGCTTGCACTAAGATGCCCTCCTGTTTTAGACACAGTATACACAATATCTGCTCTTAGCTCTGCTGCTAGCTGCTCAAGATCCTGTAAGTTGTCGATAACAATAAAAGAAACTGAAGTCATTTGCAAAATAGCCAAGAGGAAACAAATACACAGTAAAAACAAAAGCCGTCCACCTAGTTTTAATTCGATAATATTACAGAAACTTACAAATGACTGTTCTGATCATATTCAACAATATCAGATGCCTATGTATGTGGAGTTTACCTGTGTCGACATGTTCTTCATGTGAACTGGGTAATTGACCGTGTCCAGCAATGGAGTGCCTGGTTTTTCTCCTGAGAAATCAATTTTCCATCCATCTTTCTCCTTCTTTATCATTATTTTACCTTCATCGTCATCTTTACTAGCGGCAGATGCTCGTACACAGAACTGAAACACACAACCACCACCAAACACAAAACCATCAAAACACGATCACGAAACCAACCCATATCACCAAACACCAAAATGGCACTCTTAAACCCTCCTTAACAACAAAAAGAACCGATTTCGAAGTGGAAAAAGCAATCAAAATTGTATCTTGCAAGAACAACTTAGCAATTGTACAAACACAGAACGTAAACTACTGATTCGTTAAGGAAATGAAGCCGTTTAACTTGTACCTTTCTCCTGCAACTAAAGCTGGCTCTTGGGGCTGACAGGAATGGAGATAGAGATTGGTTAGCTATGGAGAGAGAGCCCGAGACCGCCATAGCTACGTGAGAGGGACAGAGGGAGATACACAAGAACAATGTAAGATCAGAGACGAGGACAACAACCAACTTTATAATACGCAATGGTAAGAATCTGCCTGCGCGGATGTGTAACAAAAATCATAAAACAATAATTAAAAAAAAAAGCATATTTCAATAATGTTTTTCATTTTTACATATATAATTTTGCATTCGCTTTTTTTCAAAAAATAATTCAAGGGAACAAGAAAATGGACTTTCACATTTTTAATTAGTAAGATATATAACAAAATATAATCAATTAATAAATAAGTAGATTAACTTCTATATTTGACTTATTGTGTAAATTTATTAATTTTAAACTATGTGCAATTAACATTATTTTAATTTTTAAAATTTCACATAAATTTAATAAAAATAATCATAGTTAAAATTTTTATTGAAATTATAACAAATCTCAATTAAATTTGTTTTGTATAAAATAACATTGATAACTATTATTTTCTGAATATATATATTAAGTAAATACTTAATATTGTTCGAATATGAATTACTTAAATCTAGATTGACCTAAAACTTAATTATTTTAAACAAAACGATACCACATTAGTTACAATAATTGAGGTTCGTGTTAGTCTAAGCTTAGAATTAACCCATTGGTTAGCTTATTATAAATACCTAAGCTTGACCAAAAGCTCATTGAATTTGAAAGTTATTTGAGAACTATGGCAATCAAATTTAACTACGTACATCGAAAAAGTCGCTGAGGTACACTTGGCAAGATGACCTGTCGCTTAGTTTCTTCACTACAATTCAGATTTTCAGTTCAACATCTACCGAAAATTAGGAAAAAAAAAAGAAAAAGAAAAGTGTTGCTATTATTCACATATTTACAGATTTTATTGATTGTCTTTTTTAATAGAATTTAAATGATCATATTAAATTTTATTTCAACATATATAGCACATAATTGACATTATCTAATTAAAGTTATATCGATTCAATTTTATCAAATTTTAAATCAATTTTAATTTTCTTTTTAAAATTTCAAGTTTTGAATCTCAAGCCATTCAAATGATATCAATTGGTAATATACAAAAATTTAATGCCAATATTTAATCCTGGGTATTAATACAAAGTTCTTCAATACCATATTTGACAGAAAAGAAGGGATCAAATCTTTTATTCTCGTTAATTAATTTTTATCGTATTTTATTAAATTTTATCTACATATTTATATAAAATTTACATAAATATATGAACAAAATTAAGTAATACAAGATTAAAGACTAATCCAACCCAGAGAAGAGGTATGAAAGTATCAAGAAATACCACCTATGCATGTTGATGTAAGAAGAAATGGTTCACTTGTCTCCATACATTTTTGTTAGGCTGATCAAATATGGTGGTTGTCTATTCAGAACTGACAAGTTTCCGATTTTTGGTAAATTTTTATCTTATTATGTGATATATTCTGGCTTATATTGAATTGCATTTAATTTAACATTAATTTAATTGATTGTTTTATGACAAATTCAAAGATTTAGAGTAATTCGAATATTTACTTATCATTATTATCATTATCATCACATTTAGTTTGAATTCCTATAATAAAATAGAATTTAGAAAGATTTGATAATACGCAGCTTTATTTTTATATAATAGAGAGACTATTTCAGATAGACTTACGTGTAGATGTGATAATAAAAGAGTGATATAAATTAAAGAACAAATAAATAAAACCGACACGCTAAATTATTATGTAAATAAAATTATAAAAATATATTAAAAAATTGCGGATGACAAAGCCCCAATTTATAACTTATATACATCTTCTACTCTCAAATTTTATATATTTAAGTGATTAATTAATTTGTTAATGCTAAACATACTTGAGGTCTTGTGTCAATTAGTCGATGGCATTAATCTTATGCTCAAATTCCACTTGAATGAGTTTATAGGTAAATATGTATATTTTGTTTAAAAATAATTAATATTTGGAATTAATCATATTACATAGTTTGAGAGAAAAAGAATATTTGTTAGCTAATAGATACAAAAAAATTTAATTAATATTCTTGTACTTTGCCTTTTAGAATGAGACAAAAAGAGTAATCTTTATTATTAAAAATAAATGTGAAATATCTTTCTAATAATTGTGCTTTATAATAATATTTCAAACTATGAATTCCGACAATTTTATTTTAATTTCACTCTTTTAATAGCAAGTATTTTTTAAGTCAATTAATTTGCATTTAAATTTATTAAATCATTTTCTTAAATTACGAAAGCCAAGGCGTCCTATACTAAATGTTTCCTTTTAAAGAAACAATATGAGTACTGAAATTTAACATCATTATGATCAATAAAACACGCCACTTGTCACTCTTAATTATATTTTAGTTAAATTATGCTTAATTTAGTGCATAAATACCTAAATGCTTAATTTAGTGCATAAATAACTAAATTAATCATTGTCACCCATAATTAAAAAACCTAACTGATGTAACCATAAAAATTTTAATTTTAATTTCCAATTTGATTTATTTTAATAATCTTATTGTTAAGAATTGACCAATTTATTAATTAATTAGTAGGTTTAAAAAATAAATCAATTAATTTTATTTAACAGTTGATTTTTAATTAAACTTTAAATTATTTAATGAATAAAGACAATCTAATTTAATCATATTTTAAATTTTTTAATTTTATTCAATCTTTAAGATTTTATGAAGGTCTGATATAGGTCGAATCATTTAAATTTTAAATCTCTTAATTTACCAGTCTAATTGCTTTAAAATATAGATTGTAATTGATTCATATTTCTAAGGTTGTCTCGTTAAACATAGATTAATAAAATTTCGATTGAGGGTAGTGAACAAAATTAAAAGAGTAATTCTATTAGAAGAAATTTCAGAAATCTCAACAATTTGAAGATAAATTATTTTTAAATTAAAATTAAATAAGTACAATATCTCTTTAAAATATGTTCAAATACGTGATGAAGTAATCCTCCTAAGAAAAAAATTATAATAAACAGAGTTGCAAACTTACAATCTTCTTGTGTTCATGCAAAATATGGGAACTACAACTTTTGTCCTTAAACTAGAAGGCATCGGGACTCAGGAGTAGGCCTTTTTCCTTTTCAGATACCCATACAAAGAGCTTTTGTCTCCATCAGCTCGATACTGCATACATTGCTATGGATCACACCGAATTTGAAGACTTCACCAATCACCATCGCTGGTTTTTGGATTTTCTTGTGCCCATTAAACTATTATAGTGTCCAATTCATTGGCTGACGTCTCATGACATATACCAGAAATTTGTACGCCATATACGAAAAATTAAAATCGTTAATTTTGTCCTGAGCCTGGCACGGTACATACAAATGCGTAAGAAGTGGTGTTTTCGCTTCATAATCATGATTCGGATTAGTCCGAGTACGGTTCAATTATTAATAATTGCAAGATGCTTTTAGCACAAAGAGCAAGATATTCGAGTCGTGTGATTAAGTCGTTGTTCTAATGTCTTAGCTCATAAGTTAGCGTGTAGTTTGTTTTCTTTTTCTAATTTTATGTTTTCGTTTGCTGCCCAGGTTTGTGTCGCGGATTGTTTTTATTAATTACAGTTGTATTTTTTTCTCAAAAAAAACATTCTTGTAATCATTGAAATTCCATAAACTTATTACATGAAAATTGGGTTTAATTCCTTGCCTCAAAAGTCAAAACTCTCGACCAAGACTCCATCTATGCGGTGAAGGTAGGCACGCCAGAGCTATACTTATCCTTTGAAACTTTGGGTGTGCCTTGTTTGGTGGGTACGAGAAAAAAGGAATGGATATAAAGTTAAAAATAAAGCTTTGTAATACTTTCATTTCTGCATTTTTAGCAATATTCAATTCTTCTAGATTATCAAAGGAATGAGATTTGTTAGTTATATTCTATTCACATTCTTTACTATATTTATTCTTATTCTCGTTTGTAAACCAAACGTACCCTTAAGCTCTGGTTTTGACGAAAACAATAATTCGCAACATCTTTTTCTTAACAACTAAGTTTCAAAATTACGATGATTAAGTACCGAACTTATAGTTAACGTGTTAAAGAAAAGGGATATGATATGTTTTGAAATATATATTTCTTTTAGATGTAATGTCTATTTATGTATAGATTTGATACAAATAAAGGTAGAATATTAGCAACACTAGTAGTTTAAGACATGTACTACACCTATGATTAAGACATTAATGAGGGTTAAGTTTCAGGATGCATTGTTCAAGAGTGAGCTATCGTTGTCGTCTGCCTGCCTGACTGGAAATTGTGTCGAGTAGGACTTTATTGAAAATGCCAAGAACGTGGTAGTCTCTTCAACCCTACACATACCAAGTTTCTTTTCCCTATAAACCTAATAAATAAATTAAATTAAAATATAATTAATACAATACAATTTCTATTTTCATTTCCATTTCCATTTCTATTCTAACTGACAAAATATTATTGCCATTTACAATTTTATATAAAAAAATTCAATTGTTTCAGTCAGTTTAATAGTAAAGATTTCAAGCATTTTAACTCTTCGGTTCAGTTTTTAATATTTTGGTTCGATTTATTTTAATTTTTTATGTTGTTAAAATTTGATCAATTTATTAATTAATTGATCAATTTTTATAAATTAATAAGTTCTAAAATAAATCAATTAATTTACATTTAATAAATACTTTTTAAATAAAACTTCAAAGAATTATGATAAGTAAATACAATCTCTTTAAGTTATATTTCAAAATTTTTAATTTTATTTAATTATTGGTCAGTTTTACGACGTTTTAATATTGGTTAAATTTTTTAAACCTTAAACTTCTTATCTTACCGATTTAACTTTCAGTTAAGTTTTTAAAACATTGCCAATAACTATTGGTAAGGATTTGAGTATTTCCCCAAATCTTTTAATTATACTTGAGTTTAATTTGAGGTGTAATTGACATTTAAATATTTTTTAAAATTTGGATTATAGTTTAAATTTTGAATTTTATATTAGTTTTAACGTGTGAAAATACCAACTCCACTGCGAAGTAGCCAATAAAGAAGATGAGAGGTTTTAAGAAGACTAATGTCAATGGTAGAACGAAGAATTTGAAGTTTAGGGCTTCATGTCTAATTCGGCACGGTGATAAGGTTCATAAAGTGAGATTGTTCTTTGAACCTTATGAGAAAAAAAAATATTATAAATTAATGTGAATATTTTAGTTATTTAAAACACATAAAATCTGATTAATTATTTGCGAATATAATTATTTCATACTATTTTCTTCTCTAAAATGTATACATAACTCTCATTTCAACAACTTCACTTTCAGATATTTATTTAAGCATCAGAACCAAAAGGAACTTTCTTGTCTTCTCTTCTCGTTTGGAACTCTTAATTGGCTTCAACGGGACAAAGTTATCAGAATCTGTGATCGCATCAAACCCATATCTTGGATTTATTCCCTCGTTCCAAGTAAGAATCTAGCTCGCATGCAACTCTTCTTCATATGCTAATTTCTGTATTAATTAAGGTAGAATTTTAAAAGTCTTGTTTAGATTGTTTCTATTTGATGTTTCTTATATTTCTTACTTGGAAATTTATCTTTTCCAAGTCTAGTGCCGGTCGTTTCTATAAAGCTAGTCATGTCTGAATGATTAAGCACAGAGGATAAGAGAGAGTAACGAAATATTCTTTTATACAGATATGATTTCTATGAACGTAAGGTGCAAAAACTAAGTTGACGAATTTGACATTTTACATACAATGTAACCTTAGATATTTAATGCATGGAAGACCAAGACTGGGATCACATAAAATAAGCGAGCAGTGAAGAAAATATGACCATTATGTGGAAGAATTGTTAAAAAGCCTAACTCACCCCTAAAAGTTACTTTGAGATGAGAGATTTGTTGACGCAGTCTAAGTAGCGTATAAACGAACTTCAATCCAGAAACTCAAGAACAGTTGAGAAAACTCTCAAACTAGGGTTTTTATTAATTCCAAGATAGCAAATAACATCAACGAAAGTTGTTTAAATAGTTCGAAAGAAAATAACTAAAACGTGGATCCACTTGTGAGTTTATGAGTCTACTTTTAAGTTCGAAAATATAAAATGCAATCTTCAATTCTTCGGTCTACCTCGCTTGGGCTTCTGGCTGTCGGCCCAAGTGAGATAGTCTTCTGCGATACGTTCTACGTCATTTGTACACTATTATAAATGGCTGAATGCACTCTTATCTGATGTGTGATTCTTAACACACCCTCTCTAACTCAAAACAGGGCTGGAAATTTGTTAGGCATGTTAGGCAAAGGGATAGAATTGAGCATCGCCTTCTAATATTATGTTAAAAGACCTAACTAATCCCTAAAAACTAGCTTAAAAGATTAGCTTTGCGCAGTGGTAATACAATCAGAGTTGTCTGACTTGAGATTCTTTACAAGAACGTTAAAAAAAATGATTTGGTTTTTGACAAGAAACTTGCTTTTGTGTGTCTACCTAAAACTACGTCCGGGGTCTCAAAATTCCATGCAATGACGTGAAAGTTCCTTTGTTTCTGTTCTCCCATTCTGAACGTGCATGTGATGTGGTCTCTTATTCATCAGAGATCGGAGAAAAAAGATCTGCCTATTCAAGGAACAGGAGTTGCCAATGTTGATTTCAGAAGATGGTCAAATTTTGATAATGCGAAAACGTCTAATTTTTCTTCCTCCACGTATAAATATCTGCTTGATTAATGAATTTCCAGATTGTCAAATACAGAGGGCATGACTCTTGAGTCAAAATTGTTCAATTGAAAATTCTTTACTTAGTCAAAAATATTATACTGTAAACAATCTATTAAAAGTCATCAAGTTGGAAATTAAGTGAGTGAAGATTAAAAAAAATAGTGAGTCAACAAAGGAATTATGAGATCGAATCAAACCCCTACATTTATGCCGAATGAATAAGACATTTAATTTCTACGTAAGAAGTAAGTAATGCACAACCCATAGGCTACCAAGAGTTGTTGAAATAGTGAAGTTAATTTAAGAAATCGAGGTTCGGATTGTAGGTCAAAGCCTCGTGTTTTAGTTTCAGAGTTAAATTTGCTCACTCTTATGATTTGATATGTTATGAATATGTTTGTAAATTTTTAAAAATTATAAATAACTCCTCAATAATTGTGATTTTCATAGTTAAAATTTAATGTTTAAGGATCTTACGAACATTGGCACAATTATGGATGCAAATGAAGGGGGATTTGGGTTGAATTAAAAAATTAATGAATCAAAAGGACTTTAGGTTAATTAATTAAAAATATAAAAATTTTATATAGCAAAACCAGTGACCAGGAGCCAAAATTTGACCATATATATTTTTTTAATAGAAAATTAGTAATTTAAGATAGTGTTACCAAACACGGCATGGAAAAATTGTGTTTCATCTGTAAATAATTGTTGCTCAGATTTGAAAACGCTGTACACAAACCTCATGTTTAACCCATTCTTCTTGGTTTCTTCTTTTTTTTTTCAATTTTGCTCCAAAGTTGACACATAGAGTGTGGTGTATGGTTTAATTTTAATTTTTAATGTGTTTTTCGTTTGACTTAAAGGGTTTTGCGTTTAACATATATTTTCAGTAAAGTACACGAAAGATTGTGCGGGAGGCGCGAAATGAAAGCACATGGACGTAGCGTTTTAACCCATTTATGAAGTATTGTAAAAAGCTAATTAAAATTAGTAATACTTATTCTTAATTTAACAAAATATGTTTCTTATAAAGATACTAGAGTTAATTACAACATTTTTTTAAACTTTGATTAATTATGCAATTATATTCCAAACTTTAAAAAGTAACAACTAAATGTTCAAACTTTAAAAATTTTCCATCATAGCCTAACTTTAATGTCTTCGTTAACTTTGCTTACGTGATTTACTATATGTTCAAAAAATCTTAAATATTAATACACGTCATTTAAAATTAACATAACTAATAAAGATTAATGAAACGATGTTGTTTAATTATATAAATAAAAAGATGTCAAAAAATGAAATTCCTAAATCATGTTTAATCCCTCAACCTTTCATTTTTGGTTTGCTGGTGTGCTGTGATGCAGTAGTGACTTGGGACATCAGGAGAACAGTGTAGATTAAAAACTGAAAAAGAAGGGTTGAGCGGTTAAACGAAGATCTAAGAGATTAAACAGTGCAAACTAATTTAGAGATTTTATTTTTTCTAAATGACGTCGCTTTAATCATATATGTAATTGAATGATGTAGTTTCATTAATTTTTATTGACATATATTAATAGTTAGCGTTTCTGAAATACGTAACAAGTCATGTCAACAAAGTTAAAAGAAACATTAACGTAAGTGTCAAATTTAAAAATATTAAAAATTTGAACATTTAATTATCACTTTGAAAGTTCTACTATAATTATAAAATTGATCAAAATTTACAACTAAATGGCAATTAAAATGTCATAATGTGAAACAAAAATGTTTCTTACTAGCGGTCAACTAACTACACCAAATTAAAATAAAAAGTCAGTTATACTAATCATAATGTATGGAGAAAACTAAACCTATTTTCTAATTTATCAATTACAATGTCAACATTAAATCCAATGCTTACTCGTATGATGTTACTTCATGCCCAAAATGGTCGAGATCTGGCGAGTGCTTATTATGGGTCATTGTTACCGTAAATAACACTATAATATTCCATGACTTGCAAAAAGTCTTGAGATATAGGGAAGATGAAGATTCTGACATTAAGAGAAAGAAAAATTACTGAATAAATCACTCAGTTTGGTTCCACACCTATTTTTTGGTTGTATTTTTTAGTTTTTATTTTTAAATACAAATTTATTTAGCTATTAATGTCAACATAATTATATTTTTATTACTGACAATAATTACATATTGGATAAAACTTAAAAATACATTATTTAGTTAAATGAATTTACTTTTAGTCTCTTATATAATATTTATTAACAAATTATTAATGACAATTATTTTATCTATTAAAATAAACAATTTAAAAATTATTTTTATTTATAAATTAATATATTTTAATTATTGAATAAAAATTTAATTGAAATTTATATATTTTGAAGATATTTTATATTTAATTATAGTTAT
>JANZLF010000222.1:3545264-3558095 GCA_026546835.1 Erythroxylum foetidum
TTTTTATTTATAAATTAATATATTTTAATTATTAAATCAAAATGTAATTGAGATTTATATATTTTGAAGATATTTTATATTTAATTATATTTATTAATAATTATTTAATTTAATTTAATTACAAAAATTAAATAAAATCATTAAGTCAAATTAAATTATTCATAATTTTTATTCACAATTAATTTTAACGGATAAAATATAATATTAAATTAAATTATTCATACTTTATATTAAATAAGTAAACCATATTTGGAAAAAAAGAGAAGCATAAGAAAACAAAAATTACTATTTATAGTTTTCATAATTTTTAAAAGCTGAAATAAATCAAAGCCAAAATCAGAAACTAAATTTTTTTTTCTTGAATTTGAAAATTAAAAAATAAAATAAAAATATAAACAAATACATCCTAATTATCGTTGCCCTTCAAACTTGATTTAGCCAATAAAGTGAAAGCTCAACTAGTACTATAAATAAGCATATGTGGACTAATTCTTAACTTTTTTACAAAAATTTATGTGAGCTAATTTTTAATGTTAAAATAGCTCTTATTTTTATATAATTTAATAATAAAATTTAATTTTTTATCGTATAAATAAACTCTTAATTCCATTGTACATTAAGTTTGATATTATTTATTTAAAAATTATATTATAAATTAATATATAATCATGAAAATTTTAGAGAGTTAATTATTTAACTTTTTTTGAGAATTTCCAAAAGTTGATTAATACCTTTTTAAACTCTCGTCTCTATCATCATATATCTTTTCTAAACTCTCGTCTCCATCATCATATATCTTGAGACCATGGCTTGTCTGCATTATTTTCCTTCTGTAACATGTGTAATGGCTGAAAGGATCTAAACCTAAATTACGTGTGTTTCAGGAAATATTCAACGCATGAAATGAAAGGCGTGAACGATACAACGATGTGAAAGTCAACTTCACAGCATTAACATTAAAATTAAAATTGAAAATTGAAAATTAACAAAATATCTGATTATGAAATCTAAATCCGAATTCAATTTAAAACTTAAAAAAAAAAGTTATTTTAACAGGAGTTGATAACATTGTGGGGGGAAACAAAGAGTTGGTGTGAGGTGAATTCCACTATGAACCTGATGTCATATTGCATGGTGAACACTCGCTCGTACCTTCATTTTGACTAATCTGAGGGGAAAGATCAGAGATGGCATGACACGAAAATGCTCAACTTGCAGAAGTGATGGAGCTGAACTAAATTCGTATGCATCTCAAACTTGTGATTATTCCTTTTGAGAATTCGCTCGAGTTGGTACATGGTCCTCGAGTTGAGTGGGGTGATGGAAGTTCCTATTCTTGCTTCTTCTTTCTTTTAATAACGACGAACAAGAAACACAAAGAAACATAAGGGTCTCTCATGATTTAAGTGAAATCATAAATCCGAACTGTCCTTATATATGCAGACGTTTTAAAAATTTAGAATTAGAGTTTTGTCTCCTGTAAAGAACTTATTCGGCTCGAACGAGGATTAATCTGAATATGAATAACTTAAAAGTATCTTTTTATAATTGAAACCCTCGTAAAACACCTCATGGGTAACAAAAAAAAAAAAGAAACACAAAGAAACAATAAGTCTATCACCAAAGCACACAAATTTGATCCCCACATAAAAGAGGACTAATGTTAAGAGAAAACACATCCTACTTCAACAAAAATAGAAATTAGCGAATAAAAAATAACAACAAAAAATAAACCGTTGCAAAAGGCTGACAATTTTAATTTGTTTGTTGAAAATTTTGACGGGAAAAATAATTTATTAAAAAAGACACAAAAATAAAGTGAATTATATACAAAAAAAATATGACTTATAATTTATTATTTTAAAGGTTTTTACGATGTCTTAATTATATATAAACATCTTATTTTGATACATCATTTACTAAAAACTTATTTAAGTTTGTAATTTACGAGTTAGTAAATATATGAAAAAATAAATATGTATTACAAAGAATTTTATTATAAAAAGAAAAAGTTGATTATTGTAATTTTTAATTTCAATATTTATAATACAGAGGTTCTTATATATTTTATGATATTATTTAATTATCGCACAATTATTTTTACGGTATTCTTTAACCATTTTGTTAATTTATGATGAAATATAATAAAAATTTATTTGATAATTAAATAATATTATAAAATAAATAATAATTTTTAAAATATGAATATATATCAAACCCAGAAGAAAAATGACCCAATAAGTTTGTAACAATACATCAAAAGAAAAACCCATCAGCCCAATGTATGGGCTCTTCATGGGCTTACATTTAAGTTGACTTTATTGTAAAAAGGTAATAATAACGGTAGAGCTTCTTTACAACGGTCACATTTCATTTCAAATTTGAACGTTCCGAAAACACTATACACAGACACGCGCAGGGGGGAAGGTACAGGGAAAATTTGTTCTGTTTCTTCTTCAAACTTTCAGAGCATTCTTGCTGCGAGACAAAGGGCTTTCTGTTTGAATTTCGCTCCCGATTTTTAATGGAAGACTTGCAATTTAACAGTCCTTACCAAGACCCGGAAACGCAATTCCTCAACTCTTCTGCTTCTAGGGTTTTTGAGTGGGAGAAAGATGAGAAATTGGACCAAGAAAGCAAAGACTCTGTCGGGGATGAAGATATGGGTTCTTTGGTTGATTCTATGCTTTGTGATTCCAGTTCACGATTAGTTCCATCTGGGTTTTCGAGACTGAATTGTACAGGTCAGCAAGTCAGGAGCTTTAATGCGTATCTGTATCTGGATAAAGTTCGTTCCTTGATTGATTACTGAGAAAACGATAGAAATAAAGGATGTTGTTTCATTATCTTTTGTAAAAAAAAAATCCGTACGAATTAACTTTATATTAGCTGATCTTGATTCTTTAATTCATACATCTGATCTTATGCTGACTAGTCTTTGATTCTGGTTATCATAAACCAAATGAAAAAGATGCCTCTTCTATCTGAGTTGCAATCGCGCTTAATTCAAAGGAAAATGAAAAAAGAAAACTCTTCTTGATGATTGATAATAGGTTCATGCTATCGCGTCCAGTCAAGCTCTCTGAAAGAAACTATTGTTGGCTGAATTGCTGCATTTTAATGTTTGCTTGAACCAGATGATCTTGTGGTGTTTGTAAATGCTGGAGGTGAGGCCTCAATGGTAGAAGATTCCAGCGTGCGAATTGTTGATGACAAGAATTACATAGGAGGGGCAGTTTTCCGGACCAATGAGGATATTCATGAGTCTGGAGCTTGCCCAAGTATCTATCAGTCCGCAAGATTGGGGAACTTCCGTTATCAGTTCCATGATGTTCCTGCTGGAGACTATTTTGTTGATCTTCACTTCGCGGAGATAATAAACACAAATGGGCCTCAAGGAATGAGAGTTTTTGATGTATTTATACAGGGAGAAAAGGCAAGTCAATCAACTCGACACATTTTCTTCTCACGCTTTTTGTTTTGGATATGTGTAAGCAGTCACTTACTGGCTCGTTATTCTGAGCAGATATTATCAGAATTTGATATCTTCTCCATTGTCGGAGCAAATAGACCACTTCAGTTAGTTGACTTGAGAGTCAGAGTGAAAGAGGACGGAGTAATAGTGATAACTTTTGAAGGGATCAATGGAAGCCCCCTTGTCAGTGGGATCTGCATAAGGAAAGCACCTGAAGTGTCAGGTATGCCATTTTTCTTATATTTAAATTCATCATAGGTAAAGTATCTTGAAACACGTAGAACCAACCTTACCATATTAGTAAATGAATACAGTTCCTCAGCTGCCACAAGAATACCTCAAATGCAACAATTGTGCTGCTGAGATAGAAGTTTCCTCTGCTCAGGTTAGTTGTAGCTTGCATAAGGATCTCGGTTTCTCGAAGATATTTACTTAAGGGATATGTCTATTTTGTACCTCGCAGAAAAAACTAATGCGAACAAAAGCTACAGATAAATATGAAAAGAAGATACAAGAGCTCACTGCTGACTGCCAACGCAAGACAAACGAATGCCATGAAGCTTGGATGTCACTGACTGCAGCAAATGACCAGCTAGAGAAGGTCAGAATGGAACTTGACAACAAGACCTTCCAGACACGGTCTTTGGGTAATTTCCAGAGAACCGATATTATTAAATTTCTTTCCTAACAGCATCATAAACTGTATGTTTGATACCAAAAGAATTACAGAAGATAGACTGCTCAAAAGACATGCCTAGTGTGCATTGATTACATATCAGTTTCCTAGGAATTGCCTTTTGCAATTGTTTAAATTAGCTAACTTCTACTTTCTTCACAATCTTTGTTACTGGTTCTTAGAAATGGCTTTTTTCTTCCTTCCCTGACAGACCAAACCGTGGGAAAACAAGCTGAAAGTCTAAGGGATATCACCAGCAAGTATGACCGTGATAAAAAATTCTGGGCAGAAGCAGTCAACAGTTTACAAGAAAAAATCAAGGCATGCAGCTTCTTATTCCTTCTCAGTTAACTAACTCTCTTCAAATGTTTCCTTCTACATTGTCTGTTACCAACCTGAACATTTAACTTTATACTGTATTTGAGGCCAGATTATGAAAGAAGAGCATGCTCAGCTCTCTCGTGAGGCACACGATTGTGCGGATTCGATACCCGAGCTGTATAAAATGATTGAAGGAGTCCAGGCACTTGGTATGTTTGGATTTTTTCTGTAGTTGGCCTGTTCTCCATCATCCTGCCATGCTTTTGTACGGACTGATGGCGTTAACTTTACAGTTGCACAGTGTGAGGATCTCAAGGTCAAGTATAGCGCAGAGCATGCAAAGAGAAAAGAGCTATATAACCAAATTCAGGAGACTAAAGGTTTGTATTCTTCCCCTTCCATAGGTGTTTTAGAAGTTCATTTACTGCATTAAGGAAAGAGTTTGAATAAAAGAAGCATTCATTGTCTATGTTTATGGAATATCAGGCAATATTAGGGTCTTCTGCCGGTGTCGCCCATTAAATAAGGAGGAAATCTCAGCAGGATGTGGAACAGTTGTTGACTTTGACGGAGCAAAGGATGGAGATCTTGGGATAATAACAGGTGGCTCAACCAGAAAGAATTTTAAATTTGATCAGGTTTATACACCAAGAGATAATCAAGGTAATCATAAGACTAGCATAATGTTGATCATTCATAATCATTACTTATGCTTAGTGCTTTTATTGTTTAGATTGGCTAAGTCAAAACTTTGATCTTTCCCCTGATAGTTGATGTGTTTGCGGATGCCTCGCCAATGGTGGGCTCAGTACTGGATGGATACAATGTTTGTATATTTGCATACGGTCAAACAGGAACGGGGAAGACTTTTACAATGGAAGGTACTGAGGAAAACAGGGGAGTCAATTATAGGACTCTTGAGCTATTATTTCAAATTGCCAGGGAAAGGAGTGAAACTTTTACATATGACATACATGTTAGTGTGCTTGAAGTCTACAATGAACAAATTAGAGACTTACTGGCTACATCACCAGCCTCAAAGAAGTAAGCTTCTGTACCTCCTTGTGTATTGTTAAACCGAACTTAGTAATTTTCCAGAATTTAACTTTAGCTATTAGATGAAATCAACAAACTGAAAGGTGATTGCAGAACTTAACTCGCACAAAGAGACACGAAGTTCATTATCTTCCTTGTGTATTTGTAGGTTGGAGATCAAACAATCTTCTGAAGGGTTTCGTCATGTTCCGGGAATCGTAGAAGCTAAAGTAAATAACACCAATGAAGTCTGGAATGTGCTGCAAGCTGGAAGTAATGCTAGAGCTGTAGGATCCAATAATGTCAATGAACACAGCAGCAGATCACATTGGTATTATTAAGCTGAACTAGTTGATTCTCCATTTGTTTCACCATGTATGTTTCCTCCTGTCCTAGATTTGTTTTTGATTGTTTACTTTTCCCATTTGAACCAGCATGCTCTGTGTAATGGTAAGAGCAAAGAATTTGATGAATGGCGAGTGTACCAAAAGCAAACTCTGGCTTGTAGATTTGGCAGGGAGTGAGAGGCTGGCAAAAACAGATGTGCAAGGAGAACGACTGAAGGAGGCTCAAAATATCAACAGATCTCTTTCTGCTCTTGGAGATGTTATATATGCCTTGGCAACAAAAAATAATCACATCCCGTACAGGTGAATGATAATTTTTTGGCTTCTTCGCTGATTCTAAAAGGAAGATCCATTTTATATCCATATGATAACAAGATGTGTTGTTTGATTTCAGGAATTCTAAGTTGACACATTTACTTCAAGATTCATTAGGTAAAGACATGTTATGAGTACATCTGCCCAGTTGCATACAGTGGAGAGTTTTTGGATTGGCTAACTTCTAATTCTGAGCTTTGCAGGAGGCGACTCCAAAACCCTAATGTTTGTGCAAATTAGCCCTTCAGAGCGGGACTTGAGTGAGACGGTGAGTTCATTGAACTTTGCAACTCGTGTTAGAGGGGTGGAATTAGGTCCTGCAAGGAGGCAGGTCGATACAGCTGAGCTTCAGAAGTTGAAAGTCATGGTATGATTAGTGATTCCTCATTGGTGCATCTATCATTATTAATGAATAAGGTTGGAATTATAACAATTTGTTTGATGCACAAAAGCTGGAAAAAGTACGCCAAGAATCGAAATCCAAAGATGAATCGCTAAGGAAGCTAGAAGAATCGTTACAGAACGTAGAGAACAAGGCCAAAGGAAAAGATAACGTCTACAAGATCCAGCAAGAGAAGATCAAAGAACTGGAAGGCCAGCTAGAAATGACGACCAACTTGCATGGTCAGTCAGAAAAGCAAGTCTCACAACTTTCAGACAGATTGAAGGGAAGGGAAGAGACATGCTATGGCCTCCAGCAAAAGGTAGCTTTTTTATTAATCAAACAATGTAAATTATGATGCTTATATGTTCCTACTTAACAATAATTGAATCTCTGGAAAAGATCAAGGAACTAGAGACCAGGCTTAGAGAACGACAGCAATCAGAATCTGCGCTTTTTCAACAGAAGGTCTTTATCTCAATCACTTTTGCTCATAAAGTTTCTATAGTTTCCATTTGTTATGTTAAGGATATGTCTAAAACATCCAATGTTGTCACCTTCAACCAGGTCAAAGAGCTTGAAAACAAACTGGTAGAGCAAATGCAAGAGTCAGAGTCTCAGTCTCTTCTTCTCCAACACAAGGTTTTGAATGTTTAAGCATGGGAAATACTTTTGAAAGAGATAAGTTCAAGAAGGTGACATAATAATGTTCTTCAGATACTTACTTACTCTTCTCTTCCAGGTTAAAGATCTTGAGAAAAAGCTCAAAGAGCAAGAACAGAACTCAGAAACATTGTCACTCCGTCAGAAGGTTTATATTTATATTTTTGACTCGTATATTCGAAGTTTTACAATTTCCTAAATTCCGAGCGTGCACAATTGATTCCTGTTGTGGCAGATTAAGGAGCTGGAAGCTAAACTAGCAGAGCAAGAGAAACAGTTTCAGTGTTTACAGAGTTCTGATACTGCTGAAGTCACAAAAGCTACTCCTATTGAGGGAAAAGCTCGTGTGAAAGATGATGAAATAATGGTTGACGTTGAGGCTCATATCCTCAGGAATGCGAACTCAATGACTCGTCCTCGGAGTCAGGGGTCCACATTGCCAAGAACAAGTGATACACTTGGGGCCATTGGAAAGAAAAGACAATCAAGAGGTGCAGAAACAGAGAACAATATCATCATACCTACGGCTTACATGGGTAGGAAATCTGATCCTCCAAAGGTCGCAAGGACTTTGAGGACAACAAAGCCAACAACCATAGGTGTTCAGGTCCCACTGACGACTCACAAGCGCCTTCTTAGAGATCAGGGACAAGTCATCAAGGAGAGGGATGCTAAGAAAAAGATATGGTCTAGGTAGTAAGTATTGATAGAAAACAGTTCAAAGAATCACAAAGAGTATACCACTCTTTATTTGTTAATCGTTCACCTACTACTAACTACTTGTATTAATTGTTTCTCTATGCTAAATGAAACGAAATCAACTTAATAGGAATGAGTTCAGATGTTTACATGATAAAGATTTGACTTCAACTTAGAAATGTTTCTGCCATTGTTTTGCATGTGTGAAACATGTCACTGAATCTAGCCAATCATCAATCTTGATGCTTAAAAGATGAGATAAATGTTATCTCGGCGACTTTCTACCCAAAAAGAACATGAATTCTGATCGAAAGTGGTGGAAAGCATAGAGCTTTAAGCTTCTTCTAGCACCATTACCAGTTTCTTTGGAAAAAAGAAAAATTAAAAACCATCAGACGAGTTCTATATATTGCATACAAAACTTAAAAATTTTATCTTTTTTTTTCCTGAAAATTTAAAATTATATATTTAAAATTTTTTAAATTTTGAATAATAAATAAATAAAAATTAATGCAAAAAAAAAAAAGAAAAAATTGACCTTATACTGTGGATCTCTGTCTATGCCCATTGTTTAATAAAAAGTCATATCTGGAGTTGGACTGTGGGACAAATATGGCTCAGGCTTCCTTCGGTTAAAGCCTGCTTTTAATACGATAGTCAGAAACAAGGCCTTGCTAATAGACAAATTAGTCACTGTTTTCCATTTTCTTGGTTTAAAACATATAATTTATAAACTAATATTTATATTTATTAATTACCACCTGAAAATTTATAAAAAGATTTAGTTTAATTAAGACACGGATTAATTTGATTATTTTTAATTTTAAAAATAATAACACCAATAATGTCTAAACTTGAACTTGATTAATGATGTTTTATTTATTATATTTAAAATTCGTGCTGATACAATTAGAAAATTGAAAAAAAAATTAATTTTATTTCAAAATTTTTTACATCGATTGAACCGGTTAAATTCAGAACAGACGGTTGTAAGTCTAGAAAAAAAAGGTAGATTTTTTTTTTTAATTCGAGGAAACTTCATAGGCGAGTCAAGCGAGCACATCTCTCTGAAGACCCAACTGGAGCACTACCCCATAGGCAGGCCAAGCGGGCGCACCTCATCATTGAGGGCCCAACTAGTTCTCCATCTACAGGTAAAACCCCGACTGCCTCAGGCTCTTACAAGAGAGGCTAGCATAGAATCGAACCTGAGACCTAACCAAAGTCAAGCTCCGCTCTCAACCATCGAGCCACACCTCTTGAGGGCCATCTAGATCTATTAACACCTGGCCTGATTGCACATAACTTATGAAATTGATCAGTTTCAAATCAGAAGAAATCAGGAACTGGTTGCACTAGAGGCTAAAAACCGAAATGATGAGGTCTGTGGGTGGGGTTTGGTGGAAGGTGTACATGGGGGATGTTTTGGTTTTTGTTTTCTTTTTTATTTTTGGATCCCAAGAACACTAGAGGAGGCCGAAAAGGGGTGATGGAATTGGAAAGTGAAAGCAATTTCCTCGTTTACTCGTTTTAGGAGGGTTATTCAATCCACTTTCACTACATTACAAAACCTTAAGCCCCTGATTTCAGACAGACACATACGTTATATACATATGTGATGATGACAATGTTGTCTCTTTAACAGTTGTATATAGTTGCATGGTTCGTTCTTGCATTTAATCTCTTTAATTAACAACCTTTTATATGAAAACAAGTGTTATTAATTAATATGGAATTGTAATTAAAAAACTATATACACCTTATAATAAAAAATTATTATTTGTTTCGAAATTAAAATATGAATCCGACTTCATTTTTGGTAGCGTACAGAATCTGAACATTGGGGGTGTGTCATGAGCTTCTCGTAGATTATAAGTTGGTGAAAGAAACGACAGTTAAGAACAGCCACACAAAACCAGCCGAAACAAAAGCTTTCTATATCATAAGTGCCAAAAAGTCCCCTTCACGTTAATCACGCAACAACCCTCATCTTCTCCATCACTTCCTTACCAGTGGTTTTGTCCACACACACACATAAATATATAAGATTAAAAGACGATTACCATAGTCATATGTATATGCTTGAAGGAATAAAAAATGATTTCCTAGCTTTTTTAACAAGTATAAAATAACTTCATTGGGAAAGCTCCTCGTTTCCAAGATGATCAGTGTCCCTAGATCTTCAGGACATCCCTGCCCTACGTGGGATATTACGGAGAACATAGACAGCCCCAAAAGAAAGCTATATGTCCATGTTTGTATAAGAAAAATGTGAGGGAACTAGTTCTTTGGCAAAGGCATGTAGCTAACAACCCTTTTTTTTTTTTTCCCTTTTATATCTGAAAATTGCAACTTAAGATTATATATAAAACACGGAACATAATGTCAATCGAAGAAAATGGTAAATCTCATTGTTCTCTGATTTAAAAACTATTAAAAATCCAGTAAAATAAGGATAGTTTGTTGTTATTAAGGCGTTATTTCTAACAACAATAATTTAGTAAAAATCTTAATGGTACATGAAATTTAGAGAATTTCACTAATACGGAACTTTATATCGAATCTAACTATTAGAGATAGTGTCTAATTTTAAAAATTACTGAACAACTAGACATATGTAGTTAATTGATTTTCCTTTTGTATTATGGGAATGGATATACACAACTATATTTCAAAAATAAAGAAACCAAACTGTAATGGATGAAATAAGTCTCGCATGGATGTATTCATGACGTACGTCTTAACTCTAATATTGAGATTTGATGTGAGAATTTATATACCTAATAAAATGAAACAGTGATTATCATAGGGGTGCTTAACTCTACTCTTTTGTTCAGCCCATGTTAGATCGATCTCTCCACTACTTCAATACCCATAAATCAAATAAAAAGTTATAATATCACATTTGGGTTCATGGTTTAAATTAGGGTTTTAAATTATGATTCACAATCGTAATTACAATTCTATTTTCTCATGATTATGTTTAGGTCACTCTTAATTTACCATTTAAACACAAGATAACATATCGAGAATGATTTGGTCATCCTTAATTAAAAGCTGAAGAAAGACAATGTTTTTGATACAGAATACAGCTAAACCCTAAAAAGCAAGCCCTTTTCAGATGCATGCCAATCTCTTCTTTTTCAAATTCTCCATTATTCATTTGTTCAAATGTTTGACAGTGGTATACTATCATTCATTACACTTTCAAACCACCACTTTTTCAGACACCACCAAATCACACCATGGAACTAATTATTACAAAGAGCCTTAGGCAGGAACAGTTAGCTTTGATGATGTAGATTGTAGAGAAGAAAATAAGAGAGAAAGGGTAAAGACAGATACATAGATAAAAGGACAAGCAGGCTGTAGCTACTACTTAAGCCTATAGCTCTTTAACATTGCAGAGCTATTATGTGGGGCTAAAGCTTAACAGTTACAGGACCCTTGTGAATTAAGCTACGACTGTCACTGTGGTCTATCATAGATTGACATTGTATGTTCAGTAGCTGAGGAGCCTGAAGCTCAGTTTCTCTGATAGAAGAAAGAGCGACACATTACTGAGACAGACAGTGAGAGTTCCGGACAGTGACTCAACATAAAACAAATCAAAGATATCACCATATGTTTTCACTTGATAACAGTTTCATCACTGATCCCAAAGAGATTGATAAGATAGAGACCAACGATAAGTTACGTGGAAAAAATTATGAACTGGAAGAAGAAAAACCCAGATGGCCACCACCATTTTTTATCAGAAATTAGGTCAGGATTGCTGGAAGAGACGAACGAAAACATGAGAGCAGATAGATAAATTATAATTATACATGTCTGAACTAGCAATTTTACCAAAGGTAAGATCTGTTAATTGTTAAGCATTTTACTTGAGTTACAAAAGAAGATAATTGAAAATAAAAAAAGAGAAAAGAACTGTCTCCTTTTCCCAACTTTTACAAGTTCGTCACATAATTAAGAACAAACATATACCTAATTTGTTTTGCGGGTGATAATATATATCCTCATTTATCCCTTTTTCTACCTCTTTGATGCTTGTGGTCGTTTTCTAGGGTAAACCGTTGTATTGCAAATCACCCCACGTTTGAACCCCATTCCAGTTGCTTGCGTTTTGATCGTTGCCGTTGCTGTTACTGTGAGTTGGGGTTGCAGTAACTTCACCATAAGAATTACCAAAGAACCACTCCGTTGCTGCTGTATCACGGCCAGTAGGGGCATGTTTTCTTGCATTACCGACACCACCGAACGTTTCTGGTTTTGAAATTTCGAGGTTTTGAAACAATATGGGTTGTAGCTTCTGTGTCTGGTTTCCTTCATCAACTGAAGAAATTGTAATACTGTTCTCTTTCTGGCTGCTCTCTTCACCGAAAAGCATAGCCAATCTTTGTTGCTGTAACTTCCAGTGCAAATCTTGGTTTAATGAACTCAAGGACTCGATAGACGAGGCGAGGCTAGAGTGAACATTCATGGAACCCCCACCACCGTTCATGTCTTGAACTGCACCAGTAAAGCCACTAGTAACATTAGGGAGTGGGAAACTAAACCCCATCATAGGACCGCCGGAGCTGGCAGATGGATGATGATCAAGACTGAAACAAGAAGGACTAGTCACACTAGTGGCTCCCGGAGAAGTAGCCGAAATATCCCCAAATGGTAAAAACTGGTTGAACATGCCACTCGGGGGAGAGTTTAGCCTAGGAAATGATAACCCACCAAGGTTAAAGTCCACGGCTGGCGATAAACCCCTAAAGAAATTGAACCCACCGATATCCGATGACCCACTGGAGTCTTTCGAGTCACCGGGGAGCCGGGAAGAGGACTTAATCTTCTTACTCTTCCGGCAGCCGCCACCGATCGGAACGTTGCGCAAGGCTCCACCTTTAGTCCAGTATCTTCTACAGGT
>JANZLF010000222.1:3558195-3569547 GCA_026546835.1 Erythroxylum foetidum
TCTTGCAGAAATGTCTTGGCTGTGTAAGACTATAATTGTTGTAGTAACAGAACTTGGTGTTAGGAGAGTCACATCTTGGACACTTCAAGGCTTGTTCTTGGGGGCGTGAAGCCGTGGGTTTCCTGTTGCCGGAGGTTTGGTTGTCGACATCTTTGGAGGCGGGTTGTTTTGGCTGAGGATTGTTGTGGGACATCTTGGACGGTGCAGCTGAATTCTTGAGGTTGAGGGATTACTGATATACAATCAATTGAATGACTTCATGCATGAGGTTGAGAGTTGTGGAAGATGGTTTTGATGGGGCGGTCTTGTGATATTCATCAAGATAGATAGAGAAAGAGAGAGAGAGACAGACAGACACGGAGACAATGGGCAAGATCTCACTAGAAAATTTTGGTCGGCATATATAGATAGACTTGTTAGGAGAGAACATAAGTGGAGGGTTTGAAACTGGGCTATGGTTGTATAGAGATGTCCAAAGATACACATTGAGACCATTGGTTATAAAATGTTCTTCATAGTTATTACTTGTAGATAGGATTGGATATTAGCATGTCTCGATCGAGGGACTCCTCAAGAGAAGGTAGTGTTACTTTATGATATACATAAATAACATTAATTATAATTTAACTAAAATAACAGTTATGTACTTATGATTATACTAATAAAAATTTATATGTAATTAAATTGATATAATCATGTTTTTCCAATGATGTAACAATTCGTTTTTCTTGAGATTGAAAAAGAAAAGACAAATAGGAATCATCAAAAAGTGGTCAAACAATTATTTCTTGTTTCATCTCTTTTCATACCTAAACTAAGAGAAGGAAAAAAAAAAAGAAACTTGATGAGATGGACAATAGTTGTGTTGAATTTAGGGCATCATTGGTTAAATATGAAATGAGTAAAAGATGACACTTAAAAAACAATGATGAGGAGTTAATTTTCCCAATCCCAATAATTGCATGGAAGGTGTGATTGTGAACCGTAGCTTAACTTTGACAGTAAGTTTCAGGGTAAAAACACATGCCTTTTATGTGGTTTAATGAATTAAAAATAGCTTCTAATTATTAATTATTAATTATCTAAAAAATTTCTTTAAAAATGTAACAACAAAAGATATGTAACATAAACAAACCAATCAAACGTTTATAACATAACGATTCAATTCAATTTTTATATTTAAATATGAATTAATTAAATCTAATATAAATTAATAATTTATTATAATTATTTTAAATTATTAATTTTAATTTATTCCAGTCGAATGTAAGAACATGATTAAGTCATTGTATCAACAACATTTAATTAGTCCTTGTAAGCTAGTCATGCACATGTGCTTAATTATTATTTTTAACCCAAATCTAAAGATAGTTTTATAAAAGTTAAAAATTTTTATTAAAATAAATTTTAAAATTATGTTTTTTTAAGTTAATTAAATCACAAGAGAATAAGGATGGAAATGGGTGGCTCATGTGTTTAGATTAAGGTGTTTTTAATGAGTTGTACCATAGGTTAGACACAGGCTCAGGCTAACTCGAGACTTAAGTATTCTAAACCAAACGACATCATTTTGCTTAAAAGAATTAGATCTCAAGCTAACTTGAGTTTGAGTAATCTAATTTTAGACCTAATTAAAAAAATATTGTTTTACATTTTTAATTAAAAAATTATTTAAAGAAATTGGTGGGGCTGACCCACTGTCATTCCTATGAGATAATCTCTATATCTTTTACTCTAAGATCCAATATAACTAAGGTAAAATTCTTTATTAGGACTTAGAATAAAGGATTACAATCCATTCAAATTTGCATAATTATTTACCATCAAATAATAAAAAATTGATAAACACGTGAACCTATTTTTATTTTTTTGTAAAGATTTTGAAATGATACATAGATCATTAATTAAATTTTCCTTATTTTTAATCAATATTTCAAATTAAAATTGATTGATAACCAATCTTTTAATAACAAAGATATCTTTAATTCATTTTTAAATATTTTCAATTTACAAAAAAAATCATACATTTTTATAAACCATACAATATATGCTTCTTTATTCACTATATCCAAAATCTTACAAGTCAGTAAATATAAATAATCGTTTACAAATTTTTAAACTGGAAAAAAAGGATATACTGCCATATACATCAATGCATGTATCCTAAGAAACTCCATTCTGGTTATTCCGCTTAAAATCCAAAAGAAGTTTTATGCGAACAGATAAGTCAAAAATGATGGATGTGATTTGATGGATTAGAAGAAGTGAAAAATCAGAGAAGCAGAAAGTGAAATAAGACAGGATCAGCAGGCGATCTAGCAGAAGATAGATGATGGAGGTTTCATTTCTCTGATAATGAATGAGTAGTAGGAAGAGGGAGGCAGGAGCTGCAGTGAAGGTCTGCAATTCATTCCAACTTTGTCTATTCCTTCCCATGTTACGTCGCTGTTACCTCTTCCTTCCCCGTATCTATAATAATAACTCACACGTTTTATTTCCTTCCTTTATTCTTTCTTTTCGTTGTAAAGTTGCTCCCCTTATCTAATAATAAATCCACATCTCTCACAACAGAGAACAGAAGCAATGATCATGGTGTTCCAGACCCTGCTAAAATTTCTATATTTTTATAATTGTAGACAAAAAGAAGAAGCAGATGTCTCTTGGAAGTAGCTCAAGTGGTAGTAAATGTAATAATTTACTAATTATTACATTTATACTGAAATTTTATTTAATATGTAGCATTTTAATGCTTTCCCAAAGATGAGCCTATATTATGTGTTTATAGATACATAAATGTATATATGTTAATAAGTATTCAATAGCATTAATATATAAAAAATAAGAACACAAGTGGATAATATAGCAACACTGCTAGGATTATTTTTAAATAATAAAAATGAAGTTACATCAATTTATGTATACACTTTAATATAATATAACTAAAATTATTTTGATATCATATTAGAAAGTTATTGTCCTCGGAAGGTAGTCGAAGGAAAATTTGGGCAACCATTTATTAGAAAGGTGTTGTACTTATTATAATTTTTAATATGAGTAGAGTATAGAATTCATTAATAATAATTGGGCTTAGGTTAACAATTGTCAAAATTACCAGAACTAGTCATTTGGATAGTTAGCCCTTATCACTTATAAACCTTTTAATAATTTCATGTTCAACCGATATAAGATACTCTAACATTCCTCCTTAAGAGCAACTAGGACTGGACATCCAGTTCTTATTTAAAATAAATGCAGTGGAAACCAACCCAAGTAGCTGAGACTAAAAATCTATACAGATAATCAGAAAATTAATAATCCAAATCAAACCTGCTCGGAAACTATATTAGAATTTTTAATACGAGTAGAGTGTCATTAACAATAATTGAGCTTGGGTCAGCCATTGTTAAAATAACTAGAATTAGTCAAATAATTAGCCCTTACCTTTTAAGAAATTCATGTTTATTCAATATAGAATGTCCTCACATTTTTAACATAATTTGTTTGTCTCTAATTAAAATCATTTGTTGTTTCAAATAATGTATTTTAATGTTTCTTCAATTTTATTTTAAAAGAAGAACACACGTGTATATATATTCATGTATTTTTCATTATCTGCTCTCATAAACTACAGTATTTGAACTCTCCCGTATAGTAATCGTGTCCCACCTCAGATTACACACATACACAACATTAGTAAATTAAGAACAAAGAGGAAAGTTGTTGTTGAAGCTTCGAAGCTTAGCTGTAATAATGCGCTGCCCGCCATTATTATAACATGTACAAACACAAACTTTAATTTTGGACAATAATGATGTACTAATGACCAACTCGGTAGTAGCAAGAGAATTCCATCGAGTACCTGTTAGAAGGCAGAGTTAATTACAGACCAGCCCTTGGGTCATTGTATTATGACTCAGAGCTAAAGTTTCGGAGATCGATGCAGATGCAAAAGAACGTACAAACTTAAAAGAGAGAGAGACCCCCTTAATCCTGCACTGCAAAGATACCCTTCTCCACCAGTACAGTACTTCTACTGCACTCTCTCTCAGTGGGTTTTTTAAACGGTAGGGGTCACTTCTCTTCCTCAGTTGTCTTCAAGCAAGGACTGAGAGACATATATATGTAACGTCTGCGAGATTTCTGAGACAGAGAACTCTCAGAGGTCCAATTTACTACTTTCCTTTCTCACCCAAAGAAAGATATGGAGGCACAGGCAATTGGTACTTGTATTTTGCATTTTTTTTCATGGAAAATCTTAAATATTTAGTGTACTTTTGTTCCAAATATTTATAAGACTTTATTTTTCTAGCCACCATATTAATTTGAAGTTATTATGACCACAGATGCAGTGGCAATGTCTACTTGAATTGAAGGCTTTGTGCTACTATACGTACTTGGATATACATATATATATAAATTTATAAATTATTTCGAATTTATTGTTGTACTTATGAGCACTGTTACGAAATCTTAATTTATTTCGAAATTCACTATTTTAAGTCAGATAATAATATGAAAAATATGATTGGTAAGATCACTCTAACTTCTCATCCCTTCTCATCCACCACCAAGGCTACATGTACCTCGCTATTATCTATATTTAGTTTATTAATTTATTAAACAAAAAAGTGTTGAAATTTTTATTAAAAAAAACAACTTTCTCTCTAAAATTTCAGAGTATTTAATTTCAATTATAATATTTTTAAAATAAACTCCAAGTTAATAAAAAAAATTAAGTATGTTGAAAGATTCATCTATCACGTGACTGTCACATGATATAATGAACCCCAGTAATAAATTTTAAAATTTCAAATTATATATGTTATGGAATTAAAATAATTATTCTATAGCATTAATTATTTAGGTTAAGTTGTTTTTTTTATTAAAATCCCTAAATTTCCTAATTAAGTAACCTTAATTTGATAAAAATTCTAGATTAGTACTAAATTCCTATTTTTGTTAACTAATAACTTATTTTCTTAAATAATGAGGCTGTATCTGTTTGTAATTTTTGTTTATTATTGATTAATTAGGTTGATTCCATAAAATTTTTTAAAAAATTCACTTATAAATCATGCATTAATTGGTGTAAGTACACTCAATTGCTAAAATTTGTTATTAATAAATTAGACGGAGTCAGGACCTTAAATTTAACTGTTTGATTAGTCATATTAATAAATCATTGTGCTTTTCAAGAGTATATTCACTGGGCATTAAAAGAACTATACTAATTAGTTTGCAGTTGCACACATGTAGAAGAAACATGGAAACTCGTGCACTAACTTGCCATTCCTAGGCGAACCGGCCAGGTCGTCTAGATGGGTAATCTCTAAAGAAGGCATAATATTACCTTATATGCACATGCACATTAAGTATGTGTGTATATATATATATATATAGAGAGAAAGACACAGAAGAGAGGTGGTGGGTTGATTCCCGTGAGAGAGTACCCAACCAAAGAAGTTGACACAAAAAACAAGTTCATTTATATATAAGAAGTTCAATGTCCCTCTGTTTTCTGTCCCTTGCATGCATGAAACCATACGTTACAGTATTTTCTCACATCCTCACGGGCCTCTCCATCACTTCTAACCACTCGGTCCCCTTTCTTCATTTCACCAATCCCACACCGGTTTCCTCCACACCACATTCAATCCATCATGGATTATATATAATATATGTTAATTAGAAAGTTATTGTCACTACCGACTAAGATATCACTTAAACGTCTTTATTTATTTAAATATAGTTTATATAAGACCGCTAAGTTAATTAATTCCCATGTAGATGATAGAACTATAGGAAGCCCACATAACGAGATTTACATTATAGACCTAGTAATGAAACATACTTGTAGGCATTGACGCCATATTTCAATTAAAAACTTCAGGGCGTTAGGTTTATGCGTGTCCTTGCTACTTATATGTCATTTACTAGTTCCATCTCATGTCAATATGAAATTCTTATTCATACTTGACATTCCAACAATAGATTTAATTCTATCAAACTTCAAACAACTCTATAGAGATTATAAATTAGCTCACAATAGGTTGAAGTTAACAAAGGAATTCAGTTTAATTGAACTTAATTATTATAAAAATTTTAAATCATCAAATTGATTGAATTTAATAAATTTTTTGGTAATTCATTGAATTTAATAAATTTCGTGTGACATAAAATTAATAAATTAAATTATATTTATTAGACTTAATATTTTAGCTTGGTTAAACTTAAACTATATATTTGTTTTTTTGTTTTGCTTAATTTTTAAGTATTCCAGTTCTAGTCGGACTCATTATCAACATAAACATACATATATAAGTGGAAATGGCAACATATAAATGGGTAAGAATCAAGCCAAAACATGATCCCTTGTGCCTCTTTCGTTCCACCAACAATGCTACCGGCCTTTCCTCCCTCACCCCCTTGTCATTCCCACAACAATCCTATCAACTTTAATATAGAAGCGGAACAACAGCTATAATTTGTACAACATTAGGCAAGATTGGTAGGTCAAGTCGCTTTTCAAGTACGCCCACTAAAAGCCAGCGTTCCATGAGACTGTAGTTAATTTGAGACTGAGAAGAGTTCGTGAACTACTGGTATTGTATCAGTTATACAATCCATAGTGACTGTTGTATCCTAAATAGACGACCAGTACTTAGAAGTTATAAACATTAATTGCCATCATAAATCATAAAGAAATTAGAATCCTATCATCACTACAAGAAAAACGTCGTTTAGCGACGGAAATTATCGGAGAAAATATTTGTATTCCGTCGGTAATATAAATTAGCGACTAAATCAAGCGATGTCATAAAAATAATCATAGGTAAATTTCGGTAAATAAATCGACGAATGGATACAACCATCGGTAAATTTACCGATAGTTCAGAGCAAATCCGTCGGTAAATTTACCTACGGACCTCAAAATTTCGTCAGAATATTTTCCTATGATACTTTATTTCGTCGGTGATATTCCGACGGTTATGATTGACCGTCAGTAAACCACAGTTCAGAAAATCCTTAATTACTGACATAACGAGGAGTAAAAGTCGGTAAATATCATATATTTTATTGGCAATTTATGATGTTCCATTGGTAAATATTGTGCATTTTACTGACGGAATTTTATTTTCTGTCGGTAAAGAAAATGAAAATATTTTTTAAAAAATCCCGACATTAAATTTTATTTCATGATTTTATGATTAATGCATAATTTTAATAGCTATGAATTATCTGTGCATAATATTTTGATTTGTTTATATATTTAATTTGTTTAAACAGAAAGTTAATTGATGATATAAAGTTAAAATTATCTTAATTGATAATAAAATTATTATAGTGTATAATAATAAGTATTTGTAATTCAAAACAAATGACTACAATAATCTTATTGTTTTGGTGATTGCAGGTGCTCTGAAGTGCTATCCCTCGCCTTCAACTCATCCACATCATGTCTTAACTAAGCTATGTTATTTATCAATGTCTCCATTATGGTTCGAAGCTGATTGACTTCATTGGTTTGTGACCGTCTACTAGATGTTGATGTATTGGACGTAGAGGATTGTGAATAACATGTGTTCACAAATGAACATAGCTTGAAGATCCTTCCACGTCGGTTCTTACCACTCATTGCATCAAGATATGTCTAACTCTTATCAACGGGTTGTTCGTGTTGAGATTGTTACTGAATGCTTTCTTGTATTTGATTTTATTAGGAGGCAATTTTTATATTAGTAAGTGATAATTATTAAGAATTAATATTAAAATATAAATTTCACTTACATTTAGTTTTCTATAGAGGATGTTAACGAATGTCACACCATCATGCTTCTTGATGCAAGTGTGCAAAAACAGCTGACGAGGTGTAGGCCTTATGCCCAAAGACTTTTCTTGCATAAGAATAAAATGTTATAAGTGATCTAAAGTTAATAAAAATTTTGGCAAGAGTTTCTTTATTTTTATGATATTTATCCCTTGTTGAACAAAGAAAATAACTCAACACAGCCATATATGGCACCAGGCATTATTACCATTATCATTATCCATAATACAGATATTTTTATTCCAACATTCACACATCAATTTAAATTGAAATACAGCAAATTAAAACAGTTAGAATATAAGTATAAAGTTTAGATACTTACAAGTTTCTTTGCATGCTAATGGTGAGTAATTGATCATCCCGTATATATAGGAAGACTCTCTTCCCTTGATCCTCCACATTTGTTGGTTGAGTTATGCTCAGAGATGGACATTGTCTTATGTGATGTCTAACACTCCTGCCAACGGCTCTATATTTGCTCAAAAATATAAGGCGACCGTACACCAACCTTATATGTCGCACCAATAAAGTCATGACAATGTGTACGTGCTCATCTCTTCCATACATTATGTATGACTGTGTCGAAATTAAAATCTCAAAAAATCTTTCTGAAATAAAAGGAAAAAATTTGATAAATACTTATAATGTAATAATATTTATCAAACAAATGTATACAAATTAATTAAAAAGAAAATAATTTTTTATTGTACTTCAAACTCCTGAAAGTAAAATACCTTTATGACCTAAGAGATATTCTTTCATACATACCCTTAGGATCAATCATCTCCTTAAATTTAGATGTCATATTTCTAGAACACGGTCCAGACGGAATCAACCTAATATAAAAATAAATAATTTTATATCATTTGAAAAAATTTAAACCTATAACTTAATTATAAACATATAGTGTTTCATATAATTTCACTTATAGATTATTGACAATTGTTATGCACGTTTTTCCATTAGGTCCCTCAGCTCCAGACCGACAACCGTCTTCTTCATTCGATATAGGGGTAGTGGATGATGTAACCGTGGTAGATGGTGTAGTGTGAGGAACAACTAGTGATGCGTCATTTGCAACTGTAGGCCCTAGAGGGAGAGGAGGTGATTCAGTTGCAGTTGTAGATTGTGATGATTCACTTTTATAGTAAACACCTCTAAACATGCATTTGAACCTGGGCCACATTACATCACGTTGTCTCTTTGGTGACATATTTCTACCTGAAATTCATTGTTTATTGAATTTTATAGAAATATAAGAATTTGAAATCAATAATTTACACAACATATGTAAAAAGAAATAAGACGATTTGTTAAATATCATCTCTATTTTGAAACTTTGAATTAGAAGGTTAGCAATTGTTACAGTCATAGAACAAGAACAATAATAACCTACACTCAATATGACACAGTAACTTGACCCCTAAGTAGTGGGAGGTTCTTTAACAAATTCTTACAGATACAACAATAAATGAACTTTAAAGCTAAGTCTAATGTATTGCATCGATAAGTGACAATGATATAATTATTTTCTTCAATTTCAAGTGATATGAGAGTCGGTAAAGGTAAATGAATCCCCAATGTCTGGATTCTTAAGAAGGGTCCTGACATGTTTGAACTCACCAATTGAAACAGTGATACTTCTTCTCTCAGATGTAGGGTTTTTAACACCTTCTTGCAATAACATTTCCACTATAGCTAAACTTGTAAAGGATATAGTGAATGAGTCACCAAATTTAGTATGAAAGGCAAACACTCCAGATGAACTGCCAGAACAAAACAATTTACCTAAAACACAATCAATATAGAACTTAGATATTGTCAAATTACAAAATTGCTAAACGAAACAAAATTATTGCGACATGCATATGTGAATGTCTAGACGAGGTCTGTGGAATTGATGAATTTTTCAAAACAACCGATTTGTCTAATCTTTTATGGAAAGGTGTGACATCACTCTTGCCTCTATGGGCATACATGTCATCTTCGAGATTCAAGAAAGTTTAAAACATCATATAGTATATACCATCAAATATGAATATATATAATAGCTTCATACAAGGAAATGAGATGTGGGGTTTTTAACACCTTCTTGCAATAGCGTTTCCACTATAGCTAAACTTGTAAAGGATACAGTGAATGAGTCACCAGATTTAGTATGGAAGACAAACTCTTCAGATAAACTGTCAGTATGAAACAGTTTACCTAAAACGCAATCAGTATAGAACTTAGATACATACTGCCAGTACGAAACAACATAAAAGATTTATCTAATCTTTTATGGACCGTTGTGACATCACTCTCGCCTCTATGGGCATACATGTCATCTTCGAGATTCAAGGATGTTGGGACCCGATTTGGGAACCAGACCCCAACCTGAAAAACGGAATCACATATCGAACACATTTACAAAACGTGAGTAACCTGATACTTGGCGGAAGCGAAAGCAATCGAAAGCGAATTGGCTCAGAATAAAAACAAACAAACGGTTCAATCGAACTGAAACAAATTTTCGACATTCGAGAACGTGTAACTTAGAAAAACTAGCGTTGGATACCTTAAGACTAAACCAATACGAAATCGGTATAAATTTATTTATTTCATTCTTTCTTTCATGTTTATTCCTTTCATCTTTTATTCCATCTCTTTCAAACTTATTCATCGAATACAATTCCTCAAATAATTCATGAAAACTTATTTACATCGATATCGCATTCATCCATATCTCAATTCAATAAACAAGTCCATAATTCATTTACATCGTGATATACATGCTTACAAAATCTTAATGGCATTCCACACCATGTTACAACATTAATTTCAAAATTCAAAATGCACAAAATACAAAAATCCCAAAATGCTCAACATGGATGAAATCTGAATCTTACTACAAATTAACTCAAAAGCCAATCATGTGCATAAAGTACGGACGTATAGACTTTCTTTCATCCGAACTCCATCTTGATACCTGGAGATGGGGATGAAAGGGGGGGGGGGTGAGCTTTACAGCTCGTGGATACACGTTTATAATAAAGATAAGCAAAAACCTTGAAAACAGTTCACTTATCTTAGAAAACCTTCATGAAGTTTATAAAACACATGTTTCTAGGCTTTCAGCCAAAATTCATAAGTTACAAATCATGAATGCATCAAACTTGATCAAACATAACATGAGCACACAACACAACAGAATGGTTTGGGTAAGTCCAAATTCATGACGCACTACACATTTCCATCGAGATGGTCATATGTAGTCGTAGTTTCTTGAGAGAGTCCTTGAAGGAGTTCCGTGCCACTAGTGGGCAGGTGGGAGAAGCCTATTATTGGGTCAACGTGCACGTGACGGTTCTTGAGGGATTACCACAAACTCACTTAACACATAGCTGTCAAAATCTTGTAATTTGTTGCCCAAAATGACACTTTTTTTGAAAACTTGCTTATCATATGCTTGATGTATATCTTGGAAACCATTCTTGAAAACATGATTTCATAAACATGCATCTTTTTCAAAATATCACTCAAAT
>JANZLF010000222.1:3640980-3652778 GCA_026546835.1 Erythroxylum foetidum
TTCGTGGTGAGGAATCCCTCCCTCGTGAGATGCGCGTCCAGATGTCACGTAGGACGACGGGCACGCGACTCACCGGGAAGGGGTTCCAACATTGACTCCATTCATTGGTGTCTTTCAGGGGTTACTCATAAGGTGGTGATTGAGTATAACTTGAGGTATTCAGAGATAATTGAGTAGTCAATAAAGGATTCACCACTCCTGATAGAAGGAGATGTTGCCCATGGCCTCTTGTCATAGTCATTACTTGGGATTATCTGGCCAGAGCAGATATGTGTCATAAAGAGAGTCTTTAATGATACATAGAGTAATGAGATCCACAGGAAAAAATGTAATATCACTTGGACTAGATATGACATAGTCAGTCTAATAGGAGTTAACATTGTGACCATACTCTGAATCAAGTAGGGTATAGATGGTAAAAGGACGAATTGCATGGAAACATTATGTATAGAAGGGTTCGTAGTCAAACCATTAGGGTCATGGTGTGTTGTTAGATACTGCTCTTGAGTTACTTGAATTAAGTATTAATTTAAGTGGCCAATATAACTGAAAAATCTAATGGATCACGCACATAAGAGATCAGAAGGATGAGTAAAATGTTCGTGAATGGTAATTCAAGATATAAGAGAGTGTTTCAGGATTGTATAGCGATGTGATCGTGGTAAAAAACGTTGCATGGAATAGATTAGAAACAAGTGTTGTTGACTGCCATTTGGCCATTAACTTTCCAAACTTCTATTAATGCATGCTATTCATGGTCATTAACTTCTTGTAACTTCCATAATGCATGTTATTCATAACCATTAACTTCCCATAACTCTCTATTAGTGATGGGGGTTATGGAAGGCCAAATGGTGCAGAAAATAGAGAAGATTTTTATACATCTTGTGTAAGACACAAGTGAAAGAAAGGTTTTTTCTTACATAAACACTCTTTTCTAACTCTCACAAAAATTCTTGTCTTTGCTAGCACAAAGAAAGAATTCTAGTCATCTCTTAATAAGGCTTTATCCTTCTATTTTCGTGTGAATTTTCATTAGAAACGGTCTATATTAATCGTTGTAGTTTATGACAACCCAATACGAAGAAGATTAAAGAACAAAAGAGATCATTGGAAAGGTATATAAATATCTTACACTTCATATTTTTGTTTTCTATATTTATATGCATGAGTAGATCTGGTTTTTAAGGTTTCGTTTTATTTTCCGTTGCGTATATTTGATATATATTATGTATGAGATGCATGATCGAAACCTTACAGGCACAAGGTGCTTTTCTTCCATTGAGAAGCATCAGTGACAAATTCTTTAAGAGTTATTGGGGGAGTATCATACTGGGAAACATATTAAGAGTTGTGCACTGAAGCTTAATTTATTTAAAGCTTAATACCATTAGTTGGGAATTTTTTAAAGTTTGTTTGGAAGCTATCGGTTTACCTGTCAGATTTTGTCAATGGATTTAACAATGTATAAAAACTACATCGATGAGTGTGTTAGTGAATAGGATTCCAACAAGACCTTTTTTAAATTCTAAAGGGATTAGGCAAGGGAATGCACTTTCCCCTTATCTATTCACTCGAGATATGGAGGGATTTTCTAGACTTGTTTCTAAAATTGTGGATAGCAATGGTCTATTTCAATACCATTTTAAATGTAAGGATCTGAAATTGTCACACTTGCTTTACGCTGATGATGTTATTTTGTTTTGCAAGGCTGAATCTCATGTTATTATTATTATGATGAACATGGTATACACATTTTCTAGTTGGTTGGGGATGAAGATAAATGAGCAAAAGAGTGGCGTGTATGTGTCATCTGATGTCAGAAACCCGGAATGGATAAGAAATATGGTGGGGTTTGCACTACAGGAAATTCCTTTTCGCTAGTTGGGAGTTCCTATTACTTCAGGTAAGCATAAATATTCAGATTTTATACCTTTGTTAGAAAAGTTGAAATCTACAATCCTTGCTAGGCAAAACAGGTTCTTGTCATTAGCTGCTAGAGTTACCCTTATTACTTCGATTTTGAATAATATGCATATTCACTGGGTAGCTCATATGGTAATCCTAAAAAAGTATTCTTCCAAAAAAGTAGGGGGGATTAGGGGTCATTTCAATTACCCAAATTCAATGGGTTTTGCTACTAAAGAGGATTTAGAGATTATTTGTTGATAAGGAAGAGTTGTGAGATCTTAAATTTCAAAATTTTGTATAGCTTCAACAAAATCGTGAATATTCATGGATATTCATGAGCATGTTGAACCTTAGAGAGCAGATTTATCCTTGTATGAAGTATAGGGTAGGAGATGGTGAAGACATTTGGTTGTGGATTGATAGTTGGAATGATTTCAGTCCTCTTTGGTTGCGTAATGACTTATAAGTGTTAAGGAGTAGGATTCCTAAAAATGCTAAAGTTGCATGGTTCATCTAGGAAAGAGATAGGACCCGAAATATTAGGCATTTTCAACTGCTGGAAACTAATTATCTAAGCTACCTACTGTGCGAAGGAAGGATAAGGTAGTATGGACTGTGCATGCTAGTAGGTTATTTAACAATAAATTGGCTCATAATCTACTGGTGGTGCCATTGGAGTCAGTCCCATGGGTAGAAGTAGTATGGAAGCATGTTTTGAGTCCCAAATTTGTCATTTTCTTGTGGTTAGTTATAAAGAACAGATTAAGAACTAAAGATTGTTGGTTTGAGAGTTACGATCCACTTGACATCTTATATAAACAAGTAAATGAGAGTAGAAACCATCTGTTCTTTGAGTGCGGATATAGCAAATTGGTGTGGAGCATAATTTTGCACATGATTAGACTTCCAAGGTCCTTTTTTGATTGGAATGAATCATTGAACTCTATCATTCGATATTCTAACTCAGGTTAGAATGATGGAATTATCATCAAGACTTATTTCCAGATGGTGATCTATTATTTATGGAGTGAGAGAAATAGGAGTATTTACAAAAATGAGGAGCAGCACAAATATGAACTTAACGAGGCAATTGTCAACTTGATTAGAGAAATTATAATAGCCAAAGGTAAGCAAGATAACATTAGCCAAGAACTCATATCGTTATGGTCTGATTTTTGATTTGTAATTGTTATACGTTCTATGTAGTGTAGGTTTTTATTGCTTATAGAATCCTTGATAAGGATTGCGTATAAGTTTCTGCTTTAGTAATATATTCCTTTTTAAATTTCAACAAAAAGTTTGATTCTTTTGTATCAGAAGTGGCATTTTGTAATTTTCTCTATGTTTTTATTTTTATTTTTATTTTTATTTTATTTTTAATTTAGTAAAAAATGTTTGATTGAGTTTTGTAATTTTTGTTTTCAATTTTAGTTTCTTCAAGTTTTCAAAAGTTACGAAAACTATAAAAAGTAGTTTCTGATTGTTTACAATGTGATTTATTGTCAAGTAAATACTACATATATTAATTATTAATAAGAACTATAAATAATTTAATTTAACATTATATATTTAATTAAATAAAATTAATTATTAATATGAATCATGAATTATTTAATTTTAATTAAATTAAATTAATATACTTTCATAATTATTAATAAATATAATTAAATTTAAAATATCTTCAAAATATATTAATTTCAAATAAAATTTGATTTAATAATTAAAATATATTTAAATAAATATTAATTTATAATATATGTTAATTTAAATTATTTATTTTAATAACAATAAAAATTTGTTAATACTTCCTTAATAAATATTATATAGGATATTAAAGGAAATTTATTATTAAAAATATTTTTCTTTAATTGCTAATCTAATATATATTTATTAATAGTGATTAAAATATAACTATATAAATATTAACCAACTAAAAAAGTCATTTTCTTTAAAGAAAAACATAAATTAAAAATTAAAACAGAAAAATAGAAATGAAACGAAAACAGTTGGAAGTTAAGTATCAAGGATTGATTCTCGCATATTTAAAGAAAAAATATTTTTATTTTTCTTATTTTAAATTATCAAGTTATATTTAATTGTGTCACAAAATTTAATTAAATTTTTCAATAAATTTATGTTCAAAAATGCTATTGAAATCGGATCTAATAGTTCTCTCACATATACCAAAATCTTAAATTTTTTAATTTTATAAAACAATTTTAATAAATTAAAATGAAAAAGTATATTTTTGAAAAACAAGAGGAGTTCTGAATCTAAATTTCATACTTTATTAACTTTTGAGTTTAAAAGCCAGATTTTTGTTTATTTTAATTATTGTTGGAATTACTTACCGAGTCACAAGCTTTAGCAGCCATCAAGTGCGGACTAATATATGAGATTTAGCATCTGTGGATTAAATTCTGACTTTGGGTGGGCAAAGGCCGAACCAAAGAAAAATTGTAGAAGAACAGTGAAAGTCAACTAAGGCGTATCATCTCAGCCACTTGAGTTGGACAGTGGTCTCAGCTCTCTTGTCCTCACCATTCACCAATCATCATTTTTCATGGTCTTGATGGTGAAATAAATTAGAAGTTAAAGCTCTTCAAAGTAATCCAGAAGTTTCCATGGAGCATAACGTTTTGTCGACCACTACCAACACAGCCTCTCCACTTTGAAGATGTTATGTGGTGTGAATTGTAAGACACGGTCTCATTGTCAGTGAGTTTCATCATCTTCCTCATTTCAATGCCCTGTGGAAACTGGACACTTTGACCTCTATGAACAGGGCATCTTGACGTGCTGCTCTTAGTTCCTTTACATAACTGGCTTCTCCAAGCTCAACTTTTCAAAATTTTTGCGAAACTGAATAAAATCAATCCATCCCTAAACAACTTGGATGATTTCAATGTGATGGCTGTCAAGTCTAGAGAATCTATTAATGTCTTTAATTCAAGTGTAATGCATTTTAAGTTAAATTGCAATTCCAATTTTAACATCTGCAATTACTATAACATTTGAATCTCTCGGTAATATGCTTCCCATGGACACACACAGAGAATACAAACTCATCCATGATCATTCGGTAGAAAAAGAAAAGCTACAGTTTTATTTCAAAGGACTGGAACGGAGTGATGGATGAAAGACAGGCAACTTAAGCGTGAGGCTTGGTGGCTTCCAGGGAGTTTCCAATGTCAATCACAAATCGGTACCTGACGTCTCCTTTGGCCAATCTCTCCATTGCTGAGTTGATATAGTCCATTGAAATGATCTCAATCTCTGCAGCTATGTTGTGTTTTGCTGCAAAATCAATCATCTCTTGAGTCTCCTTCATTCCTCCAATCCCACTCCCCCCGATCTGCTTCCTTCCTGACATTTAATGATTCATCATCTTATTTAGACTATCTCCACACCAAATCCTAAGAAGAATAGGATTGAACAAGAATCTAGTAATTTACCTATGATCAAAGAAAATGCAGCTAGCTCAAGAGGCTTTTCAGGCGCACCCACTAACACAAGCTTCCCATTAGTCTTCAACAGGCCAATCAATGGCACGATGGGATGCACTGCAGATACAGTGTCGATGATGCCATCTAATTGGCCCGATGCGGCCTGCAAGAAATACGATCGCAATTACGACAAATCAGTACAATTTAATACGATGATGCAATCAAGAAACTAAGAGTCACTGTCTACCTGCAACTGGTCTTGGTCACGACTGACTATAAATGAGTCAGCACCAAGATGTTTCAATGCCTCATCTTTCTTGCTAGGAGAAGTACTAATTACAGTCACTTTAGCACCAAAAGCCTTGGCAAATTTCACAGCCACATGACCTAGTCCTCCAAGCCCAACTATACCAACATGTTTACCAGGTTCGGCCAGTCCATAATATTTCAACGGACTATAAACTGTGATCCCGGCGCAAAGGAGAGGAGCACCGGCGTCAAGCGGCATGTTATCAGGAAACCTGACGATGTACCGCTCATTAGCAATCATGTGATCAGAGTAGCCTCCATAAGTGGCGGTTCCGTCGTAGTATGTTGAACAGTAAGTGAGTATCAACTTCGGGCAGTAATTCTCAAGGTCGTTGGTACAATTCTCGCACGAGTGGCATGCACCAACCATGCATCCTACACCGACTTTATCTCCCACCTTGAACTTTTTCACCTTGCTCCCAACTTCTGTTACTTCACCTACAATCTCGTGCCTGTAGAATAGTAATAAATTTATAATCTTAGGAGTTTTGACAAAGAAGATCAGGTTAAAGTGTTGTCAAAGGATTGGTTTGTTAAGTGGTAGTGGTAGAATCTTGCAAAGGATTGAGTAATCAGGATTAGGAAATCTAATTACAGCTTGTTTTATCTCTTGGATGATCGATTTAAACCATAAGCTTGAAAAAACCTGAGGAGTTTTCATTGTTTCAGGGGGAACAAAAATTAACCTCACAACCTTCTCAACGTAAAGAAGATGATTAAGTAGTTAGCTTCCATTCTTGAAAAGAAGATACATTTAAAATGGTTCCTTTTGTTTGATGAAACTTCAGAGTTTGGAACTATTTCTTCTCAGTTAAATCGGGTGTTCAAGTGGGGTATAGCCATCTTGTCCTCTTCGAGTTCGAGAATTCAATTCCACTTAACTCTTTTCAAGTAAACAAATGGGTTGTGGCCAACACAAACACTTTCTAGTGACTAGGTAGGTAAGTTTGTGCTCCCTTGCTGGCCACCTAGTTTGCTTAAATTCAAAGCATATAAACTACTTTAATTGAAAAGCATTTTTAACTGTGTAATCAATATAATAAAAAATATATATTAATGATACTATATTAGACCATATAAATTTATTAATTGAAATTACGATCATGAAAAATTATTATATTGTGTAGATCATGTAGAAGAGAAAACTAAGAACAGAAGCTATGGGCATACCCAGGAACAAGAGGGTACTTTGAGAAGCCCCAGTCATTCTTAACATTGTGAAGATCAGAATGGCATATCCCACAATATAGCACCTTAAACCTTACATCGTCATCACCGGTAGCTCTGCAAGAAACAACACATAAAACATCATCTTATGATGTTCAAGTACGTTGATGATTTCCAAGACATAACAAAAATAAGGAAAGCTATACCTTCTGGAGAAGTTGAAAGGTGAAAGATGGCCTGCTTCGTCTCTAGCTGCCCAACCAAAGGCCTTCACAGGGTGTTCTGCTTCTGGTGCGATTGCCATGTCCAACGAAGACTAAGATGAAGAATGTCAAAAACTACAAAGAGATGAGAGAGAGTTAGGGACTTTATAAGAACAGGGACAAGCAAAAGTAACGGAGGTCCCGAGCAAGCTAACTGTTGTTGATTTTTGCTTCCACTGTTATGTGGCTGACGTCACTGGTGACTATTGCACCATCTGGCTATATTAGTATGTGGCACATCATTGACGACAAAAAATATAAATACTTTGCTTTTAAAAAGGTGAGAAAATGGTTTGGCCACTTTAACTAATTGGGCGGTGGCAGCATGATTAAGGAAAAGCTTATGGATTAGTCCAACTAATGGGAAATGGGGTTAACGCCTTAAATTTTTTTATTTTTTATATTACAAAAAACAATAGATTATGATCAAATTAGTTCAATTATAATTATCCAAGTAAAATATGTTATTCTTCTTAAATAAAATATAGCAACAATTATTCTTTAAGTGTGCGATAAAATATATATTAAATTAATTGTCACTATATACAATAATTTTTAAATTACCAAAATTATATTTGAATTATTATTATTTTAAGTTGAAATAAATTACACTTCTCCCGCCTTAATTTGAATATTTAACCTCTTAAATCCTCTTAAATAAACAAGTTGACTATACATCCTCGTTGTCTTACTTGCGTAAATACGTGGATAAAATAAAACAATACAAAGTTTGGCACGCTTCATACGAAACAAAGGACCTTGGTCCCATTATCTTAGTCTTAAACTGTCAAGTTCTTGTTTATGACATTTTTATTATATTCAATTAAATATTATCTAGGTTGATTAAGTGCCACGTTCACAGGCACAGCTGAAGTGACAATGAAATCAGACAGGATATATTGCAATCTTTCTCGTACGAATTTGCACAAGTTTTCGTTTTTGATTTGAAAACCCAATAAAGAAACGTTTAACCCATTTTTCAAGTGTGAATTAAATTAATTAACTTTAATTTTTAAAAATTGAATAGTTTATAAAAATTAGCTGATTAATTAATACATTAATCAGCTTTTAATAATAAAGATTAGCAAAGTAATTTGTACTAGCCTTATTAGTTGGTAAGGGCCCAAAGTTTTCCCAATGCGGATGACAAATCGGTATCTAACATCACTTTTGGTCAAATGTTCCGTCGTAATGTTCATATACTTTAACCTCAACCTCTGCTGTTGCGTTGTGTTTAGCTGCAAAATCAATCATATCTTGTGTTTCCTTCAGTCCCGTTGCACTTCCAGCAACTGTCCTCCTACTTGGTTTTTAGTTTTCGCTTAACCCTGAAACTGGAAGTAAAAAGGTGAATAGATGTGTATGAAACAAAAAATTGGAAAAAAGGAAAAGATAAATGAAAGAGATAAAATACACAAAGAAATTATCTTGAAAATTGCGTCTTTTTATTGAATAATCAACCACTATTTATAATAGCTTTACATGATATTGGAATGAGAAAAAATAGGGAAACAATCCTATTAACAACATGAAAGAAGGAAATCAAACTATCCACTAACTTGATTAAACTACCTACTAACTCAATGTTAGTTTTATGTTCTAAAATTAAGGAACAAGAATGAATAACAATTAATTAACACACATGACTATGCACGCATAACATATGGCTTGTGTTTCTTCAGTGTTGAGTTTTGCGCAAATTTTATCATTCCCTCTTAATGCAAACTCAACATTAACAACTCCAAGAGCCTTTCTGAAGTATTGGAACTTTGGTTTCACCAAAGCCTTGCTAAAAATATCAGTTACTTGATCATTGGTACGAACGTTCACCAACTCAATTTCTTCACTTAACACCTTCTCATGAACAAAATGATGACGAACCTTAATATGCTTTGTTCAGGCATAAAAGACAAGATTTGATGTAAGCTTGATGGTACTCTCATTATCACATTTGATTTGCACAGCATAGTCAGTCTCATACACCATATCTTCAATCAACCTTTTCAACCAAATATATTCTTATGTAGCCATAATTGTAGCTACATATTTTGCCTCTGTACTTAATAAAGCAATGATGTTTTGCTTCTTACAGCACCAAGAAACCATTGCTGAACTTATGCTGAAACAATATCCTATAGTTGAATGGCGATCATTAGTATCTCCTGCCCAATTTGCATCAGTGAATTCACTCAAGAAGAAATTATCACATCTTTTATACCAAAGTCCATAGCTAAGAGTTCCTTTTACATAACATAAAATCCTCTTAGCAGCATCAAGATGGGAAATCCTAGGTTCCTGCATAAACTATGAGACAATTCCAACAGAATATGAAATTTTAAGTCTTGTGATAGTTAAATAAATTAGACTATCAACAAGTTGCCGAAATTTCCTACTATTCTTCAAAAATTTTCCTTCATCTTTCTTCAGTTTAAGATGTGGTTCAATTGGAGTAGCTTTCTCTTTTGAATCCCCCATGCTAAAATGATCCAGAAGGCTCGTTGCATAACCTCTTTGAGAAACAAAATAACCTTGACCTGTCTTTTCAATTTCCAAACGAAGAAAACATCCAATTTCTCCCAAATTTTTCATCTCAAAACGGCCAGCTAAGTCACTCCTCAAAATAGAAATTTCTAACTCATTATCTCCAATTATTATCAAATCATCAACATATAATAATACCAAGAGATGCACACTTGACTCTAATTTAATAAACAAACTAGAATCTGAATTAGAAATTCTAAAACCACAAAAGTTAAGGTATGATGCTACCTTACCAAGCCTGAGGCGCTTGCTTCAAACCATACAATGCTTTCTTCAACCAGCAAACATGACTTGGAAATTGCTTAGAAAAAAACCATGAGGTTGCTCCATAAACACCTTACGATCCAACTCTCCATACAAGAAAGCATTCTTAACATCTAACTGCCACAATTTCCAACTTCTAAAAGCCGCAAGAGAGATGAGAGTTCTTATAGTGACCATTTTAGCTACCGGACTAAATGTCTCTTTATAATCCAAACCATAAGAATAAGAGAAACCACAAGTTACCAAGCCAGCTTTAAACCTATCAATGGTGCCATCAACCTTTTTCTTCAAACGAAATAACCACTTGCATTTCACTAGCACGCATTTTTCTGGCCTAGGTACCAAATCCCATGTCTCATTCTTGTTTAAAGCATCAATTTCCTCTTGCATGGCTTTCTCCCAATATGGGCAACCCCTAGCTTCCTCATAACTTCCTGGTCCTTCTGCAGCAAATGCTATTGTAAAGAAACAAGAAGTCACAGTATAATTTTTGAGTGCTACCTCGTAGTCTTTAAGGTAGTCTGGTTGCCTTTTCTCCCTTGTTGACCTTCTTACTTCATGTTACTCTTCTTACTTCATGTTATGCATTAGTATCTCTCCTTTCAACATTTTGAACTGGGGAAACATTCTCTTCTTCCTCAATATTTGGTGCTTACATTTCAGGAAATAAAGATTCCAAGTTTCCTTGACCATCACCAAGGACCACAAACTTTTGAGCAGCAAATAAAGAAGATATCTCATCAAACACCACATCTCTAAAAGTAGTATACTTCTTTGTCCCTGGATCCATGCACCTCCATCCTTTCCTATGTGAGTCATATCTAACAAAAACACACTTCTTTGCTTTTGGGTCAAGTTTGGTTCTATTAGTTTTAGGAATATGGACATAACAAATAGATCCAAAAATCGTTAAATGACTCACATTAGGCTTATTACCATACAACAACTCAAAAGAACATTTTTGTGTACCTGGCCAAGGAGGCAACCTGTTGCTAACATAGCAAGCACACTGAGTAGCTTCCGCCCAGAGCTCCCGAGGAAGATTTTTGTCATGCACCCATGAAAGACACATTGAAGCCAAGTAAGCGAGCTTCCTTTCTGCAACTCCATTTTGTTGTGGGGTATTTGGACAAGTTATCTGGCGATCAATGCTGTGGTCATCACAAAATTTAAAGAATTCATCAGACATGAACTCACCACCATTGTCACTACGAAGACACTTTATGTTCTTCCCAAGCTCCTTTTCAACAGCATCTTTGAACTCCATAAACTTGATCAAAGCCTCGCTTTTCTCCTTCAGAAACTTCACCCAAGTGAACCTAGAGTGATCATCCACAAATACCATGACATATCGATGTCCACTATAGCTCGGTGTCTTTGTTGGTCCCATTAAATCTGTATGCACCAACTCAAGAGGTGTGGATCTCCGGTTTGATGACATTTTAAACGGAAGACGGTGTGATTTGCCAAATTGACAGCCTTGACAAATCACATCTTCCCGAACATTCTTCAATGTTGGAATGCCATCCACCAAGCTTTTGGAAGAAATCTGCTGCAACATTTGGTAGCCCACATGTCCTAAACGAGCATGCCAAATTGCAGGACTATCAGTCTGACTAGTTTTCTTCACATAAGCTTCTCCTGCTGATAAAACATACAAAGATCCTTTCTTCTTGCCAGTAAGAAGAACATCAGCAGAAAAATTTTCCACATTCTCCAATACCTTTACATCATTAGGACTAAACAAAACATATTTTCCAGAATCAGTAATTTGAGGAACTGAAACTAGATTTTTAGTCAAACCTGGCACATGGTATACGTCATCCAACTTTAAGCTTTTGGTTGCATTATCACCAGTTTCAATAATCACATCACCCTCTTTTACTACTGGATAAGT
>JANZLF010000222.1:3662361-3673575 GCA_026546835.1 Erythroxylum foetidum
TCGGTCATCGAACCGGGGGCCTTACTGGTCATCGGTTTGACCGATTTGACCGATTCAACACCGATCGAACCGGTGTGACGTAATAATTATGCAATAAATATATTTAATTATATATAATATTAAAAATATTTTAAAAAAATAAAAAAAATAGTCGGACCGGTCGGACCGAATCGAACCGTTCTGACCGATCAATTAACCGATTTTGACCGGTTCAGACTGGTTCAATTTATAGCAGATTTTGAAGGATAAACCAGACTGAGCCACCGATCGGTCACCGATAAAACTGGTCGGACCGGCCGGTCCGGTCCGGATTTGAAAACCATGCTGGAGGCAAAATTCCAACCTCAAATTTTAAACGACTATATATATATAAACGGTTTGAATCTGCGACCTCGTTGGTCCGACCAAGTTTGAAAACCATGCTGGAGGCAAAATTCCAACCTCAAATTTTAAACGACTATATGTATAAAAACGGTTTAAATCTGCAACCTAGTTTAAAGCGAGAGAGCCTCCCCTGCACCCTGGGATTGTAAAACCTTTTTATTCACCCGCCAAGATCTTAAACATACTTTACGTTATTCAGATTTAGGAAGGCACCGTCGGCACCTGACTGTTTGAACAGTACATTATATGTTTTTATTTTTTGTTAATCTGGCCAGGTGTTTGGTTTGGGGCCAAAGAGTCTACGACATCTTTTAAGTTATTACCATCATAATCCCCACTCGTATCTCGTGGGATCTTGATGGGCAGCTCAGCATTACCACCGAATAGGGCGGGAGCCGAATCCCGAACCTTACTTAAGTAAACATCAGTCCCTTGCCACTGGATTTCGACCCTCGGTGGTACATTATATGTTTTATTTGACATTATCTGAAAGAACTTAGAAATCGTAAAGTAATGGAATAAGCTTTGAAGTTTTTTTAGCAACAGTAGCACCATTGGTTACGTTGGCCTCAACCTCAAGAATAGATATAGATGAGGAAAGTGTACTTGTCAGAAAATCAACCTGTATGAAGTACGTATTTGTGTGTTAAAAGTACTAGTTAGTTGCTGTCTTTTCCCCTAGTATGAGTCGGAGTTCCATTAATCTGAATTCTGAACTTCTTCTATTATCATATGTTGCCTATACCTACAGGCTACAGGCTATGAACAGGACAAGTAACATATAGAAAGTAGTCAAGTTTCTTCTGGCCCTTCCAAGCGCAAGTAATCATACATGACGCCATGAAAAGGGCTATCGCTTTTGGATTGAGTGAGGTATACAGCATTGTTCCCTTGGAGAACTAGTTTACTTGGTAAGCTAATGCTATACAACCGATACAGTCCATGGATGCCATGTCTGGCAACAGCATTATCCTTGCCTATTAGCCCTGTCGTAAAAAGAGGTTCTTTGGCCCCTGGATCATTGATCCGAACCTATTCGATATGTTGCCACATTCATCAGCAAAACAATCAGAGTAGTTTCAATGGAGTTTGCATAGAAAGTAAGGGTCAGAGTCATACCTGGAGTTCAGCTACAGTAGCTGATGCCAAAGCCAATTGAAGCGTGTAAGATCCGCTCCGCTTCAGATCTCCAAGGTCAAAGTTAATCCGCCATGTAGTTCCCTTATATGTCCTATTTCCTTTAGTTCTGCAGTGCAACAAATCAGAATCAGCACACCAGGAAGATAAAACATAAGTAACATAGGAATAACAAATTAAGTGAATTAAATTACCTAGGAACCTGAGCAAAAAACCAATCCTGGAAGTAATCATTGGTGCCCACATTATATACAAGGTCACCCTCTGGATATAAATCACTATATCGTTCCCACAGTCCATACTGCCTAAACCTTTTCATGAAAAGTAGCGGCATTAACATATTAGACATATTGAAAAGTCGGAACTGGTACAAGAAGTGGCAATATTCTGAGAAGAAGCTAACTTGTCTGTTGGTCGATTGTTGTACAATTTGTTCATGAGCGTAGGGTATGTCTCTGGCACAAAAAACTCAGCAGCACTGCGGTCAGGAATGCCGATTTCCCAAAGGGTCGGACCGTTTCTTGGAGGTTCATAAATAAGGAGTCCCAATTTGAACTCAGATCCTGCATTTCATTAATTGGCAAACAGGACTGACATTATGTGAAAGTCACTAAAATGATGCCTTTCAAGAAAATTATGGAGATAGTTATACCTGGTGCAACGGTGATTTTAATATCACCCTTGTAATCTCCAATAACGCCAGGAACCCAAGCATACAAGTTGTAGACTCCAGCTCGAACATTGTTGATTAAGAAGCGACCTTCCCTGTCAGCTTGAGCCCAGAACTGGTAACCCTGGAATGGAATAACACAAAGATTGTTAGCTAAAATGGTCCTCATTTTAAACCTAATAGTTAGAGGAGAGAAGTTTTCAGTTGTTATTGATGAAACCTTGGCTTCTGTTTGCCATGAGCCCACCTCTCCAGGTGCTGCCAACCCCACATAAGCAGAGCTGGCATACATTAATCTCTTGTTCATGTATCTGAAGGAAAAGAAACAAATCAGAAACTTTGAAAGTTACTATATATTCACTTAGAAAATCATATAACAGTAGGATTTACCTGTCACGGACTAGTAATTGACCCATAACACTCCCACGTTGCTTCCCAGAAGGAAAATCGTTTGACCGAGGAAAGCTATACGGCCAGCTTTTAACTTCTGTTGACATCTGATAACGGAAATCAAGTTGAAAAGTCATATAAAGGCTATCTATGATTCATTCCCATACAGGACACGAACTATTAGTAGATGGATGTACCTGCTTTTTAGCATCTCGCCAAAGAGACAAGGGGTTCTCGGTGGATGGAATGGAATTCAGATAAACAAATACAGGACCAAAAACTTTCTTCCAATGTTGTCCATTTCGATAATCTGTCCTCAAGTCCTTTCCAGTGTAGTGAGTACTGGTAAACATCTACCACAATAAAAACCAAATTAAAATCAAGAGGACGACAGGTTACATCACGAGTATATAATTTGTGTGTTTCAATGATTATCTGAACCGGGACGTGCAGATGGCTAACTTACATTAAGAACAGTTGGGCCAACATGGGAGGTAAGGTCTTGCTTGATAGGCCCACCAGCACGAAACTCATTGCTTGGTGTGATCATCCAAAATCCCACCGGTGGATCCTCCGATATCCATCCGTGTAATTTATTGTCTTTGTTCTCGCATGAGTACTGGTACTTGTCATCTACCTACGTTCCACAACATCACCAAAACTTGGAAAAAAATTCCACTTTACTGAATATACCCAACTACTAACAACGAACCGACATTCAGATTTCATTCAGTTGAAGAAAATTCCAGTAATTGAACCCAAAGATCACAACTTCAGAAAGCGTGCATTAATTCACAATTCATTGCGACATTACATCGAACACCTAACAAGTGTCTAAATAATAAGCGAATTTAGCGTTACCTCTCCTCTAAGTTCCGGATTGATTGGATGGGTCAAGAGAACAGCTTCTGGGTATGCTAGAGGCAGACCAGTTATACGGTCTTCAGGCATAGGCATGACCCGTTGTCTGTAGTCCGATATTGCCATGTAATGAAACCTGACCAGGCACGTATTCCATTAAAGAAACTGTTCTCTAAAAACCAGCAACTTGTTGAATTGAGTATATTTTTCAAGTAGTTTTGATCATACTTTTCCTGTTGGAGCTTAAAGACCACTCTTATCTGATCCATGTCAACGTCAGGCCAGCCTTCTAACCGTTCCAATATGGTGTACATGTAAATCCCTGAGCTGCCACGCCTCAGTATGTACCTGCAAACAAGCTCACAATTAGTGGGTTAATGAACTAACTAACCATTGTTATTATCTTTAATCCAATTTTTTCGATGTTAACTTCAGACTTCCGAAGAATTGTGAGTCGGACCTTTTGTCTACATTCAAGGGAACTGCGTCTTTTCCAACCGAAACGTCCCATGTTTTAGAGAATGACACTTCCACTTGCTCCTCGTCTTCCTCTATTATGCTATATTGAGTTCCTCGTAATCTGCAAATCAAGTTGCAAAATCTTCATCTGAATCATGAAACTTCATTTAAAAAATGATCATTTTCATATTATATGAGAAACATAGGGAACTTGGTCTCAGTGAGTTTGGAACGTCACTTGATTGGGCAAATGACGAAGGAAGTGATGAAACCTGTCAAAGATGATACGATCTCCAGGAGTGTTCCAGACCACGTCCCAATACCTGCCCCAAAAAATTATTATTGTCAAGTTCATATTTACTAATTTCAAGTGCTATTAGAGGTTGGACTGAAAGAGACTGCTTGGAAATTGCGGTGATTGGTAGATAGATACCCTCTATTGTCATCTTCGTTAAGAGTTTCGAGTACATTGTCAATTCCATGGTATTTTATTCCAGCCACATCGCCATCAGGAGCAGAGAAGGTGACTTCAACAATCCCATTATCAATCACAACCTGAGATACAAAGTAGTTAAATTATTACTTCTGAAGCGCAATATACTATCAACATAGCCAACTGAAAAAGAGTAGAGACTAGTATATCTACAGGAGCCTCAGGACTTTGGTTTACCTGAAACCTGTAGGTTTTCAGTTTAGTGAGTTCTTCAAACGTAACACATCACAAAACAGTGACTTACCTAACTTTTTAAAGATGTATAGATTAGATCCAAAGTTGAATAAAATTATACAGAATTAGTACCCGTTCATGACTTTGTCTACGAAGCTGGACCCCAAGAGCCGTTGAACTGTAATTGTTCCTTGGAAGTTCTCTGCAAATAGTAAAACTAAACGATGCTTATCTCATTAATGAAAAGAAAGAAAAATTTACAAGAGTTATTTTATAAAGGCTGCAAGTGAGAAGGCATGACTCCTGAGTCCTGATGTAATTTGCTGTGGTCTCGTGAAATGGCATCAATACTAAACACCAGAAGTGGGACCTGTGGTTAATAGCTTTAGTCACAAGAATGCACTCTCTTTTTAGAGTAGAAATGGGCGGCTCTAGGCTATAGCTTTTTTACAACCTTGTCTCGCCTTATAAACTTTCTGCTATAGAGGTCTAGTGGGTCCAAAAAGGTCCTATTTCATGACATTTTCGAGAGTTTGAGAAGAGGAAATAAAGATGAATGTAGTCTGTCTTTAAAACAGGTAACAGCAACAAAACAAATGGATTGAAAGATGATCGACAACACATTTGGGCCACCAGTGTAACTCAGCAAATGTGACCAAAGATCAAGAAAAGGGAAAACAAGTTTATAGACAAAACAAAACAAAAGAAATTGAAAGTCTTGCCCTTCCAGGAATTCCAGCCTCTTGTTTTACCTGTCTCAACAGTTAGTAAGACATGTGAACTGTCAATTATATATGTGACTCATACACAGGGATATGAAAACACATGTAGTACCCAAACAGAAACACAGTACAACGCTCAGAGAAGGGAAAGATGAGGAAGAACCTAACTGGGGTCTTCTCGGAATAAGCAGGACCACAGAAGATGTAGAAGAAGAAGATGATGAAGAAGAAGCAAACAGCCATTGCTAGCCACCTAACAAGAGAGCAGAACTTGTCCATTGTCATGCCAAATTATTACACAATTCCACAAAATGGGATCTAATCTCTCAAAGACAGAAACTTCCAAGTGAAAAGAAGGTAAAACACAAACATTAACATAAAAACCAGGAAACACGGACATACCTTGCTTCCTACCAATGTAATCTAGAAGCAAATCTGTCTGGAAAAGCAAAAGGAAAGTGGTGGAAAGTAGAGTGAGAGCAGATGAGGTATCAGATAAATAATATCTAAACTTTTTCCTTCTTTTCTTTGATCTTACACCCCCTTTTCTGTTCGGTGGTCACTGCTTCTTTTAGTCGTGAGAATTCTGAAACCTGGGATTGAAAATCAGGAAGCAGTCCTGAAGTTGTTTTAGGAAACGTGCAGAGTGATGAATGACCTTTTAGTAACTCGAGAGAATAAAAAACGTTGCTGAATCTGCTTCAAATACGTGTAATAACTTATGAAACATAAATGCGTTCTTTGCATTCCTACGTTAAACCACTTTAGAAGAAGATGTGTCAAAGGTCACGGGTTCATTATTTGGAGGGAATTGTGCAACACCATTCATAACAAAAGAACTCAGACCGATTTTGGTCACTTTCAGGAGGGCTTCACGTGAGAGTATGAAAGGAAGTGATTCGCTGCAATGAATTCTACATTTGACTATTCAGAGAAATTTGGTTTTAAGATGGAACCTTTTCAATCTTAACAATTAATTAATTAATCATAATGCATGATTTACTAAATTAATCGTACAGGAAGAAATGAAGGTTTTGGTGCTTAATTACCTTTGGATTAGTGGTGGTGAAAGCAGAAGTAAGAAGACCGGTGTTGAGTTGTTCTGGGTAAGTCGAACACCACTGCAAAATGTTGGATACCAAGAAGAAAAGTAAGCTCTCAGATGCTAATGTATGAAGGTATATTAATGAAGAGATATAAGATTTGCGTTATGCATGTAGATTCTGTTAAATCCTAGGTTCGTTGAGAATGGTCACGGTTGCCATGTTTATATAGATTAAAAAGTCAAATCATTTTTTTTCATTTATATAAATTAGTCAGCATTAAATTATTTAATAAATCAAACCAAACAAAGTAATTAATATCAAAATTAGTATTTGGCAATTCTCACGAACTAAAATTGATAGGAATTGACAGTTGTCTGTAAATTAAACATTTCATGTTACATCATTTTAATTTGCTTAAACTTTTAAAAATTTAAAACAAATTATAATTAGTCAATCAACATAAAAGAAACTTTTTATGCAAAAAAATTAAAAGTAGATAATATGCGAAAAATATTTTAAAATTTATTTCACTCAATTTTCAATTTAAACTATTATAAAATAAGGATTTACTTTTTTTTCTTTTCATTTATTTTCACTCATTCATGTTGGTCATTTAAAAGCAATCTCTCAATTAATTAGTGGTAAGGTTGCGTATTACTAGACCTTTTCATACTCCACGTTTCAGAGGGATTTCTACTAGGTGTTATTGTTGTTGTTATGATACTAAAGATGCTTTGAATTCTATTAATTTGAAATATAGATTTACCAAATTAATCAAGCAATAATTTTCATTACACAAAAATAGAAAATGGTTAATGTTATGGGTTAGATGTCAATACTCTTAACCATTAAGTCTTGCATGTCATTATAGCAAAAAATTAAATTGATAAATAAACTGGATATATCTAATATGGAGTTATTTAGAATCATTTGCATTGACATTCATTAAATCATTTCTTAAATTGTATCTCCCAAAATTTAAATACTTATTATAATAGAACATGGTGGATATAATTACCACGCTTAACACACTTTTGAAATATGTGCTTTCAATGTCAAAAAACAAATTGAAAAGGAAAAGATTTGACTGGTTCAAGCCATCAAATTTCTTAACTTTTGAAGAGGTTACATAATTACAGTTGAACTTTGAACTAATGTTAGGCAAGTTGGAAGGGAAGACTTTGATTTTTATTTCTACATATTGTTTTTTTTTCAGTAAAATTTTTTTATCATCAAGTTGCGGAGAGACCCACTTTCGATCCCACATACAAACAGTGACGGAGCTACTTGGGGTCCAGTGATGTACTGCCCCCAAATTTATAAAAATTAAATATTTTGATTTTAATTAATTAATATATATTTACAAGGACAGAATTATTTAGAATTTAGTGGTATACTGGGTCTCCTAAAATTTAAAACTTAAATATTTGAGCTCTCCTATTTTAAATTCCTGACTCCATCACTGCATACAAAGGTCAAGAACAACTTCACCTTCATGTGAATTCTCAATTGAATTGCCTTGTGACACACTCAAAACTTAACAAATGAAACTTTCTAAGTTCCAGCCGGCCACAATACATATATAGCACCACCTAGCTTTTATAGCCTCCCCCGTGAACAATTATTCTGTGAACTTTACACTTGTCTAGTACATGCGATCTTTCTTTTTGTTGTTATTGTGTGTGGAATGCCTTATTTTAACATGGCAACTATAGTAATGGGACCACGGGTCTAAGCAAAGTAACCAAATCAATACTTGTTGCAATTCACCCAAGAGATGATTCATCAATGGCGGAGATTATTTTAAAGTTCAGTTGAATTGATATTGCATATATATAGATTATTGCGTGTGCATTCTGAAATGATAATGAATTGGTTTGGGTCATATTGATCGCCAGCTCAGATTGATCTAACCTTGTCAATAAAAAGTCTAAATTTTGGTTTGAAGTTGAAGTCTAACTTCTTTAAAATAATATCATTTTCTGATTAAAAAAGATATAATTTAAGGAGTCACAATTTTTATACCCAATTTTATGTTAAGTGATCATTTCATCACAATAGCTTAAGCTGTTGTGTGAGGCCAATTCAATTGGTTTTATATATTCTTTAACACATCCCCTCAAGTGAAAGTCCTTTGGGCTTGAAACTTGCACAGACCTACTTTATCTTGTGCTTAATTTAATTAGAATAGGTGAGTAGTAGGATTCGAACTCATTACCGTTTTGGTCATAGAAGCTTTGATACCATGTTAAGCTACCATTTCATCACAATAGTTTAAGCTGTTGTGTGAGGACAACTCAATTAGTTTTATATATTCTCTAACATTTTAGAGCCAATTTCTTAAACTTAAACTCGATCTAAAACTCGCTAAATTCAAATATATCATGTTATATTGAAATGAACCTAATCAAACCGAACTAGACCAATGTTACCAACTCTATATACACTTTAAATTTCATTCAGTCTGCATTTAAAAAAACAATAAAAAGGGATTTGAACGGCGGGGTGGCTAGGTATGGCTTCAAGTCTTGTTTTTCTATTGGAATGTTATTAGTTTTTTAATCTGTGTCGAACTTAGTGGTCTTGGCATGTTTCGATGTAGATTAGTTTAACGCTTATAATTGTGTTCTTTCTACGAGTTGTTTGATTCGATATATTTTTTGAGGAATGTCCTTTTCTACTTTGCCATTATAATCAAAGTTAGTTTGGCTGATGCCGATGGAAGCTATAGAGGAAGGCTCCAATTCTCACCCTTTTGAAACCCTGTACAACCATTTGCGTTCTATTTTAGCTATTGACAAATTAAAGTCTCTTTTTGACTTTAATTTGTCGGAACGTTGTTTCTCCCATCTCATTTAATGTTCTAAATATTTTTTCTTTATACCAAAAAAAAAGTCTCTTTTTGACAAAAAAAAATCAAATTAGTATTGCCACTAAAAAAATATGTCCTTAACTTGAAGAGTAATTTGTTTTGAAAAGGGTACTTAAATCTCATCTTATTTTTAAACTACAATATTATGTCACATTGAATTATGAATTAATTGTTAGCTACATCGAGTAATAATTAATGACTCATTGGTCATCTTATGGTTCAGGTACAAAGTCGTTAACATTGTTCATGACTCATTGGTCATCTTATGGTTCAGGTACAAATTAGTTAACATTGTTGGATCCGTTTGACTTATTGACATCTATTGCATAGATTTTTCAAAAGATTAGAGATGTTAGGAATTCTAACTCTACACCAAAATGGATAAGTTCGTGTTGCTTATATGGTATGTAACTTCTTGTTCTTTTGTTCAACAAAATACGATTCTTTAATGCACATGCGCCAACTAACCCAATTGGATTATACAAATCTATCGAGGGGCTGCGTTGGTCAGTAGCAAACAGTTCAGCTAAATTGAAAAGACTTTTTGGTTTTCCTGAATTGATTCTCCTCTTCTTTTCGGTATCTTGACGTAAGGGACATGCATCTTTGACTCAAATGGTAATTGAATTCTAGCATATTTGATATATTGTGTTGTGTTCAATTTCAAAAAATTAAAGTCCGTGGTAGGTAGGAATTTCCAGAAGAATCTCTAGTTTGTAATGAATGTTTTCAAAATCGAATTCAAACTTAAATTAGTAAGACAAGAGGTTTAAAGTTTAATTAGTATTAGACTGTGATAAGATCGGTTAAAGATTGAATAAAATCGAATACTTTAAAAATTAATTGATAAAGATTATTCTTACTCATCGAAAATTTGAAAGTTTAATTAAAAACTGAGATTGTTAAATAAAAATTAATCTTTTTATAAAAATTGATTAATTTATAAAAAAACTAACTGATTAATTAATAAACTAATCAATTTTAACATTAAAAATTATTAAGCTAAATGAAATCAAAAAATTATAAATCCATAGAAAAATTGACATGTTCAAGATTTTTATTGTTAGATCAATCAAATCAGTTCAGTTTTTAAACCATTAACTTTTCAAAACTTTTTGCTCCATTAGAATTTATTATACAACACTTGTATTGAATTTATCCCCTTTAAACTATTAGTTTATTAAATAATTTATAAATCAATTTATTTAATATGCACTAAAAAAGTAATTGACATATTTTTATTTTATTATAAGTATATTGAGGTTTATTATTTCCTTGATTATATCTGATTTAATTTTTAAAATAATTTGTTATTTTCAATGTAGATTATATATATTTTTTGTGATTTAAAATTTATGAGTCATAAAAAAAGAAATATAGTAGCTCTAATCCAATTCATGGCCATTAGTTAAGCACTAATCAGCACATTTCCAAGCTCTCACTCCCTGCCACCTCTTTTTCAGAAGTTGACGTTACAAAATACTGAAAATTGATACCAATCAATTACTTCAATCATTTTAGTATCGAGTAGAAATAGGTGCAACATACAGCACAAACATACATCACAATCACCCTATTTGAGAGTCTTCAATGCTTGAGAATTGAAATTGACAAGCCAATACTACACTGAAGGAGCTTTCTTAAAGAAATGGAGAAGATTAGAGGAGATAATAATTAATAAGCAATTGTTTGAAGAATCTTATTTGTGGTGGAGGTGAAAATGGGAGGGGCGGTGACTTAGTGCATCAGTCGTTATTGCTGACATTTCAAGTCTCCGCACAAACTAGTCGACAACAAAATAACCACTATAAGACCGATTTAAGAGCACCAAACGCTCACCTGAAACCAACTGACTTCGGGTTCATTCACAGTGCCTAGTGTCCACCTTTACCAACTCTGCATAAGCTTTCTACTTCTAGACGACATATGACCTGAAGTGAAATTACTAGTCTCATTTATCTAGTTAAAAGTATTAAGATGTGCTTCTTAATAACATCACCTCTCTA
>JANZLF010000222.1:3709531-3719584 GCA_026546835.1 Erythroxylum foetidum
CGTCCTTCATGGCACCAACCAATAAGTTGCACCAGATTTCTATGCCTCAACTGACTAATGACCTTGACCTCAGTTATAAACTCTCTTTTTCCCTGCCTAGAACTCCTTGAAATTTTCTTCACTGCAACTGTTATATCTAAATCTGCCAGATAACCTTTATAGACTGCACCAAATCCACCTTCACCTAGCTTCCTTTCATCAGAGAAGTTGCGGGTAGCTGAGACGAGATCATTCAGAGAAAATCTTCTTGGAAGTGCTTTTCTTTCAAGATCATCATTGATTGAAGTTAAGTTCACTGTCTCTGCTGTTTCCTTCCTCCTCAGCTTCCCTCCATTGAAAATACCAAATGCTACAATCATCAGAACTATGAAAACTCCGGTTGATACAGTTAAACCTACGAGCAGTCTCAACCTTTTAGTGTTTGTTCCCTTTGCTTCATCTATCTCCAAGTTTGAGCTGAAGTCCCACGACTGAAGCACATGCCTCTCCATAACATTACTCGTAGCAGCTGTGAACCCAATCGTAACCCATTCAGGAAGAACCTCCCGAAGATCGATAACGTAAGAAAGACTTGTATTTTCCTGAGAAACAGAGGTTGTTTGATATTTCCATGACACATATAGAGACTTGGTTGTACCATTATAGGTAATCCAAACATCTGCAGTATCATCGCTGTGTAGGCTAACATTCCAAGGGGTATATGTTGCAGAGACAACCGAGTTGTTGTTGATCCCAACATGCTGGACTGGAGGATCCCATTCAGGGTTTGGGAATGTGTCAAATTCAACATGAAGAATTTGGTTATGAGAGGAATCTGAAGTGGTGATGTTAAACAAGCCAAGGAAACCTCCAGCTGAATTGGGTGGTATATGAAATCCCACAGGAGCAAGGAAGAAAGCGAACCCGGCAGCATATGTCTGACGACCTTGGACATCGATGTAGAAAGCAAAATGAGTTGAGAAATCTGTGAGCTTTCCACTTTGACGATCCCATATTGGTACCTTATTAGCATAAGTGACTCGACCAACCTGACACATGTAAAGATCACTGTTAAACACGATAGTCCCAACAAAGTTTGTTGCTCCTCCTTCAAGAATCAAGGTGTTGTCACTGGGGTCAAAGCGTGTGATCTGAAAGGAAACTGGACAAGAGAAGGGAAGAAGCAATAAAAAGGAAGCAACTACGGTATGCAAGCTAAAAAATGAGATGTCCATGACTTTTCTGTTTGTCTAGATAGTAGTGAAGAATGAAGAACACGGTGCTTCTAACCAGCACTAGACCTCTAAATCCTGAAGTTAGGTTTTTCAGCTACCACCTATATAGTATAGATGGGGGAAGCTTCAGTGAAAGAGGACTGAAGTTGAAAATTGGCTGACACTAGAATTGGATTCGTTTGGAGGTTATATCTCTGCAAATCAGGACCAAGTCCTCAGATAAAACCTTAAATGAATTGCATCAACGTCAATTACTTTCCAGGTTCAACTTGAGTGGATGTATTCAGCAGAGAAAATCAAGAACATGTCATAAAATTAAATTAAAAGGACAAGACCAACTTGAAGATAGTGATTTTGCTAATTATCTACAGATGTGGACATACAACCATTTATAAATAAAGGTGATACTGTTACGTACCTGGAAATGGAGCTGCAGCCAAAGTAAAAAGTCTTCATTTTTTATCATATAAACATGTAGAATATGACATACATATCTGATTTTATTCAAATAAATAAGTAAAACCAACTTATAGTTTTCGTGTCATAAATAGTAATTAACTCTATTAATTTGTAATTAAGCTACCAATTTTTTGTTCTAATGATTACGTCAACTTATCTAACATATCTATAAGTTGCATACGGGCAAAATTAGTTAAATAATATATCAAGCGAAGTTGAAATTTTCTCAATATCACTGCAGTTGTTTTATATTTAAAAAAGTCAGAAATAATATGAATTAACTTATTTAAATTAATTAATATGGTATGATGTACTTAAATTTTTCTATCATTTTGACATTGACATTAAATAAGAATTATTTCATTAGAGAATTCTTGGTGATATGGTTTATTCATTCAAATCACCTATGTGTTATATACACTCTTCCTAATTCTGATGAAAATCCATATACCAAAAACAATTATATATATACACAAGCATCCATGAAAGTGAATGCCTAAATATTCATTTAAGTGACCATGATATCTAAATTCACTAATATTTTATACCTTTTAAGTTTGAGATTTTTTCAACCCAAAAAAAAGAAAAATATGTTTGAAATTATAAGCACTTTTGGTTGAAAAATCAAATTTAACTTATTCCTTAAAAGCTTTTGGGAAAAAAAATAATTTCTTAAATTTCGAAATTCCATTAAAATTTTAAATATAATAGATCTAAAAAAAGTTTTAACAATTAAAAGTAAAAAAACAAATAAAAGATGATTATGGGATTGTAAAAATTTTGAACTGGTTAACTTTTTTGTTCGATTTTTAATTGTTTAGTTTGATTTATTTTAATAATTCTGATTATTAAAAATCTATCAGTTTATTAATTAATTAGTCAATTTTTGTAAACTAATCAACTTTTATAAATTAAAATAAACTAATTAATTTTTATTTAACAGACTCTCTTTTTAATTAAACTTTGAATTAAGGTTAATTTATTTTAATTATATTTTAAAGTTTTCAATTTTATTTAATATTTAATTAATTTTATAATAATTTAATATCAATTAAATTTTTTAATAAGTATCTTAATTCACTGATTCAACTTCTAGCCTGATATCTAAAATATAATCAACAAGTTGAAGAAACCTTCTGGGCTTCAACTGTGCCGACTCAGTTTAGCCTCAACTTTGCTTTTTCCCTCCATTTGATACGGAGACAAAGCCCAAAAGCCTCAGATTTGCTTCATTCAAGGTGCTTCCATATAAACCAAAAAGTTTCTAATAAATATAAAATCTAATATAAAATAACTGTCTAAACTATTTTTTTTCTCATTGCATTATTTGTGACATTGGAATAGCAAAGAATATTTTTTATTTTTTATTTTATTTTATTAATTTCAAATGATTAAAATTAACCTATTCAAAATAATAAATATTGATTAAAATAATAAATATTATATTATGCATCTTTAAAAGAGTTCATTAATGATTATCTTTCATATCAATTGATAAAACTAAACTCTTTATAATTAAATTGTTGTTATTATGAGTTCGATAACTAAAAATTTTGTGGCATTATTGGAAAACATATGAGCTGCTTTTGTACTTAAGCAGCACCTACATTGGTGGAAGAAGTTGAGTCAATAATTCATAAGAGTCATTAGATTTAGAGCCTCTTACGATTCAATAATTCATATAAGTCCTATTCCACGTAATTTAATTGTTAGATTTAGACCTGCCTCTTAAGATTCAATAATTCATATTACATCATTCAATTCCACATAATTTGACCATTACTTTTAGACCCTCCTCTTGATTCTTTCCCTAATTTTCCAAAATCTCCATACCAATGCGAGCCAAAGGGTCCATTTGACAAAAGTTTCTTAGTTACAGACATATAATTGGGTCCCAACCCCCACCTCCCAACCTTGTCTTGTAAAACTTTCAACATTATTCAACTAATTCAAGGTTGTACAACTACAACTTCAGACCCAGCTGGTCTTCTATTGCTATATACTTGCCTGGGAAAATAGGCAACGAGATCAAAGAACTGTTAGAATTTAATAATCATAAAATTTGAACTATATTATTTTATTTAATTTTAATATAAGGCAGGCTTAAAATAATAGTTATTAAACTTGTAAAAAAAATTAGAATCAATAGGGTTAATTAACAAAACCCTTTCCTCTCTCTTCAATAACGTTTTAATATATCAAAGAGACATATATTCTTACAATAGTGAGAAAAACAAAGATATAAAAGAAGATGAGAATGGATAAAGTTTTTGAGTAAAGAAGACATTTGTGAACAAGAAGAGATTACTCGAATATAGATCAAGGTTAGTATTTTTCTCTTTTCTTTATAACATTAATTTTAAGATTTAAAAGTGTTAAATTAATTATATTGATGAATTTTATACTTAAAATATGAGTTAGAATTACAAAAGATTACATTCACATGTAATATCATAAAAAGATTATAACACTTTAATTTATATAGGAGTTACCACTAAGATTTATCCCTCTGCTATAATCTCCCACTGAATCATCGTGTTTTTCTGAGTTTTGTGGCTGTCGATTGAGTTTGCATTAATCAATTGAAATTATTGTTACCATCCTTTCAATAATAAAAGTCAAGATTGCGACGGCTACACTGTTATTGTCTTAAGCAGTTTTGTTTGTTTTGTCGAATTGAGATGAGATTTTCAAACAAATACCAACCGAGATGCTACTTTCCTAAACACTCTAGCGACTAGCGGGACATAATGTCATACTTGTGAGGCCTATAAAGGAAGAAATTGTTTAGATTTCAAGTATATGGAAAAACATGATGCATCTATTTTCTAAAGTTTTTGTGTTTGTAGTTGTAAAGGATACTTTGTTCGGATTAACGTGTGAACGTGTGCTTTGCTTGAAGAAAACAAGAGGTTAACTTAAAGTCAATCAATGGGATCCACAATAAAGGCTTTGAATTTATGTTCACATGAATTGTTTACTGCAAAACATAAATTCTGGAAAGGTAAAGGTTAAAGAAAAGTCCTTATATTTCGTGGAGCCTACCATTGAAGACCTTGGATATGAGTTTACATGAATTGTTTTGAATACGTCAACGAAAAACAGGAGGGCTATTTAAATACGCTTATATTAATAAAGTTTTTTGTCATACTTTTATTAAGAGAAATTTTTTAGAAAAACTTTTTTAAGAAGTTAGTTGACTATTTGATAAAATAAAAATAAAAAGTAATTTTAATTCTAACTATATTTTATTTTGTAATACAAATTATTTATGTATATAAAAATTATTTAAAATATATTAAATAATATGCAAAGCACAAAATATTAATTATTATATAATTTTAAATTATGTGAAATATAAATGAAAATATATCTAATCAAATCTTTTATATAGATTATAATATAAGTAAAACTGATATTAAAAATAAATATTAAAACATATAAAAAGTCAAATAATATTATATAAATATTAAAATAAATGTGAAGATGTGTTTGTAGGTATTGTGGGAATTATGTGTAAAAACATAAGGATAAAGGGGACTAAAAAATAAGCTCATTAATTGATTTGAAAAATCTATCTAAAAATGTGTTTTTTATATATTTAAATTTGAGCTTTCCAAACAGCTGTATTTTAGCTTTCGAAAAAGCAATTTTTTATAAAAAAGTGTTTTTAGATTTTACAGCTAAACACTCATTTTTCTTAAAATCAACTTTTATAGTGGAAAAAAGTATTTATTCACCCTCTAAAAACTAAAACAAACAGATACTAACACTATTTTATTACTTCCATTACCAGTAAACCACGTGCACACAATGAACGTGTACTGATGCTCATAACTTTGTCAAGGAAAATAATAAATGAATATGATGTTGAAGTTGGTTATTTTTGGATTTTATAGAATGAGTTAGCCAACATTATAGTTAAATTTTAAAATTTATTTATACTTAATTAAATGTTTATTGTATAAAAAACTTGTTAGTCATCAAAGTTACTTTGCTTGAAAAGATATCTAAACTTTAATTACGTATTCTTTCAATTGTTTATGTTATATAATGCTAATAAATGAAATAAAAGATGAATTAAACAATTGAGATTATTAATTATAATGTTAGAAGATTACTTGAAGGTGAATCGTTGCTTATAATTAATAACATTAAAGAGACTTATCTATGTACTTAGTAAATATATTTGTATATCCAAAGATAACATACATACTAGCTTGAGTATGATTCACTATCTATCAAAGTGTGTATATATATATTGTTAGCATCATTATGGATTAAGGATATGTGTTTAAGTATCACTCAAAGGTGAACATAAATATATACATTAAAGTTTATTATTGTATGAATTCATTAATTGTACTCAAGCATTAATGTGTGAATTTGTTTTTACGTTTGCAGTTTCTAGTAATTTCTTAGCTATGGCAATAGTCTGATCATGTTCAATGGGCTAAAGTATGTTGATTGGTATGAGAAAATCCAATTTCAGTTAGGTATTATAGATAAAGACTTGACATTAGTTGCGGAGAAGCCTGCAACCATTACTGAGACTCATACCAAAGCTGAAAGGACACATTTTGAGGCTTGGAAAAAATCTAATAGGTTGAGTCTAAACTTGATGCAATTGACAATGACTAAAAATGTTAAGCCATCAATGAATAATACGGACAATGTAAGGGAATTCATGATGAAAATTAAAGAGTACTCGTAATCATACATAGCTAATAAGTCTATTATAGGTAGCTTGATGAGTGAACTGACGATCAAAAAGTTTGACCGGTTATAACCTATCCATGATCATGTAACAGTCATATCAAATATGGCTGCAAAGCTGAAATCAATAGGTATGGATGTGAGTGAATTCTTCCTAGTATAGTTCATCATCAACTCACTTCCTCCTAAATTTGGTTAGTTCAAAGTGAATTAAAACTCTTTGAAGGAGAAATGGAACTTTCAAGAAATCAAGGACATGTTGGTGTAGGAGGAACGAAGATTAAAGAAAATGAAGGAACACTTTGTACAACTTACAATTCACAAAGAAGCTAGCATCAAAAAGGAAAAGCCAGGAAAGAAGAGCAACAAAAAGAACAAAGCCCTAGTGAAGGTTAATGAGGGCCAAATCCATAAAAAGCAATGTTGTTTCTTCTGCAAGAAAACTAGTCATCTCAAGAAAGATTGTCTTAAGAGAAAGGCTTCATTAGAAAAGAAAGGTAAGTATTATATTTCAGTATGTTTTAAACTAAATCTTATTGAGGTGCCTAATAATATGTGGTGGTTAGATTCAGGTGCAATTACTCATGTGTCATATATTATAAAGGGATTTCTTTTGATCCAAACCATAAATGAAACTGAAGAGTTCTTATATATAAGTAGCAGAATGAAGGCACGAATAGAAGGAATAGGGACATACAGATTGATCTTAGACCTTGGTTGTAATCTAGATCTTGAAAAGTGTCTTTATGTTCCTAAATGTGCTAGAAATTCAGATTATGTTAGTGAGTTGGACAAGATAGATTTTAATTTCAATGTTGGAAACAATATTTTTTTCTTTGTATAAATGACAGTACTATTATGATTCTAGTATGACATTAATGGATGGGTTATATCATTTCAACCTTGATGTTAATTATTTTGAATCCCTGTTTCATGTTCAACACAATATTGATAATAAACGTAATGCACATAATGAATACTCTACTTATTTGTTGCATCAAAGGTTAGGTCATATATTTAGAGAAATGGTGATGAAGTTAGTGAAGAGTGAAATCTTATCTCAATTTTACTGATTGAGATGTGTTTGTAGATTGCATTAAAGGCAAGCAAACTAAACATATATCTAAAAGTTCAGCCACAAAAAGTACTGAGCTACTTGGTTAATACACACTAATATATGTGGTCCATTTCATGTTCCATCTTGGGGCAATGAAAAATATTTTATCACAATTATTGATGACTATTCACATTATTGTTATCTTTATTTATTGGATGAAAAGTCTCAATCAGTGGACATTGTTGAGGTGTTCATTAATGAGGTTGAAAGGCAGTTAGATAGAAAATTGAAAGTCGTAAGGTCTTATAGAGGTGGTGAATATTATGGTAAATATGATAAGAATAGACAGTATTCAGGTTTATTTGCAAAATTTCTTCAAAGTGTATGCATACAATGCCAGGTATACCACATCAAAATTGTGTAGTTGAAAGGCAGAATCGTACTCTTATGGATATGGTTAGAAGTATGTTAAGTTACACGAATGCACTTTTATCTTTATGGATGTATGCATTAAAGACAACTACATATCTACTTAATAGAGTTCCTAATAAAGCAATTCCCATGACACCTTATGAATTATGGACAAGTAAGAAACCTAACTAGAGTCGCCTGTATGTTTGGGGTTGCCCAACCGAAATAAGGATTTATAATCCTCATGAAAGGAAACTTGAAGCAAGAATCATTAGTGGTTACTTCATCGGTTATCTAAAAAAGTCCAAAGGAAACACATTTTATTGTCCTAACCATGGTATAAGAATAGTTGAGTCTGGTGATGCTAGGTTCATTGAAAATGGAAAAATCAGTGAGAGTGGGGAACCACAAAAGGTAAATATTCAAGAGATTCAGGTGGAAAATCCTTCACCCAATATCTCTTCTCAAGTTGTTATTCCTCTTGTTATATCACAGTCAATAAGTTAATATTCCAAACTCACAAGAAGTATCACGACCTGATACCACATCGGGCCTATGATAACCGCTGCATACCCTAGTTAAAGACACTCATTTTATCCTTAATCTGACTATACGAGGCTAACTGAATATCTTTTTCTTTTAAATTTGGGCAGCACAACGACTATATTTTAAAAATCTCAAAACTCAATCAAATACCTGCAATAAGTTTTAAACGCACTTCTATATTCACATTTAAAACTCTACCACAACTTCTGGACTTTTACGTCCACTCAAGAGTTATCTCAACAACAGTACAAAAAATTCATAGATAAAATATTTTACAAACAACAAGACAATCAAGAGTTAATTTACAAAATCATAAAGTATATCAACATAACCAACTTAATAAAAAAATATTTCATGAACCATTATACAATAAAAATACAAACAGAGGCTACCCACATGCGGTGATGCCCCAGAAATGTCAAAAGACCGCATGATATATTGAGAGCATCAAGCTCACCAAATTAACCTGCATGGTTGGAAAGCAGAGGGGTGAGTATACTATGTACTCAGTGAGTAGGAAAAACATATATCGCAAATAGAACTCGATATTTATCAAGACGGTGTAAATAACCTATGAAGCGAACATACATGACATAGAAACATATAGGCCTAGCCTATGAGTTAACATATACTGGTTAGGAATCACATAGGCCTAGATTATTAATCACTCATTCGGTGAACATAGGTTTCAGTTCCAATACATAAAAGTAGAAAAACATCAGATGTATAAATTAAATCTCTTCAGAAAACAAATCTCAAAATAAGTCAAAACAATCATGTGTGTCACCATTAGTCGACCAAACTAGTGTGCACATCCACCGATTCTCGGTGTTGGCTTAACTTTTATCTATGGTGGGTTCGAATTACAGTCGACAAGAGTGTCATGACCCTAGGTGATGACCTCGTCGGTGTCTAGACCCTAGGAGTGGAATCACCTGCAAGTCTTGTAGAAAGGAGTCGATACAGGGACCCAACTTTTATGTATCAGCGTCAAGGGTACGAGCGTCGCTTAATCTTTTGTACCTAACAGATGATTGGCCAATTGTTACCTCACCAATCACAAAAAACCATATATAAATACTAAGTATAAAAATCAAGTAAGGCTTTACGCTTTTATTTATCTGTTCAACCAATAAAATGGAACCTTGCTATGACTCTAAGCTAGAAGAGAACAAATGCACGAATAATACATGACTTGGTTATGCATATGTAAATTCCAAAACATTATTTCATGCAATAAAAGCCATCTTTTACACTCCAATTGCAAAGAGTTATTCAAAACAATATCATTTATTAAATACAAAATTATACTAGCATCTATTTGAGAGTCAATTCTACTATGTATTACTTAGGTTCAAAATTCACATACAAGTCATCATGCATGCCTTAGGATGTTCTAATCCCATTTGATAAATACGGTTTCACCAACTCACCTCAAAAGAAGATGTACACTCCCTTGACTTCAACAATACTTGGTACGAGCACCTTGATCCATAGCTCTCGAGCCTTTATACATACAAATATACAATGTATTTACTACTCAAACATGTATCTCATATTCATAAACCATCACAACCAAATTCATCCCTAATCAATCATCATAAATGTTATTCTAACATATGTCAATAGGTCAATAATTCACTTACTAAT
>JANZLF010000222.1:3719684-3735212 GCA_026546835.1 Erythroxylum foetidum
TGCGAACACATGATGAGGATGCTCACCGGCGATTCAAATACCACGACCAAGTTTAGGTTCGTGCCGAGAAGCATAGAGCAGAGGCAATGATTTAAAACTGGACCGGACCGGACCGTCCAGTCAGACCGAAAAAGGTTAAATCGGTCGATTTTTATACAGAGAGGTTAGTAGGTGAAACCGAACCTGACCAATGACTGGTTCATACTTTTTCCGGTCAGACCGGATGATCCGAACCGGTTTTTAAAACATTGGGTATGATGTACTTAAATTTTCCATCATTAATTTTGACATAGACATTAAATAAGAATCATTTCATTATAGAATTATTGGTGATATGGTTTATTTATTCAAATCACCTATGTGTTATATTCACTCTTTTCCTAATTCTCACGAAAATCCATATACCAAAAACAAGTATTCACCTATGTGTTATATATACACAAGCATCCATGAAAGTGAATGCCTAAATATTCATTTAAGTGGCGATGATATCCAAATTCACTAATATTTTATACCTTTTAAATCTGAGATTTTTTCAACCAAGAAAAAAAGAATAATATGTTTGAAATTATAAGCGCTTTTGGTTGAAAAATCAAATTTAACTTATTCCTTAAAAGCATTTGGGCAAAAATAAATTTTAATTCCTTAAATTTAGATATTCCATTAAATTTTAAATATGATAGATCTAAAAAAAGTTTTAACAATTAAAAGTGAAAAACAAGCAAAAAATGATTACGAGAAAATTGGCTCCATTGTAAAAACTTTGAACAAAAAACAAGCAAAAAATTGCTATGATTAAAAAATTGGACCAGTTCAATTGGCTCCATTGTAAAAACTTTGAACTAGCTAACTTTTTTGTTCGATTTTTAATTGTTCAGTTATATTTACTTTAATAATTTTTATTATTAAAAATATATCAGTTATTAATTAATCAGTCAATTTTTGTAAACTAATCAATCTTTATAAATCAAGTAAACTAATTATTTTTTATTTAACAGTTTCTCTTTTTAATTAAATTTTAAATTAAAATTAACTTCTTTCAATTATATTTTAAATTTTTTAACTTTAATTAATTTTATAATAATTTAATATTAATTAAAATTTTTAATAAATTTCTTAATTTACCGATCCAACTTCTAGCTAAATATCTAAAATATAATCAACAAGTTGAAGAAACCTTTTGGCCTTAACTCTTTCTCTACTTTTGACACTAAGACAAAGCTCAAAAGCCTCAGGGTTTGCTTCTTTCAAGGTGCTTTTATATAAACGAAAAACTTTCTAATAAACATAAAATCTAATATAAACTTACTGTAACTATTTTTTTTTCTCACTGCGTTATTTGTGACACTGGAATAACAAAGAAAATTTTATTTTATTATTATAATTTTATTAATTTAAAGTGATTAAAATTAACCTAATCAAAATAATAAATAATGATTAAAATAATAGATATTATATTTTGCATCTTTAAAAAGAGTTCATTAATTATTATCTTTCATGTCAGTTGATAAAACTAAACTCTTTATAATTAAATTGTTGTGATTATGTGTTAGATAACTAAAAATTATGTGGCATTATTGGAAAACATTTGAGCTGCTTTTCTACTAAAGCAGCACCTATATTGGTAGAAGAAGTTGAGTCAATAATTCATAAGAGTCATTAGATTTAAACCCGCCTCTTAAGATTCAATAATTTATATTAGTCCTATTACAACATTAAATTCCACGTACTTTAATTGTTTGATTTAGACCCGCCTCTTAAGATTCAATCATTCATATTACATATACCATTCAATTCCACATAATTTGATCATTACATTTAGACCCTTCTCTTGATTCTTTCCCTAATTTTCCAAATTCTCCGTACCAATTAATGTGAGCCAAAAGGTCCATTTGACAGAAGTTTCTTACTCTTGGGTTACAGGCATATAACTAATTCAACCCTGTCTTGTATTCAACTAATTCAAGTTTGTACTAACTTAAGACCCAGCTGGTCTACATTCTTAAAGAGGCATGCATTCTTACGCTATTAAGAAGAATGAAGAAAGGAAAGAAAACTATAGCTTGAGTGAAGAAGACAATTGAAAACAAGAAGAGATTAATACCAACCGAGAGGCTAGTTTCCTAAAGACTCTAGCGGGACATAACGTCATACTTGTGAGGCCTATAATTGAATAGCTTTAGGTTTATAGTTCCAAGGAAGAAATTGTTTAGATTTCAAGTATATGGAAAAACATGATGTATCTATTTTCAAAAGTTTTTATGTTTGTAGTTGTAAGCTCTGTTTTTAAACCCGAATCGGATCGGTCGGTCTGATCGGTCTGATTGGTGATCGGTCGATGGTCTGGTCCAGTTTATCTCTCAAAATTGGTATTAAATTGACCCAGTCTGAACCGGTCAAAACTGGTCAATTGACCGGTTCGACAAATTTTTTTATTTTTTTTATTTTTTAAATAATTTTAATATTATATATAATTAAATATAATTATTACATAATTATTACGTCACACCGGTTCGACTGGTGATTGAACCGGTTGAACCGGTCAAACTGATGACTAATAAAATCACCGATTTAATGACCGATCCGAATTTCAGGACATTAGCCGTAAGGGATACCTTGTTGGGATTAACGTGTGCTCTGTTTGAAGAAAACAAGAGGTTAACAAAAAGTCAATGGGACCCACAATAAAGGCTTTGAATTTACGTTCACATGAATTGTTTACTGCAAAACATAAATTCTGGAAAGGTTAAAGAAAAGTCCTTAACATTTCGTCGAGCCTACCATTAAAGACTTTGGATATGAGTTTACATGAATTGTTTTGAAGACGTCAACGAAAAACAGGAGAGTTAGAGAAAAGGTATGAATGCATTTAACACTAATTTATATTATTACTTCCACTACCAGTAAAACACGTGCACTTAATGAACGTGTATTGATGCTCGTAACTTTGTGGAGGAAAATAATAAATGAATATGTACGTTCAAGTTGGTTATTTTTGGATTTTACAATAAGAGTTTTCCAACATTACAGTTAAAATTTAAATTCTATTTATATTTAATTAAATATTTATTGTATAAAAAAACTTGTTAATCACCAAAATTACCTTGCCTGAAAAGATATTTAAACATTTAATTATGTATTTTTTCAATTATTTACGTTATATAATGCTAATGAATGACATAAAAGATGAGCTGAACAATTGATATTATTAATTATAATACTAAGAGATCACCCGAAGGTAGATCATTGCTTATAATTAATAACATTAAAAAGGCTTATCGATGTACTTAATAAATATGTTTGTATATCCAATGATAACATGCGTATTAGCTTGAGTACTTAAACATAAGTATCACCCAAAGGTGAACTTAAATATATACATTAAAGTTTATTGTGTCTGAATTTATTAATTGCACTCAAGTATTAATGTGTGAGTTTGTTTTTACATTTGCAACTTTTAGTAATTTGTTAGTTATAGGCAATGACCTAATAAAATTTAATCGGCTAAACTATGTCGATTAGTCTGAAAAAATCCAATTTCAATTGGGTATTATAGATAAGGACTTGGCATTAATTGCGGAGAAGCCTGCAACCATTACCGAGACTAGTACCAAAGCTAAAAGGACATATTTTGAGGTTTAGGAAAAGTCTAATAGATTGAGTCTAAACTTGATGCGATTGACAATAACTAAAAATGTTAAGCCATCATTGCCTAATACGGACAATGCAAGGGAATTTATGATGAAAATTAAAGAGTACTCATAATCATACATAATTGACAAGTCTATTATAGGTAGCTTGATGAGTGAATTGACAACCAAAAAGTTTGACTGGTCATAACCTATCTATGATCATTTAACAATCATGTCAAATATGGCTACAAAGCTAAAATCAATGGGCATGGATGTGAGTGAATTCTTCCTAGTACAGTTCATCATCAACTCACTTCCTCCTAAATTTGGTTAGTTCCAAGTAAATTATAACACTTTGAATGAGTAATGGAACTTCAAAAAAATCAAGGCTATGTTGGTCAAGAGGAAGGGAGATTAAAGAAAATGAAGGAACACTTTGTTAACCTTACAATTCATAAAGAAGCTAGCATCAGAAAGGAAAAGCCAGGAAAGAAGAGCAATAAGAAGAACAAAGCCTCAATGAAGGTTAATAAGGGCCAAATCCATAAAAAGCAGCATTGTTTCTTCTGCAAGAAAGCTAGTCATCTCAAGAAAGATTGTCTTAAGAGAAAGACTTGGTTCAAAAAGAAAGGTAAGTATTATGTTACAGTATGTTTTGAATCAAATCTTATTAAGGTGCCCAATAATACGTGGTGGTTAGATTCATATGCAATTACTCATGTGTCATATATTATGCAGGGATTCCTTCCAATCTAAACAATAAACAGGATTGAAGAGTTCCTGTATATGGGTAGCAGAATGAAGGCACAAATAGAAGGAATAGGGATATACAAATTGATCTTAGACACTGGTTGTAATCTAGATCTTCAAAAGTGTCTTTACGTTCTTGAATGTGATAGAAATTTAGTTTCAATTAGTAAGTTGGACAAGTTCAATTTTAATTTCAATGTTGGAAATGATATTTTTTTCTTTGTATAAACTACAGTACTATTATAATTATGGTACATTAATGAATGATTTATATCGTTTTAACCTTGATGTTAATCATTTTGAATCCTTGTTTCATGTTGAACACAATATTAGTAATAAACGTAGTGCACATAATGAACACTCTGCTTATTTGTGGCATCAAATGTTAGGTCATATATCTAAAGAAATGGTGACGAGTTAGTAAAGAGTGAAATCTTACCTCAATTTTACTGACTGAGATGTGTGTGTGGATTGCATTAAAAGCAAACAAACTAAACACATATCTAAGAGTTCAACCACAAGAAGCACCGAGTTACTTGAATTAATACACACTGATATATGTGGTCCATTTCATATTCCATCTTGGGGTAGTGAAAAATATTTTATCACAATTATTGATGACTATTCACGTTATTGTTATCTCTATTTATTAGATAAAAAGTCTCAATCAGTGGACATTTTTGAGATGTTCATTAATGAGGTAGAAAGACAGTTATATAGAAAAGTGAAAGTTGTAAGGTCTTATAAAGGTGGTGAATATTATAGTAATTATGACGAGAATAGATAATGTCCAGGTATATTTGCAAAATTTCTTCAAAATCGAGGCATTTGTGTATAGCATATAATGTCCGGTACACCACAACAAAATGATGTAGTTTAAAGGCAGAATTGTACTCTTATGGATATAGTTAGGAGTATGTTAAGTTACACGAATGTACCTTTATCTTTATGGATGTATGCATTAAAGACAACTATATATCTACTTAATTGGGTTCCTAGTAAAGCAATTCCTATGACACCTTATGAATTATGGACAAGTAGGAAACCTAGCTTGAGTTACCTGCATGTTTGGGGTTGCCCAGTCGAAGTAAGGATTTATAATCCTATGAAAGGAAACTTGATGTAAGAATCATTATTGGTTACTTCATTGGTTATCTAAAAAAGTCCAAAGGGTACATATTTTATTGTCCTAACTATGGTATAAGAATAGTTGAGTTTGATAATACTAGGTTCATTGAAAATGGACAAATCAGTGGGAGTAGGGAATCATAAAAGGTGGATATTCAAAAGATTCAAGGGGAAAATCCTTCACCCAGTGTCTCTTCTCAAGTTGTTATTCCTCTTGTCGTATCACATTCACGCAACATATCGGAACAACAACTTAATATTCCAAACTCATAAGAAGAGAATGTCAATAATGAACTAGTAAATAATGTGCAAGTCACAAATGATCAAGTGATACCATAAGAAATAGTATTGTGAAAGTTTAAAAGGGAGAAAAGATCAACTATATCAGATGACTATATGGTGTATTAACTTGAGCACGAGAGTGACTTGAGCATTAATAAGGATCTAGTCTCATTTAAAGAAGCCATAAAATGTAACAATTTTGAAAATTAGTTCAATGTTATGACAGAAGGGTTAAAATCTATGGAAGATAATCAAGTCTAAGAACTAGTTAAGTTACCTGAAGGCTTAAAGCAAATGGGTTGTAAATAGGTCTTTAAGACCAAAAGGGACTCGAGAGGTAATATTGAAAAGTACAAAGCCATACTTATAGCTAAAGGTTATACTCAAAATGATGGCATTGGCTTTAAAAAGACCTTCTCTCCAATTTCAAAGAAGGACTCTTTAAGAATTGTTATGACATTGGTAGCACATTATGATTTAGAGTTTCACTAAATGGATGCAAGGATAGTTTCTTCGAACGGTGACTTAGAAGAAGAAGTTTATATGGATTAATCAAAAGGTTTTGTGACTGCAGAAAAGGAAAATATGGTGTGCAAATTAAAGATGTCAATATATTATTTGAAATAAGCTTCCCGATAGTGGTATCTTAAGTTTAATGATACCATTACCTCTTATGGTTTTGTGGAGAACAATATTGATAGTTGTATTTAGATGAAGGTCTGTGGGAGCAAGTACATTATTTTAGTACTGTACGTTAACAATATTCTTTTGGATGCTAATGATTTGGGCTTGTTACATGATGTAAAGAAATTTCTCTCTAATAACTTTGATTTGAAAGATGTGGGAGAAGCATCTTATGTGATTAGAATAGAAATATTTCGTGATAGGACACAGGGATTGTTATGGTTGTTTCAGAAAGGATATATTAGTAAAGTATTAGAGAGATTTAAGACAGAAAAATACTCAAAAGGGGTAGTTTCAATTCAGAAAGGGAATAAATTTAGTGAAGTGCAATGTCCCAAGAATGATTTAGAATAAAAGGAATTGGAATCCATTCTCTGTGCATCTGTAGTTAGGAGTCTGATGTATATTCAGACTTGTACTCGACTGAATATCAGTTTTGTTGTTAAAATTTTAGATCGATATCAAAGTAATCCCGGAATGGACCATTGAAAAGCTACAAAGAAAATTCTTAGGTATTTACAAGGTAGTAAGGAGTACATGCTCATATATAGGAAATCGTATCACTTAAAAGTGATCGCTTATTTAAATTTCGACTATGCTGGTTGGGTAGACTCAAGGAAATCTACCTTTGGTTATCTATTTCATCTATTAAGAGGGGCAATTTCCTGGAAGAGTGGAAAATGGTTTGTCATTGTTACTTTTACTATGGAGGCCAAATTTGTGACATGCTTTGAGGCCATTATTCAAGCATTATGGTCGCGAAACTTTGTCTTAGAGTTAGGTATTGTCGACATTATAGCTAGACTATTAAGAGTTTATTGTGATAATTTTGCAACTGTCTTCTTCTCTAAAAATGACAAGTATTCTAAGGGTGTTAAACACATGGATTTGAACTAATCTAATGACAACATCCATTGATCATATTAGAACTAATCTAATGACAGCGGGTCCATTAACTAAAGGATTACCACCTAAAACATTTACTGGTCATGTTGAAAGGATGGGCATTATAGATAAGTCATTGTTAGTATGAGATCATGTTATGTATATACATATGTTTGGATATTTGCTATTATTGTTTTGGCAATTATAAATTTAATCAATGTTATGTTTTTGCTTATTTGTTAGTTATCACGTTATGTTGTGTAGACACATTATTTTGTTGTGATGAAAAATTATATTTTTTTGAGAAAATATTAAATTTGAGAATTACAGCTTTTCTTAATTACAGTTATTTTGAGATGAGATGATTATGTGATACATGGAAGAAATCATGTCGGTAGATGACGTGTGACCGTCATGATCCCATTATTTCAATTCATTCAAGTTTGATGAGTTGATAGATTCAATATATAGTGAACATTTGTATTGTTGGATCATTAATTCATAACATGGTTCAAGTGGGAGATTGTTAGAATTTAATAATCAGAAAGTGTGGCCCATATTACTTTATTTGATTCATATATGAGATGGGCCCAAAATAATGGTTATTGGGCTTGTAAAGGAAATTAGAATCATTAGGGTTAATTAATAAAACCCTTCCCTCTCCATTCAGTAAAGTAACATTTTACAGATATCAAAGAGACATACATTCTTGCACCATTAAAAAGAACAAAGAAAGGGAAGAAGGCAAGAGGGGATTAAGTTTTTAAGTAATGAAGGCATTTGTGAACCATAAGAGATTACATGAGTATGGATCAAGGTTATTATTTTCTCTTTTCTTTATAACATTAATTTTAGGTTTTCAAGGTGTTGAATTAATTGTGTTATAAATGATTTTAAGTGAATTCAATGCCTAAAATATTGCTTAGAATGTTAAAGATTAAAATTTACGAGGACTACTGGAGAACCTATATCAAGAATAAAGACAAGTCCCTATAGACACAAGACAAAACAATCAGCAATAAGAAGAAGACCACCAACCAAAATGTGGTATGAAAACAAAGAAAGAATAAGCAGAATGACTTCGAATGGCTTAAACTTAGTTTGGAAACTATCATACATCCAGGCTCACAAGTATCAAATTCTTAAGTTCACCGAACATCAATTCATAAGAGCACACATATCAAGTTTAGCGAACAAGGAAAAGAAAAGGATAAGATATACCTTTGAGAGGCTTCAACATTCAGGAGGGAAAACCAAACAACCACATTGATAGCCAAAACTAAAAAAAAAATCAATTAGCTGCGAAGTTGAGTTTACAAGAAAAATTACCTAATCAATGCAACTAGCGGTAAAGTTAGAGATAAGAGACGAGAGCGTGGAGAGTGATAGAGAGCCACTGAGCTAGAGTCCAGAGAGAGAGTGTGAGTGAGATAAGAATAGAGAAAGATTGTGATAGTGGACAAACTTGGAGAATAGAGGCAAGCCGGAAGTTAAGAGAACAAAAGAAGGAAACAACATCGTTTCCTTAACAAATAAAATAACCCCATTTCAATCACATCAAATCCTCTGTTCCAGTCACAGTGTTCCAACCTTATTCCATTAAATCTCATCCATACATTTATGTGGGGTTCAAGTAAATAAGTATATGAGATTTAATAGGATATGAAAGGAACACTATAATACAAAAAAGTGTTAGAAAATAAACACAAGATCGTATCTAAGGGCAGCAGAATGAATTTAAAATTATCAACAGAATCAACTTTAACAAAATTTAATTTAAAACATAAAACAAGAAATTAACAAAGCTATACTAACCTATTTCGATTTCCTGTTGTAATTTTCTTTTCGCCTTAAATCCATCAATCCACGAGCCATTCAATCGTTCGGCTTTTAATGTAATTTTAATCGTTCAATCGCATCTATATCTGCCCTAAGCATCTCAGCCTCAGTGACCGCAAAGATTACCATCATGTAATCTCGCACTAGTTCACCAGGTTTTTGTATGAGATTATGAAAGGTTTGGATAGCTTTCATTCTTGCAGACTTAGTCCTCACACCAAACATCTCATGAAGGTGATGGACCATAACACTAGCTATTTTCATACAAGCAAATTTCTTTTGCAACATGCTGCTAACAGAAGATAGAATATAACACTTAGTAGTCATGTCAACATTCTGTCAACGCTCATGTTGTTGGACTATCTCAGGAGTTGAATCTCTACCCAGAGGTGCAGGCTCATTTTCAGTTAATACCCATGAAATACGTTCATATTGAAGAACAATGTCAAGGTTAAGTCTTCATTCATTAAAATTCTCTCCATTTTCTAATTTGTTATTTGTCAATAGCAAAGTGAGTGAATTCATTTTGAGGTTGATTATGTTTGAAAATATAAATTATTAAAACATGAGCATACTAGTTAACAAAACTTAAAAAATTTAAAACTTTATACGACGATTATTTTTCTTATCTATAACAGATTAAGTGACGGTGGGCCATCTTATCCATTAAAAGAAAAACTGGGACCCTCCTACTAAAAAAGCTACAAAGCATCTTCATGCTTAACTTTTAAAGAAGCATCTTAATTTGGTCCATACTTTTACCAACAGAGCTACGGTGAGTAGGTTATTGATAAAATATGTTGAGTGTTTAACCATTTGATTCATTCACTAATGGTACTTACAAACCATGCCTCGGTGGGAGGTTAAATTTGCTACCAATAAATGGACTTATCCTTAAGGAGACCCAAACCATGCAATACCTAGGATTCATGCCCTCCGGTGGGGAGTAACACTTCATCACATACAAATAGGCCATCATTTGGAGACCGTGGACTCTCACATGAGCATCCTCTCTCGCTCAATCTTTTTAGGCTTTAAGTTTTAATTATCATCTTATCTAGATACAATTTATTATTCATCCTATATTGTTTCATTATATATCTCATACATAATGAATACATGGCAAAGCTTAGGATTGACAATTTTCTAAATGACAAGCAATCACATATTATTTACATTCATTTATCCATTTATCACATGAAATAATAAGCCACGTTTGATTGTCCATCCTAGAAAGATAAAAATAATTACAAGCCTTTTAGGCCCAAAATATTCTTCTTGGACTTGGATCTTCTGCTTCGAACTCTTCACTCACATAACCCGGCTCATTCGGTAAAATGTGTGTAATGACTTTACTTTTCAACACAAAATTTGATTTTCATAAAACCAAAATTTTGCCCAAAAGAAAAAAAATCTACACTTGTTTTCACCAAAACTGAAACTTATGAATATGACATAAAAATTTCAGCACTTGTAAAAAACGAAATTTTGTTACAAAAAAGTTCATACAACCACAAATTTGTTAAAACAAAATTCCAGCACTTTTGTTTTCTAAAATCAAAATTTAGCCAAGACACCATAGTCAAAACCGAAACTTTACCTCTTCTTTTCTTCAATCCATGGCTTCTTTATTTTCATCATTACATGATTTTGTACATTACATAATCAAAGAAAACATAAAAATGAAACCAAGGAGGAAAAATGGTGATGATAGACCACCCTTCTTGTTACAAACCAAATGAAGAAATCTTACAAGGTAACTTTAGAATCTATGGACAATCAAAAGAGTACAAACATATACCATATATATTACTATCAAAAAAAAATATGCAGCATACAAAATGAGTGCCAACCTATGCATCACCTATAGGAACCGAAATCATGCATAAGAAAATTGCCTCTTATACCAATTGTTAGATTGGAAAAAGAAAGCATGTCATATTTGGAGAAACCGTAAATTTCAAAACCTTTTAGAAATCTAAATCGCAGCGTAAGCAATATATCCAAATCATTATGTCATTCTATTCATGATATGGTATAAGGATAATAATAAACACAAACAAGATAGAGATTATTACCGACTCCTTCGCTACAGCTTTAACTCCTCGCTGTGCTATCTTCTCCTTTTTCTTGCTTTTGAATCCTTTCCTTTGTCAATCTATCCTCTCCTTATTGTTGTATCATCAACCAAATTTGATCTACCATTTGCTCTTCGTGGACAACTTGGTTAACAAGATCCTTTGGTGGGAAAGAAGAAGAAATATTTGGAGGAGATTTTTCTTAGAAGAAAGAAGGAAACAATGAGACAATTCTCATTCTAGGTTTCGGCCATGCATAGGTGAGAGGAGTGAGATGGTCAAAACAATGCAAGAATACTTTCTTACACACCTCAATTTCGTTTATGCATGAAAAGAAAGAAAGAGAGAGCATCCAATGCATCATACATTTCTTTAATCAAACATAAAGAAGCCATTAAATGAGACACTTCTCATTTGTTTTAAGATGGCTATATGAAAAGACCAATCACCTAATATGAGACCTATCAATTTTGGGTTTTGATGATGAAAGAAGGAAGATGGTCCATCCAACATATCTCTTTCTTCTTTAATCCAATGAATACTAATAGGTTATATGCTATCATTAAAAGATAACCATTAAACTATTTAATAGTAAGATCATAACTCTATTTAATGATGATAAAGCATGATAAATACCATCTTTATTTAGCAATTCAATGCTAAATATGCAGCTGTACATTCAGCCATTAAAAATCAAAAATCCTTCTCCTTTCTTTAAAAAATTTTGTTTTAATTAAATTAATCAAATTAAATCAAAGTCTAGCTCATTTCTAAATATTCATTTGAGCTTCTAATTAACCATTAATTAGTACAAGCCCAACATTCAATCATGAGCTTTAAAAACTCCATTTTTATTTCTTACTTAGCTTGATAACCTTCCTTGAAGCCATATGGGGAATCTTATTGGACTTAGGGCCCGTTTGGTTGAGCCTTTATCAATAGAGCTTTTATCAGTAGAGCTTTTGTCAGTAGAGCTTTTCTGAGAAGAGCTTTTTTTAAAAGCCAGTTGACTGTTTAGCTGTCAATTAAAAAACTGCTTTTTTAAAAGAGCTTCATAAAGTAGACTGTTTGGCAACATAAAAATAAAAGCACTTTTATTAATTTTAACTATACTTTATTTTATAATAAAATTATTTATGCTAAATAATTTTTAAAGTATATTAACAATATGCAAAGTACCATATTGTAGGAAATTTTAGATAACCATTTTGTAGGAAATAATTTAAAAAGATGTCTCACTTTTTTATGAAATAAAATTAATATGAAAAATAAATATTAAAATATGTAAAAAAGTTAAATAATATTATAATAGTAGCATTTTATAAAAAGAATTCACTAAACAAACGTGTAGAAAATTCACCAAACATTTTATACAAAAAACATGTAAAAAATTTAAAGGTCTGCGTGAAAAACGCAGACCAGACCTTCAAAACGCAGACCAGACCTTCGTCTGCATTTTTCACGCAGACGATGAAAAACCATAAACAAAAAAAAACCCAACGTTTTAACCTATGAAGCTTTGAGTATGTGTCGTCAAAGTTGGGAGTGATTAGGGAAGAAAGAGTCGTGAGTGTTTGAGAGCAGGGGCGGATCTACAATGGGGGCAAGTGGGGGCACTTGCCCACACTTTCTCCAACAAATTCTCTATAAAAAATATTATTTTAAGTTTTGACTCCATTAAAAAAATAAAATTTTACTCCTATTAAAATTTTGCCCCCACTAAAAATAAAATTTTGTCCTTAATAAAATTTTGCCCCTACTTAAAAAAATTTCTGGATCCACCCCTATTTGAGAGTATGAAAGAAAGCCAAAAGAGACGTATGAAAAAAAAATTATAAACGTAAGTGACACGATTTGTCTACCCGAATAAGCTGTTTTTGAAGCTTTTCTTAAAAGCTCCAAATTTTAGCTTTTAAAAAAGTTGTATTTAGGCTTTTAAAAAAACTATTTCTACTTCAAAAGCGCTTTTGAAATTTTCAGCCAAACACTCACTTTTTTTCTTAAAATAGCTTTTGTGGTAGAAAAAAGTGCTTTTGGAGCTTTCAAAAGTTGAAACAAACAGGAGCTTAGATAATTCAAGCTCCAACAAGCCTAGAATTAATTTAATATCATTAGAATTAATTCTAACTTATTAACTAAATGTCATTCCACTAAAGACAATTAGTTGAATTATTAAATTATTAAATATTATGAAAACACATATTTCAAATAAGATGTCCAATTACAAATCCTATTATGAACCTTATTATAGCCATCCGCAAAATAAAAAGTAAAATAATCGTTTTGCTCTTATGCTGGTTTTTCCTTTTAGATCTTCCATTTTATTCTATATATGGTGATTAATACATAAGATCTCATCTTGGTGTTAAGACTTGATTGGTAGCTAGTCTATCAAACTATTAGTGTTAGTTTAATCACCAATCTCCTTAAAATATCTAGAAGTGATGATATCACTAAAAACTCTTTGTTTGAGTGAATGTTCCCTGATACATGTTTTAATTAATAATTCCAACATGCAGACACTGGATTGATATTTTGTAAAACTCCATTCTGATCATATCAAGAATTATAATGAAACATATATGAATTCACCACTCATCAAGATTATGGTTCATAATAAGCAAAAGCTCAAATATATGTTTTAAGATTAAAGTAACAGCCTACTTTATTATGTAAAACACACGTAATTCTAGTTTTATTTAATAGTGTTATTATCAATAGTCAACTACTATTATGATATGAAACTCATCACTTCCTCAAAGTAAACTCCTTTATTTATATAAAGATAAATCGCAACATTACAGTCTAAACCATAATCAAGCGACCAAATTGATTATTCAATTGTGAATCAATTAATTTAGATTATAATAATATAATTGTTTCTTATACATCTCCATGTATATGTATATTATTTATAAAAAGAATCTTGGTGTCTTATAACTAATTATATAATGCTCATACATATAAAACTAAACTCTATTGTTTCATTAATAATAAATATTTTTATTACAAAACTGTAATTAGAAAAAAAAAATTAAGTTACATATAAATACACTTGCTTTTCATAGCACTATATTTACATAACTCCAACATTCATTAAAAAAACAAAACATGTGCTATTCTAACCATTTTATTAACACTCCATCTTGATGAAACTATTACTAGGAACATTTTAGGAATAATACAAAATGTAATTCGAATCTCATAATTATAATCACATTATAATTTCTAATTACATAATAATTATTTCAAAAATTTTACTTTTATAATTAATAATTAAATAATTAACAAATATACAAAAATAAAGTATTCCTTTTATTGAATAAAATCACGTCATACAAATAAATTTACAACCAAAACATTGGCTGAAGGGCGATAAACCAACAACAAGAGATCTGATCCCCATTTCAATGTAGGAATTCAAACCCGATAGGACCGATGAGCTGAAATCAAATCCAAAATGAAACTTTAAAATTAAAAATATGTAATTTTAATCTAATATCTAATTAATTGAAAACTAAATTAATTTGCAAGTCCTACAGGTAGGTAAGCTAAGACGACTCCGTCAGAGTCATGTCTTAAAAGTGGACGTGATTTGTTACACGAGTCTCATAAACTTTTCAATAGGTTGATTGTTTCGATTCTTTCTTGACCTAGATGATGATCCTTGTCGGCTTTGACTCATTTACTATACACTCACTTTCCGTGAGAGACTTCAGCTTTTATAGATTTGTCATGAAATGACGATGACTTCTTGTCTGTTAGATCCATCAGTCCATGCCCATATTGGAGGTATTCCACACAAGCTTACACAAAGATAAAGGTTCCAAGCTACAAAAGTTATCCAAGTAAAAACAATGGTGAAACACCACACTTAACATTAAGAGTGACCAAGTAAAAGCAACATTATTTCAAGTAAACATGAAAATGATAACAATAGCTTGGTTGCAGAGTTATTTAAATGGAAACTTTTAAAAGAAAAAAGAAAGGCAAAAGACAATTTCATGCCGAAGTTTCTGCTTACTGAGTACAAATATAAAGCTCAACGACCTACATTAATGCTTGAACACGATATGACACCATCACTCCCGATTAAAGGTTCATGAAACGTAGCTGGTAATGCTCCAACTGCAGGCAAATGATAGCAAGGAAAAGGCATGTTTTTAGGAAGAGTTGGCAGAGCAGCTTCGAAGTTAAGAACTTGAATTGCTTGCCTAATTGATGGCCTTAAACTGTGATTAGGATGGGCA
>JANZLF010000222.1:3747873-3762989 GCA_026546835.1 Erythroxylum foetidum
AATCTGTTCAAATTGTAAGAACAGATAATGGAACTGAGTTCTTGAGTGGGGAGTGTCAAAGAATGTTTGAGGATTTTGGGATTTTGCATCATAAGTCTTGTGTGTATACACCTCAACAGAATGGGGTTGTGGAGAGAAAACATAGACATCTCTTACAGATAGCTAGGGCACTTTTATTTCAAGCTTCTTTGCCTATAAGGTTTTGGGGGGATTGTATATTGACAGCAACTTACCTCATAAATAGACTTCCTTCTTCTCTTCTTAGTTGGAAAACCCCTTATGAGATTTTATATGGTTATCCACCAAAATATGATCATATGAAATCTTTTGGATGTCTTTGTTTTGTAACAAATGTTCAACCTCATAAAAGTAAGTTTGATCCGAGGGCATATAAGTGCATTTTTTTGGGATACTGTCCTGGGCAAAAGGGTTATAAATTGTTTGATCTAGAATCTCATTCTGTTCTTGTTTCTAGAGATGTCATTTTTCATGAAAATATTTTCCCTTATCAATCTTCCTCACATACAGTACCAGCACTTCCATTACCTTTGGTTTCAACTGATCAGCCTTATGATTGTCTTGATGTTGTACCTGCGGGTACTCATGATTCTTCTATGCATTTACAAGTTTCAAACAATGATCCAAATTTTTCTGAATCGTCATCTTCTCATACTTCAACTTTTCCCATTCCTGATTCTACTGGTTTGCGTAGAAGTACTAGGATCTCCCATAAACCAGCTTGGTTGAGTGATTTTGTGTCTCATGTCAACACCCACAATGTTGTATCTTCCTATTCAGGTCCTAATTCTTCTGTTTACACTCCACCTACCTTTCCTTTTCTACATACCCCACATCTTACACCCACATATTTGTCTTTTTTGGCCAATGTTTCTAATATCCAAGAACCTAAATCTTATCATCAGGCTAGGGCTAATTTACATTGGGTAAGAGCTATGCAACAGGAGTTGGAGGCCCTAGAATCTAATAATACTTGGGTTTTAACTTCTTTACCTGAAGGTAAAAAGGCTATTGGTTCTAGGTGGATTTATAAAGTGAAACTTTTGCCTGATGGGACTGTTGATCGTTATAAGGCTAGGTTGGTAGCCAAAGGGTATGATCAAGTTGAGGGGATTGATTTTACTGATAGCTTTTCACCAGTAGCTAAAACAGTGACTGTTCGGTTATTGTTGGCTGTTGCAGCTTATTTTTCTTGGCCTATCCATCAATTAGATGTGAATAATGCCTTTTTGCATGGGTTTCTTGATGAGGAAGTGTATATGGTTCCTCCGGATGGGTATACTAAAGCTGGCCTGAATGAAGTTTGCAAACTAAATAGATCATTATATGGTTTAAAACAAGCTTCACGACAGTGGAATTGTGAGTTCACTAAGAATCTGCTTTCTTTTGGTTTTGTACAATCACAGCATGATCATTGCTTGTTTACAAAATCTCATGGTTCTACTTTTGTTACCCTTCTTATATATGTGGATGACATTTTGTTGATTGGTCCTCATGCTGGTGTTCTAGCTGATGTTAAGCATTTTCTACATACTGCTTTTACCATTAAGGATCTTGGGCCAGCTAAGTACTTTCTTGGTTTGGAGATTGCTAGATCATCTAATGGTTTGTATGTTAATCAAAGGAAGTATGTGTTGGATATTCTTTCTGAATCAGGTTTAACTGGAGCAAAACCTGTGTCTACTCCCTTGCCTAAGGGCTTGCATTTGACTGCGAATTCTGGTCAGTTGCTCACTGATGTGGGACAGTATAGGCGATTAATTGGTAGGTTGTTATATCTGGGTTTTACTCGACCTGATATTACCTATGATGTTCATCAGTTAAGTCAGTTTCTTCATGCTCCTTGTCAAGGTCATTGGGATGTTGCTTTGCATTTGTTGAAGTATTTGAAGGGTAGTCCTTCTCTAGGCCTATTTTTCCCTGCTTCAGATGCTTCTTCTGTGTCTTCTTTCTGTTCTATTGAGGCTTATTGTGATGCTGACTGGGGGTCATGTTTGGAGACTAGACGCTCACTTTCTGGATTTTGTGTTTTCTTGGGTTCTTCTTTAGTTTCCTGGAAGACTAAAAAACAGCCCACGGTTTCTCGTTCTTCAGCTAAGGCGGAATATCGTAGCATGGCTTCATTTGTGTGTGAATTGTTATGGATGTCTTATATCTTGCGTGATTTACAGGTTTCTTTTACTTTACCTATTCCTTTGTGGTGTGATAATAAGGCTGCTTTACATATTACTGCTAATCCGGTCTTTCATGAACACACCAAGCATCTTGATATCGATTGTCATGTGGTTCGTGATCAATTCAAGTTGGGATTTGTGGCTCCTGCTCATGTGTCTTCGAAGGACCAATTGGCTAATCTTTTTACCAAGGCCTTGCTAGCTCCGGTTTTTGCTTCTCTTATGTCCAAGTTGGGTTTGATTGATGTTCACCAAACTCCAACTTGAGGGGGGGATGTTAACTTTCTGTACATAGTTTCTTTTGTTTCTTTAGTAAAGTGCAGTCGTTTTATGGTTATTAGTTATTGTAACAGAAGTGACGTCGTTTTCCCTAGAAGTTATCAACATCCTGTCCTCTTCTAATAATTTATTCTCTGACGAGACTCTTTTGGTGACAGGTACCTGGGATTTACTCCAATGAGCTTGAGAGGTGCGTCTCTAGCACGTTCATCGGAAAGGCAACCAGTGTGCAGATAACCTGGTTTCAATCGCGGCCATCGCTCCTCCAGGATTACTATCCTCCAGAAGCCCCCGACGACAGTTATGAAGCTCTTACGTTGTGATAAACAGGGAGCCATGTACTGCTGACCCACGCGCTAATTTAGCTTTTTGGCTTTGTTTTTTTTCCTTGTAACAAAAAAAAAGTTTACTTTTTCTCTGAAGCTCCATTTGAGACAAAGACAAAGCCCCCAAAGCCTCAGGCTTGCTTCTACAAGGTGTTTTCATATAAACGAAAAAGTTACTAATAAATATAAAATAATTGTTTAAACTATTTTTTTCCTTATTGCATTATCTATGAGATAGGAATAATAAAGAATATTTAATTTAATTAATTTCTTTATTATTATTATTATTATTATTATTATTACTATTATTTTATTAATTTCAAGTGATTAAAATTAAACTAACCAGAATAAAATAATGATTAAAATGATAAATATTATATAATGCATTGAGTTCATTAATAATTATCTTTTAATTTATTGATTATCATTTCTTGAATTATGAATTTATAATTTTATGTGAATGCATAAAACTCAACTTTTTATAATTAAATTGTTATAATTTTGTATTAGACAATTAGATAAATATAAATTAGAAACAAACTTTTTAATTAATAAAAATAAGACCGCATATTATTAAAATTCTCTCAATCTTACATTTCCATAGAACTTTCAACAAAAATTAATTAATTTTTAGTTGTGTAATTAGATAACTACAAATTATGTGACCTTTAATCTTTCGATTGCCCCGTTGCAATCATGATTTCCTTGTCAGCTCTTATCCATCGTTAATAGTTACACCTAACTAAAGCAGAGCACATAACACTATCTGGATGTTGGAATCACACCAACATATGACTGTAGTAGCACAATAACACGTGATTTTCATTAAGATGCCATATTAGAGAAAACAGAGCTGATTGAGGAACTAACAATTTGATATTCGATCCTCTGTATCCCAACTGTACGCGCATTGTCCAAATGTGAGACCGTCCTGTGATAAACAACCCTGTGATTTTCTAGCTATATAAAGTATAGAAAATATAATTTTGGACTTTACACATGGTTAAATTCTAACCCAATTTTAAAATTAATTATATCATTAAAATTTTTAATTACACATAGATTAAATTTTATTATTTTCAAACAGTAGATTAAATATTATTATAAACTTAAATTTGTCAAAAATAGAAAACATATTAATAAGATAATCGATCACAACTTCCAAAGTCCTTAGTTCCTTTACATATTTCTTTTTAAGCACAACGAGCAGCATATATTTAGTCACCAAAATGGAGAGGAATGCAGGTGGCTGTCAATGGTTGTATGCTTCTTCTCTTCTTGGCCTTTCCTGATCGTGAGCAAGTACTCTGGCTTTTACTTTCCACTCAAACCGTCCAGCTCTTGGTCTAGAGCGAGATAGCACTTCCAAATATTGATCTTCATTTTCACAGAATTCTCTTGGAAATATGAACGTCAGATACTTTTCTTTTGGTCTCCATTTTCTTGCCTTTGTTTTCATGTGGTTGGAGTATGCCATGAACCTGAAGATTGAAGGTCCAGTGATAATGCAGAGGTGAGACTAAGCTTAGTACTTCTTCGTCAGAATTTACTTAAATCTCAATGTGATAACTCTTTTTTATTCATTGAAGTATTGCAGGGAAGTTTCTTGGAACAACAGCTTTTCACCTTTACGGGTCAGGCTGCAACTAAAGCAGAATCATCGCCAAGTAATTACAACTCGTTCCCATTTTCTTCTTCTGATCATTAGGGTTATCAACAGATTGAACATGCATTTTCTTCTCATGAATTTGTCTATGGTCACATAATAGGGCTAAAATAACCACGGTATTAAATTAAAAATTAAAAATTATATTACGATAATTCAGATCAAATTATGGTAAATTATAATGTTTTTTTAATTTAAAATTTATATAAGTCATTAAAAACGTTTATAATTGTTGGTATAAGATTTTTTAAAGCATGTTTTTGGAATAGGCTATAACATAATCTTCAATAATATCAAGTCTAAGCTCTTATATCTACCACATACATAGATCATTAAGATGATGATCCCACTTCCGAAACCACATAAAGAATTTAAACATATGCTCGTTATCTTTTTTTTCTTTCGGTGCTGTGATTGCCATAGCTCAGCTGCCAGAAGATTTGTAGTAATGATAGACAACAATGTCACAGATAGCGATCGACAATGGCGTCGTCCAAGTCACTTTCTCCAAACCATCAGGCGACATAATTGGAATACAATATCATGGAATAGATAACGTACTTGAAATCCAAAATGCCAATCGTAATCGAGGGTATGTGTAAATATTCTCAATTGCTTCTATTTGATCACTTGAATATTTCTGCGGCCTAAGTCAGATTAGTTTTTAATTGAAATAGCCAAATTTGATTTAAAAAATTAAAAGTCAACATAACCAATACACATAGCTCTCCGCTTTGTGAATGTTAGAAGAGGGTCATCAATATACGTAACTTTTTTTGGTAGCTTTTTACAAAAAAGTTATTTCCGTGATTCCAACCTAGTCTAAAATTAAAATGATATTATTTTATCAAAATTTAATAAAGTAATATCATTTTAATTAATTATTTTAAAATTTTAAATAAACAAACATTACGATTCTTAACTAACCTTGAACTTTTGATGCTATTGTTTACTGTTCTGATGAAATTTAGGTACTGGGATGTTGTCTGGAACAAGCCTGGATATCGTATATCTTATGACAGGTAAGTGCGGCACTCCTGGCTGAGTTCTTCGAACTTTTGCAGCAACAAAAGATCAAATGTTCTCATGTTTCATATATATAACAGGTGGCTGAGTCGTATATTAGAATCTTTTATGTCTACGATACTCAAGTTTTGCATAATGACATTATATCGATTCTTTTTAATGACACAATATAGTAGTAATTTATCATAATCACACTATAATATAATAACAATAATATAAGATAAACTTATTGCTTTGCAGATTGAAAGCAACAAACTTCAGTGTTATAATGGAAGATGACAATCAAGTAGAAGTTTCGTTTATAAGGCCATGGATAGCTAGTAACTCTACAGTCCCTTTAAATATAGACAAGAGGTAATTTCCCTACATTCTCTTTTAAAAAAAAGGGTAATTAAATGGATTTATTTTTAAAAAAACTGCAGCTTAATTTACATTTTAGATATATTTTTTCTTTTAATTAGGAATTGTTATATGATAAATATAATTTTCCAAAAAGGTTCTTGTTCTTTATCTTTGTAGGTATATATTAAAGCGTGGATGCTCAGGAGTTTACATGTATGCCATATTAGAGCGACTAAAAGGATGGCCAGATGTTGACATCGATCAAATAAGGATTGTTCTAAAGCTCCAAAATGACAAGTTAGATATTATCTTTTTGTGTAACCTTTTTTTATAATATCATAAATAATTAATATTTTTAAAAGTGAAAGACACAAAAAAAAAGTGAAGCTTAACTAATTTTAAAAATTCCTTTAATCTTAAAAATTATTTATTTTCTGTTATTTTTAATTTCTAAAAAAATTCTCTTAGACTTTCATTTAAAAAATTATAGAAAACATAAATAACGTAAATAATACAATTGGACCAACCAAATACTACTGACATGACATTCTAACTCAACTCTTAAATTTGATTTAAATAAATTAAATTCAGCTCGTAAAAATAATTTTTATAATTATTTAAAATATTTATTTAAATTAGATTTAATTAATTTTTAAGAATTGATTTGGGTAGTTATATCTTCAGTATTTAATTGATTTAGGTGTATTATTCATGTTACATCTTTTTTTGTTATTTTTAACAAAAGTCTAAAATAGAAAATTTTCTAAACAATTAAAAATAACAACAAATATTTTACCCTATTTTTAATATCATTTTAAGGAGTTGAAAATTAATTAGTTCAAAAAACGATTCACTTCATTTCTGATATCAGAAAAGAAATCATACCAATCATAGGTTCTGTATTTTATGAAAACAGGATGCCACATGCATCGTTATTTATTAAAATTCAACTTCTAGTATAATTATTTCTATGTGTAATTACAGGTTTCACTTCATGGCAATATCGGATGATAGGCAAAGGATGATGCCAACTCCTATGGACCGTCGAAATGGTCGACGACTTGCCTATCCCGAAGCCGTTCTCTTAACCAATACAACCATTCCTGAATTTAGAGGGGAGGTATGAGGTATCCCTCTCTTCACTTCCAACTAGAGTTTTAAGTTTATGAGATTGTTCTTCTAAATCAATGTATTAAGTTCGTGAATCGTAATGGATGAGATTTAAAAATCAATTAAATCATATTTGATTTATTGATCCTTTATTAGTTGGTCTCCTCATATCAAGATGTTGTTAATGGGCCTTTTTCTATAATGGGAACTTTTTTCCTCAAATTCATTAGATTGTGCTCTCTCAAGGTTGTTGATTCATTAAATTTATTACTTTATTCTAATTTATTGACTCATCAAATGATTTATTTAAATTACGTAATTTATGAATTATTAAGAGTAATTTACGATTTATTTAGTAAATATCTAAAAAACCTCACTAACAATTAGGTCCCATCCTTACTAAAAAATAAAAAGTTGTGTGAAAAAAGAGAATTGTAGCTAGTAATCAAACGTGTAACAGGCTTGCGTGAATGCATGATGGTGCAGGTGGATGACAAGTACCAGTACTCGTGTGAGAACAAAGACAACAAGGTGCATGGCTGGATATCATCAACCGACCCACCTGTTGGCTTTTGGATGATCACACCCTCCCACGAATTCCTTGCCGGTGGACCTCTCAAACAAGACCTTACCTCTCATGTTGGCCCTACTGTCCTCTCTGTAAGCACCTTTTGTTAATTGAAGCAGATAACTTCATCTTTTAGATTAAATCATTCTAAATGTATCCTATCAAAATTTATTTTATGTACTGTGTTTAATAGAGTTCATGTTATTGTGTACTTTATGTTTAATGATATAAATCTTGAATTGATTTGGTTTGATTATTTAATTACTAAAAAATATTTACTAAAATGTTAAGTGAGTTTTGATAACATTATTCTCATATAATCATATAGAAATTCTTATTTCCTATGTATACTTCTTACTTATTTTCCTAGAAATTTCTCTTCTTCTTCTTTTTTCATTTTTTCTTGAGAAAATTTATTTTATTTTATCAATTCTTCATTCGCAGATGTTTACAAGCACTCACTATACAGGGAAGGACATGAATACCAGATACCGTAATGGAGAGCCATGGAAAAAGGTTCTTGGGCCAGTATTTGTCTATCTGAACTCTGTTCCTTCCAAAGAGAACCATCGTATCAGACTTTGGAGAGACGCAAAAAGACAGGTAGCGTTTTTTTATAAGGATGCAAGATTCTTCAGCCATAAAATTTTCAATTCCTTCATAAGAATGTTGAAAATGTCTCATCAAATTGATGACCCTTTTTAAAGTAGATGCTGAAAGAAGTGAAAGCTTGGCCTTACAATTTTCCTCAATCGAAGGATTTCCCATTAGCCAATCAACGAGGAAGCGTTATGGGTCAGCTACTAGTTCGTGACAGGTACTTAACATTGTGACATGCTTTCTTACATATATGATCTGAAACTTTCAATAGTACTTGTGTCGTAGGTACATAAATGAAAGACTGATACGAGCCAGATATGCTTATGTTGGTTTGGCAGCACCAGGAGATGTTGGTTCCTGGCAAACAGATGCTAAGGTTGGTTTCAGTCTTAAACACCAGAAAGAATCAATTGAGGTGTAAATGCTCATATGCTTATTCTATGACAGGGTTACCAATTCTGGACTAGAGCAAATGAAGATGGTTACTTCTTGATTGAAAATGTTCGATGTGAAGTGTACAGTCTCTATGCTTGGGTTCCTGGTGTAATTGGTGATTACAAGCTCAAATTTAATGTCACTATCCAAGCAGGTAAGAGTGACATCAATTGTTTTTCTTCCTTTTTAATTCAATAATAATTTTCTAATTTTTTAATTAGATCATAGTTATCCAAATTATTATTGTAATTCATTACTGCAATCACTCCTAACTCCAACATAATTCGTAATCCGTAATTTAAAATCTTATGTTTTGGTTGTTATTTACCATCTTTTGCGAATGTTCAAGTTCTTTTGGCATGATAAATATATGGAGAAAGGCATCGAAATGATGAAGGTTTCAAACACATGATCGAATGTAGGGTTTAAGATGAAATTAGGTGTGCTGGTGTTTAAGCCACCAAGAAATGGACCAACCATTTGGGAAATAGGAGTCTCTGATCGCACTGCTGCTGAGTTCTTTGTTCCAGACGCAGACCCAACACTGCTCAACAAATTGTTCATAAATAAACCAACAAACAAGTTAGCCCTATACCCTAAAACCTCGTACTTTTTTGCTGCTTCCAACTTCACTGCAACTCCAGCCCTCATTTTAATTGCTTTATCAGGTTTAGGCAATACGGACTATGGGATCAATACTCTAAATTATATCCTACACACGATCTGGTCTACATTGTTGGCATTAGCAACTATCGTCAAGATTGGTTCTTTGCTCATGTTCTTCGGTATGCTTTCCTTTTAGACCCTCTGCTTTTTACATGACTAATGTCAGGCAAGGCAAAAAACTTTCAACCAAATGAATCAAGTTTAATTTAATTGAGATCGAGAATTAGTCTAATAAATTTTTTATATTTAATTAGTTATGAAAAATTGATATGTTCAAATTTAAAACTAAATCATTAAAATATTTTTATTAAAATAGAGATCTTAAACTTGAATTTTTTATTTTCGAATTTGAATTCTAAACTACAAAAATCTTGGGCTGTTCAAGCCGATTGCCAACCCTAATTGATGCATCCTTTCTAACAAATAAGTAATCACATTGTTGTTATAGAAAGTTAGCAGACAAAAGATATGTACCAGCCACATGGAAGATAATGTTTCAACTCGAAAGTGTGAAGCGAACTGGAAACTACACACTCCAGTTGGCTTTGGCGTCAGCTGCTGCCTCAGAATTACAGGTGAAAGAGGACATATTATGGTTGAAGTAGAGAGTTTCATTCATATGAATGTTAATTACTGATAGATTTTTTTGTACTGTGTAAAGGTACGTGTGAACAGATGTAGAGAAAATCCACCCCATTTCTCAACAGGGCTAATTGGAAGAGACAACGCCATTGCAAGGCATGGAGTTCATGGCTTGTACAGGTTGTATAGCATTCAATTTCCTCACTATCTGTTTGAAAGAGGAAACAATACTATTTATCTCACTCAGTCAAGAACCGGAGGCCGAGTCGGAGACCCTTTCCGGGGGGTCATGTATGATTATATTCGACTTGAGTCACCTCCCGACCACATTTTGTGATCATCTCCTCAAACTGACAATATCAAGAATGTTGTATTACGTAGTTAGCTAATTAGGTTTTTTTTTTTAAGAAAAAACGTAAAAAACTTTAATTAATTACGTTTCTGACAGATCTTTTCAAGAAAATCTTAAGTTCTTGGAGTGAAAAAAACAGGAAAGAGCTAGAGATATGATCCGATTATACTTTTTCTTTCCTATTCCTTTTTCCATAAATGAACCCTAAGCTTTGGTGATGTAATCAAGATAACATATAACTAGTCTATCCACAACGCCATGAGATAGCAAAGGTCAAGCAAATGAGTGGATCATTCACAGAGGAATTTGCCCTTTTCTTTAGTTCTTTTGGAGCACAAGGAAGTCAGACCATAACTTCATGCTTTGAAAATAATCTAATTCCTGATGAGAACTAACTCCAATGGTCATAAATTTACGTATTTTAGTAGAAATGGACAAGTTCCAAGACTTATAAACAATTATGTCGTAATATATGGGGTTTGCTCACCTATGACTTGACTCATCAAAATTATATCTTTAAACACAGAAGTTCTTTAAAAAGAATTACATTCTTTAAAATTTTTTAGTAAGACTAAGAATGATCAAAGTGAGTAGAATAATAAGTAGAATTTAAACTGAGTTTTTATATAATTTTATTAATTTATAATTTAAATGTTAACATAAAATCTAAATTCTATCTTAATATTTGATTAAATTTAAATTTTTTGATCCGATTAAGTTGAACCCATTATCAATGATAGCAGAAACATGCCGCTCCGCCTATCTAGAAATAGATAATGCCATTAGCTTTCCTTTCTTGGTCGAAGAAAATTCGGAAGCCATGATAGAAGTTCACGTGCTCTTGCTCATTAGATTATAGTACATCCTTAGCATCACAACTAAAAAGAAGTGATTTTGATTGGCGGGGGTTAGGTCTCTGAGTCGACATTTTCCATTGTTGGGATGATAATCTATTGGGAAATGTTGCTGACACCTCCTTTTTGCCTTGGTCTATGTGACCATATAATTTGTTGATGATTGACACCTGGCCAAGCTGGGAGCAGGAGGCATAAGAAAGTGCGCAGTTTATCTAATCTAATCGTTGATTTGAGCTTGGGATTCCTTAATCTGAGGGCCTAATGCAAAATCGAATCTCACTGGTCTAAACAATCCATGCTCACATGTGCATTGGCCAATTGCTAATGCTTTTGATGTCTCTTGGCTGACCCATCACCAAACCCTAGTGATTGATTGTTGGTGTCTTCGCTCTCCCTCTAAATCCTCCTGATAATTATATTAATTGTAGTGTTCTTCAACTGCCAAGTGATCATATAAAAACAGAGATTCACATCTATTGTAGAGATGTTAAAATAGATCCTTTGGGACTTAATATAGAGATATTATATTGAATTTAGGAATTATGCAGTTAAATCATTTTGTAACTTTCAATTTCATAAGATATAGAAAGTGTCGTTTTTACTATTTTATCTTTTATTCCGGCAATCTACCTCTTCTACCTTTATTTTTATTTTTTTATGTTATTTAGGGTTTAATAAAAAAGGAAAAAAGAAACTAGCAAAAATAATAAATATTAAGGAAAATTAGTCAACAAAAATGACAAAAAGATATTATTTCTAGTTTTTCATAATTCATTAAAAAATCATCTGGAATATCAAAATTCATATGCATTTTTAATGAATAGCATTCAACATTTCAACTACTAAGGATTTAGTATTTAGTATAGAAAATAATACATAGTTTTTACTTTTTATATATTCAATAATAAGTAGTTTAGGTACTATTTTCTTATTTAGATTTTTTTACTATAAAACAAAGGATTAATTACTAAGAAAACCTAAACTTTTGTCAATTTTTCAATCATAGTTCAAACTTTAAAAAATAGCAATAAAATGCTTAATCTTTCAAAAAATTTTAATTCTGGCCTAAATTTTCAAAATTGGCAATAAAATGCTCAAACTTTCAATTTTTTCAATTCTAGCCCAATATTATGTGTTGTTCTCCCGATACTCTCAATCCTTTATTTTTTGTTTTTTTTGTTCTTCTAACACTCTAAACTACTCTCACATTATAGCATATTACACTAGCAACCTCTTCGTTTTTACTTTGTTATCTTGATATCTTTAGTGTGAAGGTGTCATGGCTGCATAATCTGAAAATCGAATGGTAAGGGTGTTGAGAGAAAAAATTAAAAATGAAAAAAAACTTGAATTGAAGCATAAAGTTATCAAGGCTGCGTAATTTGATTTAAATTATTTTTAAACAACGACATCGTTTTATTAATCTTCATTTGTTGTGTTAATTTTGACTGACGTGTATTAATAGTTAAAGTTTCTGAAACACATAACAAGCTACATCAACAAGCTTAACGAACACGGGTAGGAATGAATTATCTTATATTTTATGTATTTTCATGTTATTTTGATCATATTTTCAAGATAAAATGCTTAATTTATGTTCAATTTGTGTTGACTACTAGGTTAGATATGTTGATATATATTTGAAACCAAAAAGATAAGATTTTAAAGCAAATTGGAACACAAATATTTAATAAAGAAAAGGTACAAAATAAAAAGAGATTATAGCTTGTCGGTGGCGTCATAAAACAAAAATGAAGACATCAACATTTAAGCTTGGAGCTTTCCCTTGATTTGTTGACAAGTGGTGGAATTAAAGCATAATAAAGCGAAGAAGCTTTCTTTTCCAGGAGCATTATTTGGCGGAGCAAAACAAAGGACAGCTTTCTTGGTAGTTTGAAATGGCAGCACATAGCTTGCTTGGAGAGGTTTTAAAAGAGCAACGAAAACAACTTGAAATGGAGCTTAATTAAAACGACATGATGTTTAGCTAGTTTAGTCCTGGGTTGGAAGTTAATGATGGAATTTCAGCTCAATAATTGTGAGAATTGACTTGGAATTAATGGGGTTTTGTGATTTAGGTTAGGATTGAATTAGAATCTTAAGAAAATATCATCAATTAGGAATTAATGTAACATCTCGTTATCGGTGTGACGGATATATCAGTAATTTGGATCGGGTTAGAATTGAGTACAGGCTAATGTTTGATTACACATGCATTATAGCTTTTATAGTTATTGGTAAATGATTTATTATTGCATAAGCATATGTATGTACGTACCTGCATGACAATTCCCCGATTGATTTGTGGAAATTGGAAATTGAGTGATAAGTGTATAAATCAAGTTTTGAATATGGAATTGGAATGAAATTGAAATTGGAGGACTGGGAATTGAAATTGAAATATACGATCATGAGTTTCTTATTTTTGTGAATTTATAGGAAGTTTTCCGAAATTTTTAGAGTATTGGTTTCGGACCGAAAAATTGGCTTAGTGACTGATTAATTGGATTCCGGGTCCGTGATTGATTGACAATTGATATGAAACAATTGGAGTTATGATTTTGGGATTTATTATTCATTATCATTGCGAAATTGAGAGAGAATTAGAATGCGAATTGGATTGATAGACCTTAAGATTTGGGCATGTGGCAGATGATTAGCCAAACACGCCCTTAGCTTTAAATCTTTATATATATATATATCCTAAGCTTTGAATCTCCTTCCACGATGCTTCCCCCTTTTGAAAGAAAACGTGATTTTTGCTCGTGGATCATCATCCTTGAGAGATTGGAGTTTTTGGTGATTTGGAAAAGATTGATAGCTTAAATCAAGTAAGTTTCTACTTGTCTATGCCTTAAATCGTTTAATTCGGTCATTGATTTGAGTATGAAATTGTTTAGAGGATTTGAAAGTTTCGGAAGATAGGGTTTTTAAGAATTTTATTGATTTTGATTTGGGTTTTTGATGAATAATGGTTATTAGATGGATTTGAGGTTAGAAATGAATTGAGTGTAGTGTACTAAGTTGATTGGGAGTGATCTGAAGTGAATTGGTTGGATTTATACCGAAAGATCTGAGAAATTTCTAGGTTTCGGGCGTGAATCTGGGTTCGTACGCCGCGACGTGTGATTTATACCGAAAGATCTGAGAAATTTCTGGGTTTCAGGCGTGAATCTGGGTTCGCACGCGACGTGTTCGTCACACGCCGCGGCGAGCAAATCCTCCTTTGCACGCCGTGACGTATGCATTGCACGCCGCGGCGAGCGAAATTCTGTCACACGCCGCGACGAGCGACAGCAATCACGCTGCGAGGCGCGCTCTCTCACACGCCGCGGCGTGTGCGAGAGAAGAGAGTCTCGCCGTGGCGAGTGACCTCACGCCGCGGCGAGGACACTGATGAGGGCCGAGGGTGACTCTTTTAATTGGAGAATTTGGAGGTCAATTTGAATTGGTTTTGGTTAATGACAATTTTGAGGATTAATTTCTTATGAGTTTGGCTATTGGATCAATTGAATTTTTGAGATTAGGAATTGTAATTTAGAAGAATGAAAATTCGGAATTTATTCGGTGGTTCTCGAGATTGGTCAATAATTGAATAGTGAAATTAAGTGTTTATGAGATGATTGTTACAAGTAATGTGTTTGATATTTTGATTTCAATTGAATTGGTTCCTTAGTGATTAATTAGCAATTTGAGATTAAGAAATTTGAATTGATAAGATGGAAATTCGGAATTTAATTCGATGATTATCGGAATCGAGTGGCAATGAATAGTGATTATGATTTTATTGGAGTGTGACTAGAGAGAGATGGAATTGAGTCAATTGAATTATGGTATTTGGAATTGTTATGATTAAGAGTGAAAGAGATCAAATTGAGAAAATTCGGGAATAGGATCGGGAATGTCATAACATGTATAGTATTTATCGCATTTGCTATTTGATTATTGAAATTGGTACCATTAGTGATGTGCGATTATTTGATTGTTTTAGAGGCACCGCTGGAGCGATTCCACGGATATGCTGGGACTTCCAGGCTGTAGCTCGGAAGTGCAGGTGAGTAACCTAGTTGGTTTCTCAACCTATATGTGTTTAATTGTATGCACTCATGCCATGT
>JANZLF010000222.1:3831074-3844629 GCA_026546835.1 Erythroxylum foetidum
GATTGATTTACCTGACCTATTACATCTTCTCCTATAGTTGAGAAAAGCCAACAAAGAAGTAGCTGGTCTGACCTTTTTCATAAACGGTATTCAAGATTTACCACAGTTTGGGAAGGTTCTGTTGGTGATAAAGCATGTTCTGTGATGACTTGTGGAGGAGGAGAGATATCTGATGAGATGAAATCTTCCAGTTCAAGTGCTCGAATAGCTGCTGTTATTTGAGCTCTCCAATTGATGAAATTAGTTATGTCTAGTTTGATTGGTAGATTGAAATTTAGTGTTTTTGCTAAAGCTGGGAAATCTAAGAGAGAAGTGGAGAGCTGTGACTGTCGAGACTGATGGGAGGTGGAAGAGGATTCTTGGGCCATAATGACGTTTGTTGATGTGTGGCTCTGATACCATGAAGAAAGGGAATACGAAGTGAATAAGATGAAACCTTTCTTGTTTTATTTGATTGTATCAGTTGTAATATATACATAATGAAAGCATTCTAGAATGTGCTAATTTGTTCTAACAAATAACAGAAATCAGTTATGTACAATTGTGTGAGGTTGTTGTTGGAAATGGTCTTCGGTAGTAGCAGGCATAGGGAAACTGGTGGAAGGCTGGAAATCAGAGTGTTGCATGGTTGCTGTAGGAGATCCAATGATGGTGGGCTTGGAGCAGGTGAGTTGGCCCAAGCCTTTAGATGAGTGATGAGAATCCGGTGGGTTGGAATCCTTTAGAAGAATACAACAAAAGAAAATATACTCTTCAAAGGCTTAGATGCAATATTCCATACTTAATTACGTTGAAAGCTTCTTAAACCCTTTTAAATAACATATAAAATATTAGATGGATCTGTAGACCAAATTGTCATAAATATATTTGAAAACTTAACGTTTACAACAGAATACAACTTAAACTTTAACGTTTTGAAGCATTTATACTAAACTTTAACGTTTTCAAAATATTTAGAATGGACCCAAAATAAACAGAAATTTTGAAGAGATAAATTGTCTATTAGTTAAATATCACGTCAATATTGATATGTTATTATTTTATATTTTTAAATAGAAAATAAGTCTTATTGTCACATAATTAGTTTTTTAAATTAATCAAAAAATTGACCCCACAACTACGCATGTGATAGCAAGGCCACTTTTTATATATTTTAGATAATAAATCTCATTTATTATGTGACAATAAAGTTCCTATTTATATATTTGAAACAGTATGAAACAGTACGTCACACTTGTCATATAATAGTGAGATCTATAATGTTACATTAGCACTGATGTAGTGTTTAACTGATGAGAAGTTATTTTTGGTGAATTGTAAACAGAAAAAACAAAAGGCCTAAGGCCTCAGAAAAGAAACAAAACAAACATCATTTTGCGAAAGATAGTGAATCCCTGACATAAAACTTTCTCACATAAGCCACCGATGCAAAGAAGAAGAACCCTGTGTTGCTAAAATGTCAGCACACTGATTCCCCTCCCTGAAAGTATGACTAATACAACAAACCCAATCCCTCCACAAAAGACGTCTGATATCCTCAATGATAACTAAGTAAGGATAGAAGCGTGGACAATTTCCAGAGACTATATTAATAGCTTGAAGCGAGTCTGATTTCACAAGAACCCTCTTAAAGCCTCAATCCCACGCTAGAGAGATTCCATGAAATATGGCTTAAAGCTCAGTTAACATAAGATAGCTTGAAAAACTGATAATCCAACGCCCAAACTCATCCCTCAATAGATCACCAAAACCAAAACCTGTATTGCCAAGATTTTCCAAAGAGTTACCATCCACATTAAGCTTAACAAAGTCAGGACGAGGAATCTTCCAAGAGACCCATTGACTCTATTTCTCTATATTATTAGTATCACCCATACAAGCACGAATACACTCATCAACAAGCTTCAAATGCCAGCGTTGTTGGCACAAGGGCATAATCTCATGTTGAAGAAACTCCTTAATTATAGCATACTAAATAATCCAAACTCCAACAACGAATTTGATAACATTTTCAAGAGGACAAGCGATGTCAAGCACATGAGAAACAATCCAAGCGTCACTATCAAGATGGAAAAAAGAAGCGTTCAAGTTACCAAAATTAGCATTCCAGACCTGCTTCGCCCATAAACAATCACGTAAGGCATGAAGGTTACTCTCCTAACCCTTACCGCAATGAGGACAAACAGGAGAGGTGATTATACCACGTTCATACCGCAACAGGTTCATTAGAAGGCGTTGTCAATAGATCTGCCAAATGAAAAAAATGAAACTTTTGAGGAATATTCAGCTTCCAAATGCACAACCAATGCTTGCTAGGATCAGGAGGATAAGGTAAGCGAGTAATAATTTCATAACTAGACTTTACTAAATAAATCACCGAGGCATTTTCATCCCAAATCAAAGAATCACCAATCACCCTTGTTCGTGATATAGGAACTGCAAGAATGTTATTATGCAAATCCTGATCCATCAAGAGAGATTTAACTGGCCATGTAAATCCAGCATGTCCTTAACCAAAAGCTGATTATTATGGGATCAATTCTGGGGACTTGTCTACCTAACGATCATGTCATAAGGAAATATTCTCACCATTGCCCACTCTCCAAGAAAAACCATCCTTCAGAAAATGGACAACGCGTTTAATTGCTTTCCAGCTAAGGGAAGCAACAGAAGAAGTAACTCTATTAAAAATATGGGAACTCTTCAAATACTTACCACAAAAGATAGTAGAACAAAGATTATCATATGCCTTCGAAATAGACTAAATCAACTTGCCCAATATAGCAATGTTGTTATCACGCACTATTCGTAAACCCAAACCACCCGTAGCTGTAGGACTACAAACTGACTTCGAATTTAGCAAATGAATGCCTTTTCCATCCTTGGATTTCCACAGAAAATTACAGCAAAACTTATCGATAGTATCACAAATATTAGTAGGAAACTAACAAGTCTGCATGGTATACAAAGGGATAGTAGATAAGGTAAATTGTACCAGCGTTAATCGCCCAGCTTTATTTCGAAATTTTGCCTTCCAGTCTTGCGGTCGAGCTTGAATCTTATCTTAAACAATCGTGTATTCACTTTTCTTGTTAGTGCCATTAAGAGTAACACCTAGATAGTTTCCTAAATCCATTGTAAAGAGTAGGTTAAATTTGTGCCTAAAAGCTTCCTTGTGACGATGGGGATTTTTTCCTTTGCATCATAAGCCAGAGATTTGTACATCTCATGATTCAGCAATTTGTTTCTCCAAGACATCATTCTGGATCCATTAAAACCACTGCCCGATAGGTTTTGATTTATACAAAACATCAGATGCGGCTGATCTAGTGGAGGATCTAGGGTTTTGGTTCTTTTTGTCGGTTGAGAATTGGTAGGTGACATAAAACGAAGACAGGTCTTTCTATTATACCTACACTTTTTATTCCATTCACTTAGCATCTAGTTTGAATGCTTTGAAAACGTTAGTGTTCAATTTAAACACTTCAAAACTTTATTCTGTTGTAAATATTGAATTTCAAAATACACTTTTTGCCTTTTTTTACAAAATAAAAAATATTATAAACTCTAATTTGTCACCACGAAGACGAATTTCTTTACAAACTTTAATCAATTAAGAGAGAACTTTCAAACTTAAAAAAAAAAAAAAAGACCTACCTTGTTATTTTATAGTAAAACAAGAACTCAACTAATCACCTAACTTTCCACTTACTTTCTTAATTGCCTTTTACTTAAGAGAAAAGGGAAAACAAGAGGAGTTTTGTATAAATCTATTCAGGATGATGTAATAGGAGACTTTTAATTCAAGTTTGATCATATGGCTAAGCTTAGCTCCTTAAGTTAGACGGTCCATATCTTAATTAAGTCTCCTGACATCTTACTATTTATAAATATATTCTTAAAACCTTAATACAAGTGGAATGTATTTAAATTGAATCGAAAATTAATTTTAGTATCTATCTTAGAATAACCTTCAACATTGTACATGGTGTGGAATGCACTTTGTCATCGATGAGTTATAAAGGTACGTGCATTACAAGGATTAATTTTCCAAAAGCATCATTCAGTTCGTAAAGAATCTGATTGTGCGACATTATTACTTCATCCGATGCTTGACTACCAACCAAACGACAGCCTCTTTTGTAACACACAACCCGCATTGCTTCTCTTGTAGCCGCAGCCACACGCTTGGAGACCTCTTTACCAGACATGTTTTGATCATGAAATCAGCATCTTCATGTGTCAGGATTAAATTTAAATTTTAAAATAATATATTCTTAAAAATAAAATTAAATATTTTTTAATTCCTTCAAATTTAATTTTATTTAAAGTTCAATTAAACTAAAATTGATATATTAATTTGGGCCGGATCAGACTAACTATTTTTAATTTCTTTTGTTTCACATAAATACAATTCAGACTTGTAACCTAAAAGCCCACTAACTCAAGGGCCCACGATCGTTCCATGGGCTGCCCTTCATTACCTACTTCTGTGGCGAAATAACTTCACATCCTGTTTTAAGCTTCATAGGCCTAGGCTTTTAATTTAACATGTGGATTCCTTTTTTCTATGTCAACCCTCTCCTTATTTAGGATAAAGATTAAGAAATTTTATGATAATATTAAACTTAATCCTAATATAATAATAAATCCTTTTATAAGTATCTAATTACGTGTGAATATGCCGTTGTTAATTTTTTAAAACAGAAAAAATAAAAATGTTTTTAAATTAATATCTTAAAATTTTAACTTGATTGATAAGAATTGCATCGGATCAAGTTAGGCCCGGACTAAGGCCTGAAAATAAAAACTTGGATTTGAGTTTCCAAGATCCGATCAGATCGGAATAGACTTGAAAATTATATAAAATTATTTAATTTTTAATTTACAATAATAAAATGACGTCGGTATTTAATTTAGTTAAAAAATAATCGAGTTTCTGATTGAGTTGGATGACTTAGTGCATGTTTTGATGAGCTTATATCAGTAGAGCTTTTAGCAGTAGAGCATGTTATCAGTAAAATTTTTCTAAAAGGAGTTTTTCTAAGAAACCAGTTGACTGTTTAGCTGTTATTTAAAAAAGAGCTTTTTTCAAAGAGCTTCATACAATAGACTGTTTGACAACATAAAAATAAAAAACACTTTTAATTTTAATTATATTTTATTTTGTAATAAAAATTATTTATGCATATAAATATTATTTAAAATACATTAAACAATATACAAATCACAATATATTAATTATTATATAATTTAAACCATATAAAACATAAATAAAAATATATCTAACCAAATCTTTATATGGATTATAATATAAGTAAAACTAATATAAAAAATAAATATTAAAATATATAAAAATCAAATAATATTATATAAATCTCAAAATAAATGTGAAGATGTGTTTCTGAGAATTGTGGGAATTACGTGTAAAACATAAAGGTAAATGAGACTAAAAAAATAGGCTCATAAATTGATATGATAAATCAACCTGAAAAGTACTTTTTTTGAAAAGCTCCAAAATTGTTCTTCTCAAAAATCTATATTTTAGCTTTTACAAAAGTCATTTATATGAAAAAAGTGCTTTTAGATTTTACAGTCAAACACTCAGTTTTCTGAAAACTAACTTTTACAGTGGAAAAAAGTGCTTATTCACCCTCCAAAAGCTAAACCAAACAGACACTAACTAAACAAATAATAGGATTAAAGAGAAATGAATAAAATAACAAATAAAAAATAAGAATTACTTAACTGAGGTGATTGATTAAGCAATTAGAATATAGAATATATCAAAATGAAGAATCACAATAAAACTTTCCTACACCTAAATTTATCTTGATTTAATGATCAACTCTAGTTATTTTGCTGGTAGGACACAATATAAACACAAATAATTCTTAAGAATTAGAATCTTTCAATAAATAAAAGAAATCAATTCATAATATAATTCTAGAGCTCTTCCTACCTAAATCCATATCCCAATTTAGTTAATAAAAAGATAAAGAAATATAACAAAGAAAATAAATAAAATAAAATAAAGGGACGAATCATATAGATCTTGAATCTTGACATTCTTAATTGATTCTTGATGAAATCTTACTTTTCTCTAAGATTGTTCCTTTTATATGTGTTCTTAAGTCTCCTCTATCTTGTGACTAATTTTAGGTCCTCCTAAATGTCTCCCTTTTTACTCGTTCTTTTACGCTTTTTATTTTTTAAAACTCTAGGATTTTTATCAAACATAAGACTAATAGGCCCATATTGGTCATATGTTACTTCAGCATCTTTAGAAACCTTAGTTTAAGTAAACTTTAATGCCAATATAGGTTAATAAGACACTTGGAACCCGGGTTTGAACACAATACTATGTAGGTGCTATATTAGGTAACACTAGACCATGTTCTAGTTATGTTCTTCATATATCCAAATAGTCAAAGAAGAAAATTAATTCCTTTTTTAAAAAATAGGACTTACACAGGGACATCTTTGTATCATGTTCTTTTATGCAAAAAGTTATCGAAAAAACATATACGCTTAAGCTCAATGGTTTGAATATGGTATCATATAGGCGTAATGTTAGTGAACAAGGTACCATGGTTGTACCATGTTTGACCAACATCACTCTAAAACTTCTCCAAATCAACTCTAGATATTCCAATTTTACTCCTTCATTGGAGAGCAAAAATAAATCATGTAAATAAAATATAAGCTAAATTAAGTTTCATATAAAAATCCTTAAAATACAAGCTAAATAATCTCATAATCACGCCAAAAAAATAGTGCAATTAGAATATATCAAATTCTTCCACACTTAATCATTTTCTTATCCTCAAGCAAATAACTTTCATTAGTCTTAACTTAAATAAAAAGTAACTCCATAAAAGCTCTTAATAAATCAAATTCATCAATCACTACTCTCTATTATTCATTTAATTGCAAAGTTTATAGTTATTAGGCATTTAGCTACTTGTAATAAGTCATTAATCTTTTTAATTTACTCAGTTATTCTTCAAAGTTCAAGTCAATTAAGATAATTCAACCAAATGCATAAAGTAAACTTACATGAGAAAAATGTTATAACTTCCAAACTTTTTCATATCATTTTTAAGAAAAAATCAAACTCCAACTTTAAACAATACAAGAGCGTTTAGAATCTTAATTGAAAAGTCACTTAACCTTTTAACGCACGAGTAAGCCCTTTGTCATGAATACTTTCGGATATTCAATCAAGTATACTAGTACTAATTTTTAACTCCAACCTTTTTATTTGGTTTGAAGCTAGTGGAGTGAAATTATTCAATTCTCACTTATTCACACTTTTTATTTTAAAATTAGATTATTATTCTTGTGTGATAATGAAAATTCCTAAAAGAATTTACATTTATCTTGATTGTATATACAAATTATATAAGACATTTTATAGTTTAAATCAAGTATGCCTTCTCAAATTTAATAACATAAATTGAAATACACTTAATCATCAAAGCCTGTCACAATTTACCTAAACAAATCAATTCACCATAGTATTCAAACTCATAATGAATCATCTTCATCAATATCATTAATTTCTAGACTTATTCTTATTAAGTTAACTATATCAAAGTTGATAAGGATAATTGTTTAGTCTATGCAAGAATAATGAAAAGCATTGGAAAGGAGGTAAGGAAAATTGGTAATGCCCCAGAAATAAAAATTATTGGCCTTGTCCAATGCCATCAATATCCTGAGCTGAAGATTTTTTATATTTATTAGAACACAGGGATAATATTGCCTTTATAGTGTACAAAACTCCATCAAGTTTTAGCTCAAGCAAGATAATCACATTCAAATAGTGAAAAAAACATCAAAATAAACTTAAAACCATGAGTTTGATAATGTAAAAACAAACTGAAGTAATTCTCACGATCCTAAAATCTACAAAATTAAAACAAGAATACCTAAACATTAGATTGCCTCCTAACCTACACTTTAAATGAGTCTTTTAGTTAGACTTCTCATCAAGCCCTCCATCATCCTAGATCTATAATTAGTAGCTTTCATTTATCAAATAAGGGTTTATTAACTTTAAAATATGTCACATGCTATAATAAAATAAGATCATATGGAATCAAAGAAATAATACAAACTAAATCTGTTAATTCCTTTTTAATTAATAAATCACCAAAATAGCAAGGAACTTAAAGCTTATTGAATCTTCGATTTTCTATAGTAGTCTATGCTATAAGAAGTAGGATTCCTCCCTATGTAAGATTACTACCAACAATTCCTTCATAACCTTTTTCTCTAGTTCCTCCCCTTTCTCTTCCTCTTTATCATCCTTCTCTTATTAAGCAACAAACTTTCATTCCTCTTCTTTCTCATTCTCCTCTTTTTCATCCTCCTTCTCTCTAAATTGTAGCTCCTTTCACTCCTCAAAGTTTTTATATCAACTTGCTCCCTTAGATTTGCCTCAATGTAGCCAAGTAAGACACCTTATTGCTTTTTAGAATTACAATGAGTTATCCAATATGTGATCCCAAGTTATAGATGGAGGCTTCAGTCATTTGAAGTGATCCTTAGTTGTAGTAATGACTTTCATCATAAGCTCCTCGAGAATTGGCTTCCTCTTTTGTTATTGTTATTGTTATTGTTGTTATGGAAACATAGATAGAACTTGATTGTTCTAAACATAATTAGGATAGTCTCTTTACCCCTAATTATAAGTGTCACTATAATAGATATTTCAAGTCTAATTCCCCCATAAAGTTTAGCTACTCACACAGTTACAAAATATTGTAAGGCATTTAATACTTTTGATTAGGGTTGCCACCACCACAAATGTCATAACACATCACCAATACCAACTGAGCTTTCAAGTGCATATTATCGTGCCTCTTATTCTAAGCTTCCAATTTCCTCGTAAGTGACGGTATATTATAATCCCCATAGAATAATGTCTTCCACATCCTTTTACTATTTTTGGTAGTTACAATAATAAGTACCCAAATCTTAAAAATAATCTACAAATATAAGATTAAGAATAAAAAGTTAAAAGATAATTAATTAGAAAAGAAAAGAAAATTGCCTAAATTAAAGTAAATAATGAAAAATAAAAATAATTATATTAATAAAAATAAGGCTTTATTAATATTATAGTCCCCAAAAACAACATGAAAAAATTATTGTGATAAAAATATATAGATGAAACACAAAATAACACTAAAATAAATCACTAAGACAAGTGCGCGTATTATTCCCTATAGCATTGTTTTGGTTTGTCAAATGTCTGTCTCGTAAAGATTGTAACTACCAGTAATGATTATTTTTATGTTATCTAATCTAACTAGAAAAATAATTAGATTAAAGAGAAATAAACAAAACTAAAATAACAATAAGGGTTAATTAACCAAAGTGAAGATAAGAATAAAATTTAGTATATATAATAGATCAAGATGAAGAAATCCTCATAGAGTTTTCCCGTGCTTGGATTTATCTTGATTTGATGATTAAGTTTAATTATTTAACCTTATAGGAATTCTTAAGTTATAACAATGTAATTTCTTAAGACATACAGTTTATATGCTTAAGATTATTGATTGAAATCTCTTTCTATTCAAAACTCCTAGGAACACCTTACTTCGATTTGTGAATTCCTATAATAGGTTTGGGCTACTCTAAATATTTATGTAGTTTTATCTTTAATAACTTATACAATTATCATTATTTATGTTTGTGATCAATTTGTACATATAATTTCTCGATCCTAACGTATGAAATTCGATATCGAATCAATATGTTAACATATTTCAATTCAATGCAAAATACATATGAGCAATTCTTAAGAATTAGAATATTTCATTAAATAAAAGAAATCAATTCAACACATAATTCTATTTTTCATACCATATAAATCTATATCTCAATTTAGTTCAAAAAAAATGATAAAGAAAACTGTCAAAGAACAATAAAGAAAATAAGATAAATGGATGAATTCTTATGACTTTTAAATCTTGATGTTCTTAATTGAGTCTCGATGGAATCTTGTTTTTCTCTAAGATTCTTCCTTTTTATATGCTATCAAGTCTCCTCTATCATGTAACTAACTTTTATTTCTCACAGACATCTCTCTCTTTACCCTTCTCTTTTACCTCTTTTTATTTTATGAAACCCTAGGATTTTTGTCAAACTGGTCTAACATAGAACTATATTGGTCTTATATTGTTTTAATGTCACTAGAAACCTAATTTACATGAATATTAATGTTAATATTGGTCAATAATATGATATTATGTTGACCCTTCGTTGGGTTTCCTCCATTTCTATTTTACATCTAAGAATCCTCACTTAGAACACAAACTTAGAGATGATACTATGTAGGTGGCATGTTAAATAACATTGGACCATATCCAAGTTGTATTCTTCATATATCCAAATAGTCAAAGAAGTATAATGCACCTTTTTAATAGGGCTTATGTAGGAAGATGTTAAGTCAAGAAGACTTCACTTCTTCTATTAATTTTGATGACAATCAAATAATAATAATCATAGAAGTGTTTGAATTGTTTTGATGACTTTGTTAAGTGTGCAGATAAATGTAAGTGACACAAATCGTTAACTTAAGACAATACATAAGACTCAATGTCAACTCAAGACGATACATAAGGCTCAAGGTCAACTTAAGACGATACTTAAGTAAAAGCTGAATAAGACAAAGCATCTTAGATAGACCAGATGAAAGTGCAAAGTGCTTAGTCTAAGACACAGATGAAGCACAACACCAGACGAAGCATAACAACAGACGAAGCACAACACCAGATGAAGTATAACACTATACGAATTGAAGATTTAGGTTATACAAATTGAAGATTTAGGTTATATAACACCAGATGTCAGCCAGTTAGTTAGTTGGAGTTAGTTATAGGACTCAACTAATAACGGTTTCTAAAAGATTCAATAAGTGGATTTCTCAAGAAGACAATTGAAGATTTAGGTTATAAATATTAGTTATAGTTGTAAACTAAATACAACAATAATACAAGAGAGAAAAATCTGATTGTACAAAACTTACGTAGAGAAACTATGTACTCAAATGCAGAAGAAAGAGAGTAAATACATTTGTAACATAAAGCTCAAACAATATCTTTCCAAGTGAAAGAAAGGCTAGAGCCTGAAGAGGCTAAGGAAGCAGATAAAGAATACTTTGTGAGAGCGACCTGAAGAGGCTCTACTAGTGTAGAAATAATACTTGTAAAGTTGAAGAGTATAGTGAAATCTCAGACAAACTCTGAGGACCAGACGTAGCCTAAGGTTAAGGGTGAACCAGTATAAATTGCGGCATTATATTCTTTAACCCTTATCTCTTTAATTTTCTTGTTGTTGGAAGAATAGACAATAATTTTCGCTGTTGCATTACTCATCAAATTAAGTGAATTGTTTTGTAATCGTCTGGATTTGTAAAGAAAATCATGAAGATTCTAAAGATTAATATCTTAGATGATTTAACATAATTCAACTCGCCTTCTTGTGTATTCTACATATTATACATGATTTCTATATTAACAAGCGATTTACTTTAGTTGTTATTAGAGCAAGGTTTCCAAGAAACATCATTACAAAGTGAGGATAAAGATCCATGGCTGAATCATACATTTTTATAGCGGAAGATGCCTAGGTCACAACCTGCATTCAATGGTAAAGATTATCATTATTGGAAAGACAGGATGCCGCTCTTTATAGAATCCACACATATTGATCTTTGGGATATCATTAAAAATGGTCCATATACACCAACAAACAACAAAGGGGATAGCATCTCTCATGCTGGACATATTAGTCGTTGAACATGAAGGCACAAGTCAAGTGAAAGAATCCAAAATTAGTGTTCTTGTTCGTCAATATGAACTGTTTAAGATGAAAGATGACGAGACTATTGATCAAATGTTTAGACGATTCCAAACAATTGTTAACAGGCTTAAAGCTCTTAGGAGAATCTACGATAGTCAAGATCATGTCAAAAAGATTCTCAAATGTCTTCTAAAAAGATGGAGACCCAAAGTAATGGCAATACAAGAGGCCAAGGATTTAAGTAAGCTGAAGCTAGATGAATTGCTTCATTCACTGAAAATTCATGAAGTAGAGCTTGATGCAGAAGATAAACCCAGAAGAGATAAATCTTTTGCATTAAAGGCTAGTCAGAAGAATCAGAAGATACAGAAAAAATAGAAGGACATCTTCGAAAGCACTAAAGATTGAAGAAATCAATAATGATGATGCTAGTGAATCTGATCAAGATTCAAGTGAAGATGATGATGAACTATCCTTTATTTCAAGAAATATTAGGAGAATGTGAAAAAAGAACGCAAAAGGAAATAAAGACTTTTCTTTTAAGAAGAATAGCGAAGACTATTCAAACAATAAGAAAATTTCTATCGTCTACTCTGAGTGTAACAAACCAAGACATTGCAAATTCGAATGCCCGTTGCTCAAAAGAAAACAAAAGAAAAGTAAAGAAAACAAAAAGAGCATAATGGCAACTTGGGAAGATTTGGATTCGCCTGAATCTGACTCCGATTCAGAAGCATCAGAACAAGCAAATATATGCTTGGTAGCTGAAAAGGAATGCAATGATGAGGTAACTTCTAACTTTAATGAACTTCAGGATGCTTATTTAGAATTGTTAGAAGATTCACATGCTATATTAAAACAATAAAAGATATTGAGAAAGAAATTTGCTTGAAGTTTGAAGAACACAGAAGTCTTAGGAAAAGAAAACGTCTGCCTTAAGAAACAAGTAAATGATATGAAAAGAAAGTAACTATAGATAGATCTGTGGAAATTAATCAACTGAAATAAAGGATTAACAGTCTCTTAGTAGACTTATCAACATTTACTAAAAGTACAAAAAGGATGAATGATATGATTGAAAAATATAGACATTCAAATGATAAGAGTGGTTTAGGATTTAATAATGGTAATATTCATTATAATAAGAGTTTTGTTTCTAATAGAAAGAAAAAGAAACAATATTTTTATTATTTGAGGAATTATTGTAAGTCTAATCCCGAAGGACCCAAGAAAATATGGGTACCTAAGAAACATATAATATATACTGTAGATCTCCTTTCTTGAAAAAAGCAATCAGCACCAATGGTACTTGGATAGTGGATGCTCATGACCTAGACCTCTAAAATAAAAAAAGCAGGATCAGTAACTTTTAGAGACAAACAATAGGGCAAAATAGCTAAAATCAGTAAAGATTCATTTGCATCTATTGATAATGTTCTGCTAGTTGAAGGATTAAAGCATAATGTAATTAGTGTAAGTCAATTATGTGATTCTTGTTTTGAAGTATCCTTTAATAAAAATTCTTGTGTAGTTAAAAACAAGGACAACTCCATATTCTTTTCTGCCAAGAGATGAAATAATCTCTATAAAATTAACTTAGATGATTTGAAAAGTCAAAATATTTCACGTTTTACATCAACAAATGAGGAAAAACAGATTTGACAAAAAAAGCTAGGACATGTTAGCTTTAAACATATTTTCAAGTTAGTTAGACATGATTTGGAAAGAGGATTAC
>JANZLF010000222.1:3856405-3868736 GCA_026546835.1 Erythroxylum foetidum
TTATAAGTTTTTATAAACTAGAATAAATCAATTAGTGTTCATTTAACAATATTTTTTCAATTAAATTTCAAATTCTACGAAAATAATAACAATCTCTTTCAATCATATTTCAAATTCTTTAATTTTATTTAATCTTTAGCTGATCTTATGACGGCCTGGTTTAACTTTTCAAACCTTAAAAAGAAAAAGAATTATTTCCCCAAGATGAAGAAGAGAAATTTGTATGATTAGGAGGTTGATATATATATGTATATATATATAGACTTATAGGTGAAGGTGAGGGTTAATATAACAAACATAGAAACCTGACAGTATACAACCCTTTATGATGCTAACTCCATTCTTTTTTGGTTTGATACAGAACTGTTGGTCAAAGCTTTCAGGGTTTGGATAGATTAATTAAATATACTAAGCTTGTCTTATTGATAATTTCGGTGAAAAAGACATGAATTCACCTTGAGAGAGAAGGGGAAAAGCAGATTCCATTCTAGTCTTAAGGGCCATAGGTATGGTGCTTCTTGTTTCACACAGTGAGAGACATAGTACTAACACAATGACCAAAAAGGTCTCTTATATATTCCTCCCAACTTGGTGCAACTCCATGTTTCCAATCTTCTCTTTTACTTCCTGATAATTCTTTTTGAGCCTTTCTAGACAGAGAGAATGGACCTAACTCAACATAGTTTCTTAGAAGAGCTACTACAAGCTCCAAAGATGGATACTTGGACAAGTTTCACATCTGATACCACTGAGTTTTTCTCCGGTGGATGGAACTTGGATTCTTTTCATGACACTACAAGCTTGGCTACAACAAATCCTTCTTTTTTTGGATTTTCCTCTTCAACAGAACCTAACTTTGAGTACTCTTTCACTGACCAAACATGCCCTTTTGTTGGTAGCTTTTCAGTACCAGAGATTGGCACATCATATGCTAAGAATGACACATCCTTATGTCAAGCATACGAGGATTACCCATCAATCGCTGAGGACGAAGAGATTGGTCTTCTGAGCAATCACAGTTTTGAAGATGGAAAACATGGCTGCAAAGTTGAGGTGGAACAAGCTAGCAATTTTCTGGTTCCATGTGGAGTTAAAAAGAACAAGTCTAAGAAGCTAGAAGGGCAGCCCTCGAAGAATCTAATGGCGGAAAGAAGGAGAAGAAAGCGCTTGAACGACCGTCTCTCTATGTTAAGATCAATTGTCCCAAAGATCAGCAAGGTGATCTGTGATTCCTTAGTTGTTGAATCTCTTTTCATAACTTGATATTAGAAATTAGGGTGAGTATAGTTTCTTTTACTCATCTTTTGAGCCATAAATTGATAAGTGGGTATGAGTGCTAGCAGATGGACAGAACTTCAATACTTGGAGATACTATAGATTATATGAAAGAACTGCTTGAGAGGATCAACAAGTTGCAAGAAGAAGAAGGTGAAGAGGGTTCAGATCAAATGAACTTATTGACCAACCTCAAGGAACAGAAGCCAAATGAGGTACTCGTAAAAAATTCCCCCAAGGTATGGATGCAGATATGACACAGATTGAGAACCCCACAAATTAGTATTTGGTCAAGTACCAAGTTTCCCTGGTTGAATCATTTGGTACATTGACGTGCAGTTTCATGTGGAAAGAAGAGAGATCGATACCCAAGTTGATATCTGTTGCGCAGCCAAACCAGGGTTGTTGCTATCCACAGTGAACACACTTGAAGCACTAGGATTGGAGATTGAACAGTGCGTTATAAGTTGCTTCAATGATTTCTCAATGCAAGCTTCTTGTTCAGAGGTAAGGTTCTTAATTCTGCTAATCTGTTAAACAAGTTTTTAATCTGATTTTGATTGGGATATATGCTTGTTATTTTCTCATACATGTTCTTTGTAATGACTTAGCATCCTGAGCAGAGAACTATGATAAGCCCTGAAGACATTAAGCAAGCATTGTTTAGAACTGCTGGTTATGGAGGAAGATACCTTTAGGAGGAGAAAGCCAAAAGAAAGGTAGTCATTTTATCGGATCTGAACTCTGAATAGATGGATCTTCTCTATCTTCCCAGGTGTAATAAAATGCTCCAATGCAATAAGAGTTCTGTATCTGTACAAGTTCCATCTTGTAACCTGTTACATATTCCAAGGTAGGCCAGGTCTTAATAATACTGCATAGCATAAGTTCCTCCATGGAGAGAATCCATTAACTTCTGACTAGATTATGGATAAGAATATTTGTCGAAATTCCTTGAAAGAGCAAGAATGTAGTTTGAATATGTGGTCAGAGAGTTCAATAATTCCTTTTTTTTTAATCATCATAATGGGGTAGCCTGTAGCTGTAGAAGACATAACCTCACAAATTATTGAAGTCTAAAATTGCATATGAAAGTGACATTTTGTCTCTGAATCTGGAAGGATATCTAAATCATTGATCATGCAAACAGGAGCAGATTACTACAAAGAAAAACTGAAAATTTGATTAAATATGTTCTACTAAGCTCAACATCGGATTGTTCCAAATGAAAGGAACATTTAAATTTTCTTTTTCAATTTTTGAGTTATGAGGTCAGCAGAAACCCAGAGGAGACGTTTAAACGAAAACAAATATGTTGCTCAACCCTGAAGACATTGCATGGATACCACCTGGAATCCTGCTTCTTGGAATTCTGTGGGGTACATCAGAAAATAATTTAACACGAACCTCTGCTTATCAGTGCTGACATCAACAACATCAGAAGAACAGCTAGATTTATCTTTTGTAGAGGATGAGATAGCAGTTGGATAACGACTTCTTGATGTTCACAACAGTTTGATGACGAACAATATGAAATTCAATGTCCAATTTGAAAAGAAACCATCCGATTCTTCCAATGTCTGATTGGTTTACATTTGAATCATTATCTGTGTTCACGCGGTTGAATCTACGTGTATATTACCCATCAATTTCAATAGTCACAGTGCATAACAATCTGGTTAACAAAATCCACCAATTAGCCAAGACAAGCCAACAGAATTACAGAAAACCAACTTAATAAATTCAGAATTAGGAATTGACCATTCTCCAAAAAAGAAGAATCTGAAGATCATTGTGAGACGAAGTTACGAATCCAACTGCTATACAAGGCAACTCCAGTTAGTGATACTAGATCGTCAAATATTTGTCAACTTTGGCACAACTAGTTAGAACTAATACAATGGCTACAATTCATGTTCATCTTCATTAATGTCATCAATGTCAACATATTCATCATCAAAATCAGAAACATTTCCGGTGGCACTGGTATGAAGACATTTGATCTGATAAAGGGCATCTTGCGCATGAGAAAACAAGGCCTCCTTAGCAGTTCTAATGGTATCTGGTTTCTGAAATTTGATTTGCTCAACATTCTCTTTATCCATAGTGCCCTTTCCTCTTTGTGCACATGCTGATTTTCTCTTAGCTTCCCTGCAGTGTAATTGGTCAATATATTTCTCATGTAATGCTTTGTTCTTCACCTGTTTCAGAACTGGGGGGCTAATAAGATCCTTCACAAATGAACCACTAAACCTTGAAAGAGGCTTTTTACTCCCAGAAGAAGATGTCTCGTGCTGTTTCTGATCCTGTTCCTGGAAACGCTTTGGAGTGGAGACTACAACATCAAACAAAGGTCCAAGAGTTGATGAACTCATGCTGGGCTCCAGAACAGAAAATAGGTCTGCTTCGTGAACTTGATCTTTTTGACAATGCTTTTGCAACAGCAATCTGACAGTTTTTGGTGCAAGAGAACTCTTCCGTTTATAACAACTCAACCTTTTCGTCTTTATCTCACAGGGGTCGAGTAGCTTGCTTGCAGAGAGTGAGAAACCTGAAACAGGAGATGACTTTAGTTTATGTTGCCTTGACCGAGGCACAGGCTGGGGTGGAGTCATATGGTCAGAATGGACTTTATCAAAGCAATCCTGAGCAGATTTCCCTGGAACCTGTCATTGTATAAACGATATCGTTAACTCACTGTCGTCGATGCTACTCCACGACAGAAGGAGCTCAAGGCCATATGTCTGACGTCAACTTCTGATACGCACACAACTAAAACGATTTTGATTGAAAACCAAGAATTTACCAGAGCAACTAAGTTCTCGATTCTGTTTATGAAGTAAGCCATTGATACTCAGGTGAAGCTTATAAATACTAATTTCATAGACATCAAATATAGTTTTCACGAACAACTAAAAGATAACAACTAAGAGTGCTAGAGTTGCTACTATGTATTAAAGCACATCCTTTAGCTGCACCTAATATAACTTAAAGGATCTTTTGAAAGAAAAAGAAAACAGCGAATACCAGCTTGGAGACCTCCTTCCAAAAAATCGGCGTGGGCTTCACTGTGAAATAAGCATTCTGCAAAGCACGTTCTTGTTCTGCTGTCCACATTTGAACACTGCCTTTATCTTCCTCCTCCTCTCTCTTTCTCTTCTTACTAACGCCCTCTAGCTCTTCACTTCTCTTGCAAAAATTTCTTGCTCTGAGTGCCAAAACAACTTCTGCACCAACGCAACTCTTTTCATTTCTTTGGAAAACCTTCTTACATGGACTCTTACCCACTTCACCTTCAGCTTCGTTCCGCAAAATTACCTTCTTGCTGTGTGCAGATATACTGGAAACACGACTAATTTGTTTCTTCTTAGGTTTTTTATCCACTGGACTATTGGAACCGGAATCAACAATCTTTGTGGACTCGCTATTACTATCAGCGCTATCCTTCCCAACAAACCTCGGGGATCGCCGACGACTGGAAGTCCTCTGGATTTCAGCAACCAAACGCAAAGATCTCCTCGACCCAGGAACGTGATTCGCGGAAACCGACTTCTTGTGAGATGGGATGGGATTCTTTGAGCTCTTTGGTGGACAATTTGTGCGATTCTTTGCAGGTTTCGAGTTATGGGAATTGGGAACAATAGGTGTTAGACGGAGAAGTCTCTGAGATCGACGGACGGCAACGGGGGGTGTGTGTTGATCCTGTGAAGCTTCGTGAAGTTGGGTGGTGGAAATTCTCTGCTTTGGCATTTCGACAAGCACTTGGTGGCTGCTTCTCATTCAGAACTGTTTGGGAAATGGGAGGGAAATTGAAGGTAGGGTTCAATTCAAACCTTGCAGAGCTAAAATAGTATCAATTGAGGCCCAATACTATTGCTTTAGATTGGGCCAACCCAATACTGAATTTGTTACTTCAGAGTATTAATTAAAAGTAAGATTATATATCGTTGAATTTTCCTAAATTTTGTGTATCAGTAAAATTTGTATTAAGTTGTTGTAGTGATTTTCCAATTAGCTTCCAACACTTAAAAGGTTAATTTTGAATCTTTTAAATTTATTTAATACTTTACTTTAATGATGTAGATTCGTCCAACATTAAAGTTCGTCGTCGATTCGTTAACTCGACAAATCCTATAATTTTATTATTAAATTGTTAAATAATTTATTAAAAATAAATAATTAAAAATTAGTATGTATGTTTAAAGTACACATATATAAAAAGTTAGAAATTGAACTTTTTAATAAAAAGAATAATTAATTAAAAATAAATTTTTTAAAAAATTATTTTATTATTTGATTTTAAAATTTTTAGTTCAATATTCAATCTTTTAAATATTAATAATTCAAATTAAAATTTATTTACATTAATATTTTGTAAAATAATTATGAAATATGTAGAAATTAATATTTGGATGAATTATGTTAATCAACACTTATATCAATTTTTTAAGTTTTATATATATACTTACGTATCATCATTAGTTATTATGTAAAAAAATTTATGTAATGACTTAAAATACTAGGTTTGGAAGACTTTGGGCCAAGGCTGATCTAAGTAAGCCTCTGACCAAACTCGGACTCGAATTATCCAGACCCACCTCCACCCAAGGCTCGGATGATTTTAGAGAAAATGATAATATTTTGCAAAAAAAATGGCATTAGTTTCTTTTTTAGATATTCAAATTAAAAAATAACTATTAAGGCTCAAGTATGAACAAAGTTGGACCAAACTCAACCGGCTCATTACCAAACAAACTAAATAGTAATTTTTATATTGATATGAATGTTATATTAGCATTATGATAATAATATTTTCAATTGAGTTATATGACTTAAGATTTTATAATTTATTATAAAAAATAATCAGCAATCCACTTCAGCTATGTAAGCATCAAATAAAGAACAAGATAACAAACAAAAAAACAAAAATGTACAAAATTTATTGATTAGGTAACAGAAATCATTAAGTAGTGCCTATAAAAGTAAGGTTTCCACTTTTACTAATACATCATCATAGACTACATACAATAATAGTATTCAACCAAAGAGTTAAAAGGCTATTGGATTGGGTGGCCAAAGACTCACTTTCATTTAGAAAGCACAAAATGATCTAACACAATCTACTAAACTAAGCACATATCTAAGTTATCTACACAAACTGGTAATTTGGATGGTTCCAGTGCAAAATTGCATGTACTCTAATTAAACTTAATCCAACTTTTTCGTAAAATAAAGAAAAGGAACAAAGTAGAGATATGAGCACTAAGTAGTAATTTAGGTTTTTAAGTAGGATTTCCACTAACCACAACCATTCCTCTTAGAACTACCTACTTTGATTTTGTTGTTCCTCTCCAAAAAGTCACGACCAAACTTTTTTTAAAATATTATTCAGACCGGGTGTGATGATGATCATGTTTAAAGGTTAATAAAATTATTAATTATTATATTCATATTCAATAAATCATAAGGTACATAAAATAATAAATAGCGTAAAATAAATCACTTAAACAGTCAATAATTTTAATTTAATTAATATTTAAAAGTTTACATTATCTCCGCTCTTGATAAATCATCCAAATATTCGACTATAAATTAAACTTGAAATATTTAAATTAGACTTGAAACTTTTAAGTTAATACGTATTTAGTTAATTGGTGAGTTTTTAATTAGTAATAACTAAAAAATTGAATCGATTCAATTATAAAAATTTTGAATCGGGTAATTTTTCAATTCAATTTTTAAGTTTTTATTTTGATTTATTTTAATAATTTTTTATTATTAAAAATTGATTAATTTATTAATTAATTGATCGATTTTTTAAACTAAATTAAATCAACTAATTTTTATTTAATTATTTTTAATTAAAATTTAACATGTTTGATACATTGGAACAATCTGTTTCAACCATTGGTCAATTTTATAACCATTCTGATCATATTTTTAAATTTTAAATTTCTTACTTTACAGTTGAATTAGATTTTTAATATATTATTAATTAGCAATACTACAGAAAAATTGTCCCTTGACATCTGCAACTTTGTATAATAATTTTTTTAGAAAATATCACAAAGTATTAAATTAAAAATAAAATATATCCGATTTATTAATAATTTATTTAATAATTAAAAAATAACGGCGAACTATAAAAGGAGGAACCAAAAAAGAGAAAAGGTTGTAAGATAACGTCATCGTCACCAGCATCTAGGATAAGACCACTAGGAAGCCACTAACTATTGTCCTTGACGATCAGAGCTTGCATGTGCTTTTGGTCATTTTCAAGGGTCCAAGACTATGAGACTTTGCTTCCCATGACAGTGCTTATCATCCGTACATTTTCCAAATCCTCCTTTTCACTTCAATTTTTTAAACTGTGAGGGAACAGTATGGTCCTTGATGTTTGTGTACGTGCCTCTTTCCAACGGAGATTGAACTTAGACGGAGATAAAAGTTGTGACTGCTACCGAATGTTAGCTTCACTGCGAAAGCTTGCACATTGGCTTTAAAAATCTGAACTTTATTGAAAATTAGCGAAACCAGAAGGAATCGAATCTTGGAGGAAGTCGTACAAAACGCGGTTCCACCATGGAAGGCAGAGGATACCAAGACAAGGCCGAAAATGGAGGAATTAGGGACATTCAAGCTTTTGTCTTCTTCAAGCTAGCACAAGAAGAGAGCCCACACGGTTGATCGAGTAGAGTGGTCAAATCAAGTCATTTGCGGTTGCTTCTTAGGTGGCTCCAGTGAAGGAAAGCTTGTATGGACTGGTATGCATCATCGACCAGAAACACAATAGAATTATAGAAATGACTTATCATTTTCATGGGAGGAGTCCAAGCATTTGTCCCGACTCTCGAGGGATGGTGGAGGCATGAAAAGAGCATCTGAGCACTGAGCTACAGTAAAATTAGGTCATGAAAATGTGGCTTTCTGTTTATTATTTGGAAATGGATATGATGTTTAGTAAGTGTTCGACAGAATTTCTTTAATGGCGGCATTATAGACTCTGTGTTGTAACACCTCAAATGGATTGCTCCCTCTTTTTTTCCTCTTCAACATTCATGTATTAAATAGGTTAATTTGCACAATTCCTCGCAGATCATGCACGTCCTCTAAATGAAATATATGAAAACAGTATTTTCAATCTAATCCAACCAAAATAGACGAAAAGAATTTGTTTAAGTTCCACTATGTCTTCTGAGTATTAGCGAATGAGATTTTGCAGATTTGATCTTACTTTTCCACTGACTCGTTAAGGAGCATATCTGTTGTTGGGACAATCATATCTTTGCTTGGATATGGCCGGCCACAAGACTAGTGTTTCAGATTACTCGCAAAGCCTGGAATTTTCGCTCCTGGAAAACCCAGAAACAACTGGCAAAACCAAAGTTGCTGCAAATTCTGGTGCAGCACCAACTTTGTTGACTACTCGTAATCCTCTTGTAAAGTGAAACAGAGATGGTAAGTTTAACTCATGTTGTCCATTACAAACTAAACCATTTCATTTCAGGCTCCAAATTCCAGAGATCCAAAGTTGCAGAAAAGTAAAATTAGGAGCAAGTTTTTCTATGAACTAATGATCACCACTAATTCCAACGAAATTTGAAAAGTACAGGAGGGGTAAAAAGAAGTACAAAAATCACAGTAAATGTGGTCCCTTTAACAAGTCAAGAAATATAATCACATCAACCACACTTGGATTTTAGTTTATTTTTTCTCCTAGAAACATATCGCATACAAAGAGTAAAAAAATAGGTTATTGTATACAAGTTGGTCTAGTCTACCGGAGGATAATAATGGAAATAAACCTACTATTTCCATTGTAAAGATTCAATCTTCATCACTCAAATATGTGCATCAGACATCATAGAAAGTTTGCTAATACAGAGGAACCGGAAATCGTGGCGGTTTGGGTGGTTCTTGAGGTTTAGGAACTGGTTTCTCTTCTCGAGGTGGCTCACATGGAGATGGCAATGCTATAAACTTTGGCATCTGATCACCTGGCATTAAAACTGACAAGCTTTGGCTTTGATTTTGTTTGACATCCTGAAAAGAGCAAGAACCAACAAAAAGCGAAGGTTTGAGTGTCAACATCAGATGGTGAAAACACCTGTCCCAGATAGAAGAAAACAACGAAACATAGATCAACATTTCTTCAAATGCAAGCTGATTTGACACGAGGTTGTCTAAATTGGGTCTAAAGAGAGGAAATTACCATGTTGGCAGGGTTAAACTTGGAAGGTGAAGCTTCAGTGTCGGGCTCAGGATCACGTTCATTGGTGAAAGATCGACGGAGTGATCTGAGCTTGTCCCAGTGGTAACAGCAAGAGAAAACACCACTTAAACTGAAGATGACGATTAAGAGCAAGGCAGTGCCAAGAGGGAAACCAAGGGACGGCCTAGATGCATCCACATGGGAAGGCGAAAGATCTGGACTTTCCATAGCTAACAACAACAACTACTCCTGAAACTATACCTCCTCCTCGACTCATGTGTCGGTGAAGAGAAAGCTAAAATGGTGGCAGGGAAAATGTTGTGAAAATGATGAAGTGTGATGGCGTAGTTTGTAGCGTTTATATAAAATGAGCTAAAGCTTGCTTGATGATGAGTACATGTAAAGATACACCAAACGTCCGGGCCATGGTACGGAAGAGGGTGGGGACCAAGTTCTTGAGTGCTAAGCAAGAATTGGGAAAAGCAAAGCCATGGTTTGCTGTCGTGGGTTTACTGTTTAGTGCTAATAAAGAGAGCACGTAAAAAGAAAAAAAGGGTTCATGAAACTGTCTATAATGTGAAAGCAGGAAGCGGGTTCCTGGAAAAAAGCTTACATTTGATTGATTGTGTTCTGGTTATGTTCTGCCTTTCCTTTTGCAAACAATATGTAGCAAAATTGAACACTTACCTCGTATGCTTAAGCATGCATTTCGGGATTTGGTTATGACCATGTTTCTTTATATAGTTGTCCAAGCCCCTACTTTATTAAGATTTTACTTGCACTCTTTTTTATGCGACGCAAGTGATTTGAACCAATCAAATTTGAAGTGCACTTCTGCTCTGCATACATACACAAATTACGCAGTACACAATAGGACTAAGTCCCATGTAACATCTTGAATTTCAAACAAAGAGAATAGTTTGCTTTAGATACAGGAAACAGTCTCTTTATTATGTAAGAGTACTATTGAGTATTATCAAATCTTCTCATACTCTATTTTATTGCATAAATTCAGGCTAACTGTGATGATGACGAAGATAATTTGCTTAGATGTTAAAAGGGTTTTCTTCATTTTTTGAACATGAACTACATAATGAACTACATAAACCGCTCGGTGGCCTACCCCAGCAGAGATATGAACTTAACAGGCTTTTTATGGGATTCCGTTTCCATGTAGAAGTGGAGCTATGGAGCTTCTTCAACTTCAGGGGCAGGTCTTTCTTTTTTCGTGGCCAAGAAGTTGGATACCACAGCAAAGTAGTGGGCCAAAGAACTTTTGACTATCTCGGGAAAGAGATTAGGGGAAAGAGAAATTCTCCTTCGTCTCCTTTGAAATGACAACAAAAGAAATAATATCCGTTACTTAAAAAAAAAAATCAAGAAGTCTCTAAGTAGACAACGAAGAATGGATCAAATGGTCCAACTTTCTCACTTAAGATTCTCTCTTAATAAGGAGGTCTTGAGTTCGAGCCACCATAAGAATGCATCTAGTAATGGGAAACTATTTGACTGTTATAGAGGCACCGTTGGATCGTCATGCCATGGATATTGCTGGGACTTCCAGGCAGTAGCTCGGAAGTATAGGTGAGTAACCTAGTTAGTTCCTCAATCTCTGATTGTTAAATATTCTGTACTTGGAATTTTGTATTGAATAATGATAAATATCTGTGAATGATTATGTTTGAAATCTCGGACCAAAGGTCCGAGGGATTGAGTTTTTTGTCATTGAAGCAAAATTGTTTGTGAAAGGGAATTTTGTCATGCTTCAATATGATAAACTGTGAATAGATGGTAAAGGGTAAATGAGATTGTTTGATTGAAATACTGGACCGAAGGTCCGGGAGAATGGGAATTTGACATTGAAGTGTTAATTTCTGGAGATTGAGAAACTTTATGTTTCCAATGTGATAGACTGTGCCTGTGAATAAAACAGAATGATATGACTGCTTCGATAAATTGATTCTGATTGTATGTGATAAATGAATTCCATAATTGATTGAGTAATAACGGTTGTGACTGGAGCTGCCAACGAGAGTTACAAGCTCGATCACTGAAAAAGAGCCTCGAGCTCAAAAGGGATTAGTGCATACCCAGAAGGTTCTCCTATCCCTACTGACGCGTGGAAAGTAGTGCATACCCAGAGGGCTCTCTTACTTCCTAAGACGCGATTACTATGTAATGAGCTAGAAAGGGATTAGTGCATACCCAGAGGGCTCTCCTAACCCTACTGGCGCATGAGAAGTAGTGCATACAAAGAGGGCTTTCCTACCCCTACGATGCGTTTACTGTTTAATGCGCCCGAAAGGGACAGTTCAGAGCTATATGCTCAACGCTTAATGAGCCCGAAAGGGACAGTTCGGAGCTATATGCTCAACAATTAATGTGCCCGAAAAGGGACAGTTCAGGTGCTCAGTCACAATAAGGATATAAAATGGGAAAATGTTATGTCTGTATCTGATTGTACTGAAATTTGGAAAAAGGGATAAATGCTTATATTCCTGTGGAAACTGGTCTGTGAAATTCTGATTTCTGCTATTGTATGAAAATCTGTGAATTGTCTGAGAAATGCATGTATGCATTTAATTGAATTGACTTTTGGAATGGGAAAAAGACAACATGCCTTGCATCGATGTGATACTTCTTTGTAATCTTCCGAATATGCTATTGTGAAATGCTCTGCAAACTGCCATGTGATATTCTGAATAGGCCATTGTGAAATGCTCTGTAAAATGCTATATGATATTTTGAATGAGCTATTGTAATAATTTGTACGCTATTCGCGTAATGCATGAATTGGGTGAACCATCGATGATGGTTTCTCATTGAGTTCGCAAACTCACCCAA
>JANZLF010000222.1:3868836-3882806 GCA_026546835.1 Erythroxylum foetidum
ACCCTCTAGCCTCCTGGACAAAGTTCCTTGATCGAATCAATTATGAACGTCTCGCTTCCAGCGGCAGTGTGGGAGTTGAAGCTATTCGGGAACCTGGGGCCTGATGGAAACCTGGTACTGAGCAGAGGAGAGCCAGTGATCAATCATCCGCTGACGAATCAAGTATGTAAAGACTCCTTATGTGCAGAAGAGTACAGGCTACGTAGGAACCTGAGGGATCTTGAGGTTCCAGATTTACCTCCTCTAAACTCTTGGGATAGAGTTCTAGAGGATTAGGATTTAGTCTGACTAAAGTAGGATACCTAATGTAAAAAAAAAAAAAAATCTCTAAGCTATAGCAAGTACTTAACTGCATGGGACATTTGACGTTTTGAGACCTTAAAGGACAATCATAGAGAACATCAAGTGAAACAGCATGCCAAGAGGACACAGTTCAGTACTATGTGACTACTGACTGGTACTATTAGTTAAAAGTTAAAACTATAGAACAGAAAGTTGTTAGCTTTTTCAAGTTCTTATCAGTTCTACCTTCTTCTAAGAGAAAAAAGTTAAATGGGTCATGATTTGGAAGCTTGGTCTAGTGTTGTTTCGACTTCTAATGGAGGCATTGAGGCATGTCGAAGCTGAAGTCAACTAGTTGTTCCATGAATGGTAAGTGTAGATGTAGACAAAGAAACTTATGAAGCAAGTGATGTACAAAAGCACCGACGATCAAGCGTGTGATACACAACCTATAGTCGATATTTATTGACCAATAGCAGCCTAATCTGGCTGCTTAGAAGTCATGCCGTGTGGGACTCGTAGTCGAAATGCTTGGGGAAGATGTCATCAAATCTTCTTAGAGAAATAATAACTTTTCCCCCTCCATTTACCTATTCCTTAACTGTTTTCGATCGATCATACTATACTAAGGTTCTTGTGTTCATACCAGTATTACAATTTCCTGCGTGCAAGCCTCTGCTTCTCGTAGTGATGAGCTAGAAACAGCTGAGTTCAAGCTGGTAATGTCACTTTCCATGTCCTTTTGGTTCTCACTGTACACAGTTAAGAAGATTCGTTCGCGTCCTTTGAAGGGCTTGCATAATTGTTCTTTGCTTTCGTTGCAGGCTTGCATTGGTCGTTATTCGCCAACTACGAAGCTTCCTTGTGGCTTCTCGTTGATCCTTTTTCTTACTTTCAACATCATAACCAAGTTATACACTGGACGTGCGTTTACTTGATTCGTTATTATATACACCAAACTCCATTAGTTCCTTTCGGGTTAAAGCTCGAAATATCTGACTGATTAGACAATCGTCAACCATGTTATCACGTACCATTACAAAAAAATCAGTGTTTTATCGACAAAAATTGCTGTGGTAAATATGAGATATCCGTCGATGGAATTAATCACCGACGAAATTTGGTGGAGCAAAATTTGATCAGTGAATTGCCCGAAGTTAAAAATACCGACCGACATTTTTCGTCACAATATTACGATGAAATTATCAACCGAAATATTATTATCAGTATTTATTTAATGACAGAATAGTAAGTACGACCCATCCACACTCGTGGGAATTGACGTGTTCGTATGTTGTTAACGACAAGTCATGCCAATTGGAAAACTAGTAAATGCAATTTCACTAAATATCAATGTTTCAACGTTTAAAAGTTTACAAGATTTAAGTTCATTATATCGTCATAAAATTAATTAAAAATTTTTGTTTTATTTTTTGAAAATTTTAAATTTTAATTAAAAATATTATCAAATAAAAATTAATTACATTATTTTAATTTATAAAAACTAATTATTTTATAAAAATTGATCAATTAATTAATAAATTGATTAGTTTGTGTTAAACTAAATCAAACCTAAAAATTAAAAACTATATTAAAAAGTTAATCGGTTCAAAGTTTTCACTTTTAAACTGATCGAATCAGTTTGATTTTTAAAACATTGCTAATATTGCAATAAAATATGATCTTAAGCATGATATGATAAGAAAAATTAATCAACTAAATGGAAAACTAGTTATGTAATGTAATATTACTAATTCACATTGTGTAAGTTTTAAAATTATATAAAAATTATTTCTTTTAATTTTATAATTATTATTCTTATAAAAAAGTTAATACACTAATAATTTATTAATTACGCAATTTAAATAAATCATGAGTAATAACTAATAACTCAATACTCACTACTTTTTAAGTAATTGATTTTCTCACCAAATGACTAGGGCCACATGTAAAGGATCATCTTCATCTGGGCTTCTCAAATTCCAATAAGTCCAAACAACATAACAAAAAACGGCCCGACCAGGTTGATAAGATCATACGATACTCACGTCCATCGTCCACACGTGAATTGGACCCCACGCCCATTGACCTAGGAACTTCCCTGTCTGATGTCAGTGACAGGACACGTGCCTGATAAACAATGGCCTCAAAATAGTGCCAATCCAACGGCTTATATTTAGCCTAGAAGAAACAAAACTTAATTACCCTCTAGTTAACTGGGATTTATGGTTTAGGGTGTTCACTTAAGAATGATTAATGGAGTTAAAGCAAGCGGCCAAAGCGGACGTTTCCCGACAAAGGGTCCCAATGTCGTGGCACAGCCCCGCAAAACCTGTAGCTATAAAAAGCAAAGTTGGTGACATCTACTAAGCGATGTCATGTTTTACCATAATGTCCTCATGTTTTCACATTACCGCAATACCCTATGCGTCTATATAATTATATAAGGTTTATATAAATCTGTAGACAAGATTTAATAAATAAAAAAAGAGATTTGATAATAAGAGGCTGAGGAGGACCGATGGATGCTGGTTAGGTGTGAATGACGTGCGAACCGGTGTTGTGATATCCACGTGAATCATGAAATTTGGTCCTTATATGGTCAAATGAGGGATAAAAAGAAATCAAATATTTTTTAATAATTAAAAATAATTTTTTCAGTTTAACTATTTTAATAATTCTTATTATTATTAGAAATTCGTCCATTTATTAATTAATCAATAAACTTAATTTTTATAAGTCAAACTTTTTCATTTAATATTTTTAATTAATTTGTTTTGTTCGATCTTTATTATATACTAATTTTATGATAATTTAATGCTAGTTGAATCTTTAAATTTTAAATTTTATTAGTTTAATTTTATTTTATAAATTAAAATTAATTAACTAATTTTATTCAATAATTTTCTTAAATAAATAAAATAGTTTTTATCTTAAGAAAAGTTTTAATTAAATTTAATATCTTTGATAAATAAAATCGTTCAATTCTATTTTAAATTTATCATGGAAATATCTTGTTATTATATAGGTAGTATTAAAATTTTATCAATTTATTTAATTGTTAATTAAATAATATTATTTAATTTTAAATTATAAATTTAGTGAAATTTTATTTGATTTTCGTAATTTATTGATTATTATCTATTTAATAATTTGTTTAATACATATTAAAAATAACAATACAAAATTCACTCAATTTAAATAAAATACACAGGCACCCAGTGACGGAGCTACGTTGAAGGGGAGGGGGGCCATGACCCTCCCTTTCAAAATTTTTTTTAAATTACTTATATAATTAAATAAATAACATTTAAATTTTAAATTTAATTATCATTATTTTTTTTAAATCAAATAAATAAAATATTAAATATCAAGAGGAGTTACGGTTGAAACTTGGAAGTCTTTAGTCAAGTGGGTTAGATATACTGGCCCCTTCTTAAAGTTGACCTCTCCTTAAAGTTGAGTCTGACTCCGTCCTTGTAGGCACCAATCTTATTGGACTTGGTGTGAGTAGGTTAGGTTTTTTTGGTGAGCCTAACTCGCGAAGTCAGAATTTCAGATGGATGCATTTAACTTAAGAGCAAGTTGTTTTGTGCTCTATATTTATAAATAAGATACGATTGTAATTATCTTGCAAGTGGATCGATTTCGTTTTTCACGTGCACGGTGAAAACGACATTAGGGCAACGAAGACGACGTCAGTCACAACGAGGGGCAAAAATGACATTTAATAGCCGACAACCATGTAATAATAATGCTACAAAAGTAGGAAACTGTGAGGATTAAAAAGATCTTTAAGCAAGACTTTGTCTGGCGGAAAATATCAGGAAACGACAGGTACAGATGTTTTGTTCCTGTCCCCACGACATCGACGGCTGAGATAAGTCTCTGGGACCGAACACCAGCCGTAGGATCAAAAAATCCCCACCTAGATCGGCGAGTGTTGTACGAATTGTGAAAGGATGGACACAAAAAAATAACACGGACTTTGGAGCATAATTTCCCTTTTGCCATCTGAGCTTTTTTTTAATTTCTTTTTAGCATCCAGTTCGGTCAGCCGAAGTTCTTTGTGGCTTTCTGCTTTTCATGGATGGTCCTTGAACTCTTCTTCCTCAATCGCGCTGTCTTCCTGCTCTATCGTGTGCTTTTGTTCGGCTTCGTTTTCTGCATTTTCTCCTCCAGTTTTCTTTTAGAGCGTTGATCGGTGTTCTCGCCTTGCTTCGGTCGGAGTTTGCTGGGATTTTTTTCAGGTATCTTCTTGTTTTTCAACATCGTACTTAGTTTTTGTTTGTTTGTTCAGAATTCGAAGCATTCTATCTTTTGTTTTCTTTCTTTTTTAATTGTGGATTCTTAAGAAAGCTGAGTGAAGTTCTTCTGTTGCGAGATCTTGATAGTTAAATGTGTATCTGTGAGTCTGTTTTTCTTTTTTCCGGTTTATAAATATTTCTCTTTCTTTTCGCGTTCTCTTTATCTCAACTTTTTGTATTTTCTTTGTATATTTTTTTATCAGTCTTTCCTTTGTAAAACGAAAATTTTCATTTTTGTAAGAAGTACAAGGACAAGTCCACATGAAAATTGCTTTTCTTATTTTTCTCATGTTTTTGGAATTTCTTGTTTATGGGAGGAGTTCTGGATAACTTGTTAACTTAGTAGTTTGTATTCCTCAAAAAGTTGCAGCAGAATACAATCTTGCATGTTCGTTTTCGTACTATGTTGATATCGAATGAACTCAAGTTGTTTTTGGCACCCAACGTAGAAAGTTTATAACTTTGAGGAATTATCTGCCAAATATGTCGTTTTTCCGCTTATCTTCTGGTCTTCTTATTAAAGCATTTAAGGATTTTCAATTCCTTCAAATATCTGGTTTAAGATCTATGATCGTTTGGTAATAGTAAAGTTTTTTGTTCATTTATTTGTTCCTTTTGGAGGAAAATGTGTTTAGTTTAGGATCGGAGATGATTATGTAGTTTCTTTTAGGTTCTGAATTCTCAGTTTTAATGTACACGATATACTTAAGTTAGAAAAAAGCAATCGTGACATGGGATGTGTATGTTCCAGTTAAGGAGGCTGTTTTGAGGACTTGTGAATCTGATGTCTCCGCCTTTACTGGATGTGGAGGAGGAAGGGCACAGCAATACTTCTTTATTGGCCTCTTCACCCTCCATTGATTGCATCTCCCAAAACAGTTGTGGTTTAAAGGAAAGAAATTATCTTGGATTGTCAGATTGTTCTTCAGTTGACAGCTCTGGAGCTCCAAGCTTGTCGGAAGGAAATAAGAACAATATCAATTTGAAGGCTACTGAGTTGAGACTAGGTCTTCCCGGGTCTCAATCCCCAGAAAGAGAATCAGAGCCTTCCTTGCTGAGCCAAGGGCAACTTGATGAAAAACCTCTGTTTCCTTTGCTACCCTCCAAGGACGGGATCTGCTCATCACCTCAGAAGCATGTTATTTCAGGCAGTAAAAGGGTATTCTCTGACACCATGGATGGTTTCTCGGAGGTTAAGGGTTCTGCATATATACAGAAGAACTGGATGTTTCATGCAAGTGTTGCAGATTCTGAGTCTCTGCAATCTGCGGGGAAAGGGAAGTTCCCTGCTAGTTCGGGAGTCAATACAATGCTTCCATCTAGGCCTTCTGGGGCCCCTTCAGCTATACTGAAGGAGTTACCACAGAGAACATTGCAAGAACGGCCTCTTGCTGCAACCGGAACTAAGCCGATCAAGACTGATGCTTACAACAACGGTGATGCCATTGCTGCCAAGTTAGTTAACTGTGAAGATTTGTTATTAGGGAGTAGAAAAGCGTGGAACAATGATGATCATGGTTGTTTTTTTACTTTAACAGAGCACAGGTTGTTGGCTGGCCTCCAATAAAATCATTCCGGAAGAACACGTTGGCTACTACTTCAAAGAACAATGATGAGGTTGATGGAAAGCCTGGTCCCGGCACTCTTTTCATCAAAGTCAGCATGGATGGTGCCCCATATCTGAGGAAGGTTGATCTGAGAAACTATTCCACTTACCCGGATTTGTTTTCTGCACTTGAGAAGATGTTCAGTGGATTTACCATTGGTAAGCTATTTCTATGTTCTCAATCTTTGAGTCGATGCTCAGGATAATCTTGTACTTAAGAATTTGCTGTGGAGGAAGCTATTATCAGATTCTTTATTCAAAAAAGAAATGAAATTGCATGGTTGTTATTACTACATGTTTCTGGTTGTTTAAGGTCAATCTGGCTCTAATGGAGCACCGGGGAGGGAAAAGCTGAGTGAGAGTAAGTTGATAGATCTTCTGCACGGATCAGAATATGTGCTGACATTTGAAGATAAGGATGGTGACTGGATGCTTGTTGGTGATGTACCGTGGCCGTAAGTCTTAATGTCATACTTTTGCCTTCGTTTAGTCTCTAATATTCTTGCATTCATCATCTCCACTATTCTCCCTAGTGTAAAACATAGCGTTGGATATACATATAGCTTGACCTGCCGTATGAATTACTTCCCATGTGCAAAATAAAAGCTAGGTGTGATTAAAAAAAGAGAAGAAAGTAGAAGAAAATGTAACTGAAAGCAAAAATTTGATATAGTTAACAACTAAACAACTAAGTTTTGCAGTTTTTCATCCTTTGTCTTGATTTTGATTATCGCACACAAAGACCATTGGCTATACAATCACTCTTACATGCATATGGGACACAATGCAAGTGATTCCTGTCAAATCCATATTACCCAATTTGTAAGTCAGGATGCATAGAAAAACCGAACTCATACCTGCCTATCTAAGGAAACCGATGAAACGTTACTACTTTATTTTTAAAACTTGAAGTGAGGAATGTGCACTAGATGCCTTGTAGGTTCACTTTATATAAGTTTAGCGAAAACATGAGAAGAGAGGCGCTTGCTACATAGGTACTGATCATATCAATCAAGTAATTGGATTCGGGCAAACGACCTATAGATCCTTTTGGCAGTGGATGTTTTATATGGGTTCTTGAAGCATATACATTATATTGCATTTTCATATCTGAGAAAAAGAAAATATTTCCTCTATATGTTCTTGTTTTGGATTTTTCTCCTCTTTCAGATTGCATTGTTCAAATTCTCATTTGTTTCTGCCCCAGGATGTTTATTGGAACTTGCAAGAGGCTTAAAATTATGAAAAGCTCTGATGCCATTGGCTTAGGTATGTATGCTATGCCTTTTTGACATTGGAGTACAAAGAGATACTTTTTATGTCTCAAAACAACATGATAATGTTGATATGATGCCTGAGTCCAACTAGATTGAGCTAGTTCCAAGTTCCAAAGGATTTCCTATAAGCTGCTGCTTTCTTCACTTTGCATGTATAGTATCTTCTATTACTTCACTTCTTTATGTATAATCCTATTGAGGTTGGAAATACGAATCATCTGAACTTCATTTTTGTTCTTGTTCATCTGAACTTCATTGTTATTCTCGTTCGTAGCTCCAAGGGCAATGGAGAAATCAAAATTAAGAACCTAGAGAACATTCCCTTTCAATCAGGAGACGGACAAAAGCAGACTGGTTGCCGGATCGGGTTGACAGGATGGCTTGGGTTGGGTGGTGATTGAGATTTGTTGCCTCATCAGTGTTTTGAATGCGTGAAAAAGTGTAGCTTTAGCTCATGTTTGTTTATGTCTGAATCTGATTTGTTTTGAAGTCATCTTATGTTGTGAGAAATGTGATCAAAGTTGATGCAAGTTGGTTGTTCGGGAAGTGTTTACTGTGTTCTCTGACGACGTTGAATTCAAAACAACATGGATAATTTGCTTCGCCTGCAGGTGATTACTGATTTTACTGGCTTGGGAATCCCCATAATTGAAGAACGTGGAACTGCGTGAGGGCCAAAGAAAGGTCCAATTCAATTGGTACAATAGTATGTCTAACTTAAGTCAAAGAAAACATTGTGTTGGTTAAATCAGTTCTGAGTTATGCCCACTAGTCCTCTGGTAGTGGATTAATTTAAACCTAATTCAGAAAGTTAGGATTGGATTGGGTCCTTTATAGCATCCCTAATTTCAACTTTTAAATTTTATTTAATTTTTAACCAATTTTAAGACAATATAATGCAACCATATTTTTAAAATTTTAAATTCCTAATTATCTTGGTTTAAATTTTGGCTAGATTGGATCAATAATATGTTAGTCCGAATTGATCCATTATCATCATTGCTTCTAAATTGACCCGAATGATGGGCTCGACGTGTATCAGGGCGATCGTGCGGGGAAGCGGCATTGTTAAAGAATACTATCTGGTTGATCCGGTCAGTAGTTATATGCTTGCCTCATATTTCAGTTCCAAGAATCAGATCATTTCGTCGTCCTCCGGAACTCGTAGTTTCTCTTTTTGTTAATTGGACTTCTATGAAGTTGTATGGATAAGTACTTGCAACTCTTCTATGAAGTTGTATGGATAAGTACTCGCAACTCTTCGTGTCACGTGTTGTCGGTGACTATACTGTCGGTCATTGGATGCCTGAGGAGCTGGTGGAATACATTATAGATTCAGATATCAGCATTATTTACACATAAAAAGTGTAGGAATTGTGATTGGTGTCCCTCCCCTAACTGGGCTATGAAACCTGACATGTGTTCGTGCTCTGCTCAGTTCACAGGAACACCAACACCAACACCAACACCAACACCAATTATATCTTCCACAAATCAAATCACATTCACAGAAGAGCATTGGATGGACTCTATGTATTTGCCTGTCAATTTGCTTTCACCTAATCTGTCCTTCCTTCGTGTTCTTGTCTCAGAGCTCCACGCGTTTCTGCTGCAACCCCATTTTAAGCTTTGGCTTTCATGGATGGTTGTTTCAGACTCAGTTCTTAATGTCCTTTTCTATAAGTTTGGCACGTCTAAAAATTAAATTGTCTATGCTATTGAGGAGATTCTATGAGCTATAGGTGAGTGAGTATCATCTGCCCTAATAATGGCAACCACTCGACCAACATGCAAAGACTTAACCTTTCTTATTGAACATGAACTTACTGAGGGTATGGTTTCTCCACTATTGTACTGACTCGACAGGTCTAAGCAGGAACCTTTTTCTTTTTGTAGTCTTCTCAGGAGCTGACGGGTACAAGTACAGATATTCGTGCATTATTGGTGCACTTGATCTTATTTGCACGTATCAGATTTCCTGTTTCGATTGTAATGTTTTGTATCTTATTTTATTAAATTTTATCCACACATTTATATAAATATAAGTATAGATATTCAAGAATTATTAGTGTAGTTGAACTTATTTGCACAGATTATATTTTTTGTTTTGATTATAACGTTTCTATCATATTTTATTAAATTTTATCCACACATTTATCACCGAAAAATACATATCAAATTCTTTGTTTTAATTTTTAATTACTCTATTTTTATCATGTTCTATTAAATCTTATCCGCACATTTATGTGGACCATGTTCTATTAAATCTTATCAACACATTTATATGAACTTTACATAAATGTGTGGATAAGATTTAATAGAACATGGTAGGAACAAAGAAACTGAAATAAAGAATTTGATTTACATTTTTACTGTGTTTCAAGTATGTGCTACTTAATTTATTCAAAACCTTACATAAATATAATAAAATAAATAATTGATATTAAATAATTATTTAAATCAAATTTATTGAATAGTTTATTTGTAACATATATGAATACAAATTATTAGAATATCTAACTCAATTAAATTAAATACAAAACTTCGTAACTCAACATGACTTCATCTAGGTGTTAACGATAATAACATCATATAAGATAAGAGTACTCCTATATGTTTTTCATTACTAAGTAGAAAAGAAAAGAGAATTCCAAATATATGCACATTAATTCATAATTACAACTTTTTGTGCATTAATTAAAGAAATTAATTTCATTTTCAAATAATATGGGCATGTAAGGGTCAATGTCACGTGAGTGTAATTGGACATGATAACGTCTTATTCCTCGTTGGTCTAAACCCTAAATTTTGTAGTTTACTTTACTCTCTCATTTATTTTAATTGCAATTTTTTTGCGTACAAATTCACTTATTTAATTCCACAACACATGCATTGCTAAAGAAAGTATCACGTGCCACGTGGGATACCTAATTAACAATTACATTTAATCTAATATGTTTATTTTACCTCCTTAACCGGTACCAAGTTAAGTTGGCACACATAGTGACGTTTGGACATAGCCTCACCTTGAGAATGTAAAAGGTGAAAAGAAGAAAAACAAAAGTTACTCCATATAAGTTCCCTCTGAGTTTGCACCCAATTAATGAGGTTTTGGCCCATCACATTGTTTTTGTTTTTGCACATTTACCGTAGTGATTGACTGTTCTACTTGAGCATTTCGAGGTAAAAATTAAGAATTTGTGCACTTAAAAGTGGAATAGTCTACTTCATATGTTTCCATAGCTCGACTCCGCGGAGCACACAAGCACATGATTGAGTAAATTACGGTTTGATCTCACATAAATTACGGTTTAATCTTACATTTAATTTTTTTTAAAAAGTGAATGTATACAAAAATCATCACATTAGATGGACTTTTACATTATCACTGTCGAAACTCAAACTTAAAATTTTGCACTTAAGTCTCTTTCTGATGACCAAGAATCCTAATTTAAAAATTAGAGGTATGTTTATATTAAAAAGATAAGTATAATTAAGGGGTTCAGAATAACATAAAACGGCATGTATTATTGAGAAGAAGGGTCCAATCCGGAATGAAGACATTACAGCAATGAGTAGCATTAAATGAGACACCTTGATACTGACTCGCTATCACGAACTGACAATGTATAATCATTAATCATGCACATCCATTCCTGCTCATTAAACTTTCTGTTGCCTAGGGATTGCAGAACAAAAAATCATTTTGCAGAATAGTAATAAACCCAAAAATCCAATTGAGAAAAACACAAAAGAAAAAGGCAGTCTTATGCCTTCCTAAAGTAGAGCTAAGAGCTTCAATTTATCAGAAAAGAACGTACCCCACCAGAAAATAAAGGATAAGATCAAAACAGACGGGAGTTTCAGTGAATGTATTGGAGCCAACCTATCCATAAAAGTCTCATGTCCAAACAGTTTTAATCCCTAAAACAAAAGAAGTTGATCTGTGAAAGTGTGAGTTTCAAAGCAAAGAGCCCCTTTTCTTCATCAGCTGAGAATTTCGGTGTGAGTTATCTTAGTGTCAGACTGTTAGTGTCTTCTTCTTCTTCTTCTTCTTCGTGTTACCCAAAGTGGTTGACTTTTTTACTGCAGGTACCAACTTACAGTTGCCAGTTACAGTTGCAAATCCCAAAACTAAAGAAGCTTTAAGTTTAGGAAAAGTTTCACCATTGTTTGCTTGTTTGCTACTATAAAGAATAAAGAAAATCTTTTGGATACCAAAGAAAGAGCAACGTTAAGATAATCGTCTCTCTCTTTTGTCTCTCTACAGTTCAAACTTCTTCTCACTTCATTCCTGCATCCCATGTTCATTACCTTTCTCAATCAAATCCTTTCCTTAACGAAGATCAGGGTTTGAGTTGTGTTCCGTTTCTTGACGATGGTTAGTGGTTGGAGAAGAGCGTTTTGCACGTCCATTCCTAAAGAGAAAGACGCCACATTCTTCGGTGAAAAGCCTCCACAACAACAATCCAACACCAAGAAGACCAAAACAGCAAACACAAACAGTCCTCGAATCAGCTCCAAGTTTGGATTTTTTTCCAACCCATCAACGCCTCGCTTACAATCTCAACCCGTGTCAAGCCCAAGATTCCGTTGTCGGACCTCCGCCTCCGTGCCAAACAGTATCCCTAAACTCCAATGCAAAACCACCCCCACCAACACCAGCAATAGCCCCAGGTTGTTTAATTTCTCAAACCCATCATCGCCTTCGAGCTTCCCATTCTTCAAAGCAGCCGCTCTTCGCCTCTCCAAATTAACTACTCGATGCGGAGTTTGCTCGCAGAGCGTCAGAAGCGGCCAAGGAACTGCCATTTTCACGGCGGAATGCAACCACGCGTTTCATATCCATTGCGTCGCTGCCCATTTCAAGATCTTAACCTGCCCAGTTTGCAGCGCCACGTGGAAAGAGCTGCCATTGTTCTCCGGGAACGAAGAGAACAAGCTCAAGGTGAAGGATATTGGTGTCATGTCTAAGAGCTTAAGAGTGTATAACGACGACGAGCCTTTAATCTCACCTTCTGTCTTTAATACCATACCTGAATTAGAAGAGCAAGAAAACGACGTCGAAGAAGAGGAAGACGACGAGCTTCGTTTCAAAGGCTTCTTTGTGAACCCTAGTCCAACTCCAAGGAAAGTCGCTGCAAGTCCAGTCACGGTCAATCCTCCCATTGAAGTCTCTCTGTTGCCGGAATCTGCCATCTTGGCGGTTGGGAGGAGCCACCAGACTCACGCGGTGGTTCTCAAAGTCAGAGCGCCACCGGCATTCCGGCGAGCTCCGATTGATTTGGTCACGGTGCTTGATGTTAGCGAAGCTATGTGCGGCCTTAAGTCTCAGATGATGAAACGCCTCATGAGATCGGTGATTTCCACCTTAAACTCCAAGGATCGTTTGTCGATCGTCGTGTTCTCCGCGAGCTCCAAACGGCTGCTGCCGTTACGGAGGATGACGGCCAGTGGAAGGAGAGCGGCCCGTAGAATCGTGGAGGCGGTTGGAATTAACGGCCAAGGCATGAGCGTGAACGACGCGCTAAAAAAGGCGGTGAAAGTGATTGAAGATCGCCGAGAGAAGCATCTAGTTTCTACAATCATGGTCTTCTCCACTAATCAGGACCGTTCGTCTATGTCCGTGTCATCACAGCGCTACTCCCCCTTGGAAATCCCCACGCACACGATAACCTTTGGCGGAAGTCACGCGCCATCTGAAGATGCTTTAGTCAAACGCATTCGTGGATTGGTAAGTGTAGTGGTTCAGGATCTGAAGCTCCAACTCGGGTTTGCACGTACCGGTCCAACAGCAGCTGATATCCCAGCGGTTTATTCCTCAACTGGTCGACCCTGCGTGTTCGACCGCGACTCGGTACGGGTTGGAGATCTCCACGCCGAGGAAGAGAGAGAACTACTCGTGGAACTGAAAGTTGCGGCTTCGGCTAGCGGGTCCCAACAGGTCTTGTCCGTACGGTCGTCGTTCAAAGACCCGTCATCGCAGGAGCCAATCTTGTGCAAAGAGCTGGCCTTATTGGTGCCTCGTGCACAAGCTGTCCGATCGTCCGTGCCCAACATCCGGCGGTTGAGGAGCCTACACGTCAGCACACGAGCCATAGCCGAGGCTCGGCGATTATTGGATCACGGTGATTTATCGGGAGCTTCTCGTTTGTTGTCATCGGCTCGGGCTTTGTTGATGCAGAGCGGCGATGGCTCGGACGGGGAGTATCTGCGCGGCTTGGAGGCGGAGCTAGCGGAGGTGCAGCGACGGCGGCAGCAGAGTCAACGGCGCAGAACTGGTCAACAGGTGGAGGAAAAGGTGGAGCCGCTTACTCCGACGTCTGCGTGGCGAGCCGCCGAGAGGTTGGCTAAAGTGGCAATAATGAAGAAGCATATGAACAGGGTCAGCGACTTACACGGCTTTGAGAACGCCAGATTTTGAGTTTATTTTTCTATTTTTGTCTTCTTTGTAATTTTGGGAAATACAGAGATAATATATATAATATGAAAAAGTTT
>JANZLF010000222.1:3915810-3939671 GCA_026546835.1 Erythroxylum foetidum
GAATCAAAGTCCGGATTGTCTCTGCCAGGGCATACCATTCACTGTTTATGCACAACATGTAAGTAAAACATTCAATCACTAACTTTTAACAGCAGTAAGTACTTGTGGCCTAGACCTCTGCCAGATAAGTCTCCTTTGTCGTTGATGAACTCTTGATTATGTTAATCCTATGTTGAATATTGTCCCCCCTTAATCGGAGGAACCTCGTAACGAAAATGTAAAGGTGTATGATCTAAGTGTGTACAATTGGATAATTGGGTGGGTGGCAGGTGTATCCGACCCACTCTTGAAGAGCTGGAGAATTTTGGTACTCCGGACTTCACTATATACAATGCTGGCATGTTCCCTTGTAATCGTTTTACTCACTACATGACATCCTCTACTAGCATAGATTTGAATCTTGCTAGAAGAGAAATGGTCATCCTCGGCACGCAGTACGCCGGGGAAATGAAGAAGGGTCTGTTCAGTGTTATGCATTATCTCATGCCTAAGCGTCAAATCCTCTCCTTGCATTCTGGATGCAATATGGGAAAAGATGGAGATGTTGCCCTCTTCTTTGGATTGTCAGGTATAGTATCACCATGTCATGAACGAGATGTGGTGCCAAGTCCCAGCCAAAAAAGAATATGTGCCTTCTTACCCTATCCTCGCAGTTAACCTTGTGGCATGTTTTGATGTGGCCAATATGCTTACTTGTTGTTTCAGTTGTTTTCCTTGTTATTGAGGAGTCTATTTCAAAATTTTCTTGATAGGTACTGGGAAGACAACCCTGTCTACTGATCCCAATAGATACCTTATTGGAGACGATGAACACTGTTGGACTGGGACCGGGGTGTCAAATATCGAAGGGGGGTGCTATGCTAAGTGCATTGACCTCTCTCGGGAAAAAGAGCCTGATATTTGGAATGCTATTAAGTTTGGAGCTGGTATTGTTCAAACCTTAATCTCTGAATGTTTAACAGAACCTCTTTTCAATACAGTAGGAACTGAGAGGGAATGCTGCTTAACGGTTTGCTGTATTTGCGTGCCTGAACTGACACATGAACAATTTGGTTTGGCAGTGCTGGAAAACGTGGTGTTTGATGAGCACACTCGAGAGGTGGACTATCTCGACAAATCGGTCACAGGTGAACCGGAAACGGAATGAGATGAAATTGCAATTTGTATTTGTGTGACCTTCACGTTTGGATTTGAGGGCACCATTAATTGGTTTATTGTCCTTCTGTTGCAGAGAACACTCGTGCATCCTACCCAATTGATCACATTCCTAATGCGAAGATACCTTGCGTTGGTCCGCACCCAAGGAACGTTATCCTTTTGGCATGCGACGCATTTGGTGTGCTTCCGCCTGTGAGCAAGCTAAGCTTGGCACAGACTATGTACCATTTTATAAGCGGCTACACTGCTCTGGTAAAAATGACTGCTTATATATATTCAGCATTCTAAGATACATAGCTCGCGGCAAAAAAACTTGAAAATTGATGATCTGTAATGCTTTTGAAGGTGGCTGGAACAGAAGAGGGTGTGAAGGAGCCAAGAGCAACATTCTCAGCTTGCTTTGGGGCAGCATTCATAATGATGCACCCTACCAAGTATGCAGCTATGCTCGCTGAGAAAATGCAGAAGCATGGTGCAACAGGGTGGCTAGTCAATACTGGCTGGTCAGGTGGAAGGTATGTGTATCCACAATCACCATATGATCATCAAGTTTAATTGGAATGAATTGAACATTTTCTTAAAAATAAAACGTAATTTTCCTGTTACAGCTATGGATCAGGAAGCCGGATTAAGTTACCTTACACGAGGAAAATCATTGATGCTATACACTCCGGTAGCCTCCTGAATGCAGAATACAAGAAAACCGAAGTGTTTGGTCTTGAAATTCCCACTCACGTTGAGGGAGTACCTTCTGAAATCCTGGATCCTGTGAACACTGTTAGTAATCTATTCCTTGATGTCTAAATCCTCCGTCTGTCTTATCTTCAATAAATTTCTGATGTAAGATGAATTGCTTTTTTTGGTGGCAGTGGTTGGACAAGAAGGCTTACAAAGGCACACTACTGAAGCTAGCTGGTCTGTTCAACAATAACTTTGAAACTTTTACTGACCACAAGATTGGAGAGGACAACAAGCTGACAGAGGAGATCCTGAAAGCTGGGCCAATCTTCTAAGTCTCATTTCCTAGAGAAATGAAAGACATTATCCTGGAGTTGTAATGGGGGGTTAATGAAATAACAACTGATTTGAAAAAAAACAAAAAAGAAAGAAAGCATAGACTGTAGTCATCATCTATTGTAAAATTGTTCGTTTTCAGCTTCATCCACAATGAAAAAGTTCTACTTGCAGAAGGCTTTTCTTTTGTTATCTTCATTACTTGTGTCTGCAGAAAAAGTGAGAAAATTTGATAAATTAATCGCGAAGGGTTTGCAATAATTTGTTATGTAAAAGGATGTTTAACATTTGAACTAAAAAAGTAAGAAAAGTACTGAAACAGTTCAGTCTCTCAATGATTGGTAACTTCCATCTACCTTATCTTAAGATCGCATGTTTTGGCCACATACTGATGTCAATGTTATGTTCATGTAAGAAAAAATAATAATAATTCTGAAAATTCGTGCAAAACTGATAAAAGGGTCACGTGAAAACTGATTCTATTGTTGGATCAGTCCTTTGATGTTCTCTCTCTCTCTGCCTCTTTGATGACGGAAAACTGGAGTTGCTAGAGCGTTAATGGCGACTCTGATAACCGCTGCGATCTCTTTACCTCCCCCAATCGGAATGATGTCCATGGTTGGCCGCAAACCAGCTAAAGCTCGAACCTTTCGTTGTTTGGGGTAAATTTGCTGCCTCAATCTTTCTAAAGCTTTGCTTTTCCCTTTCCCTTCACCAGTTTCATCGCAAATTGGATTTTTCTGCGTTTGCAATTCAGTTAGTCAGCTTTCTTTGAAAAACTTTTACTTTTAGTGGTCTATTTGTTTGCAACTTTTTACGCACTTTTCTTAGTACATTTTGGGAAAAGGAGTAAAATGGTTTGATTCGTATCTTCACATACTTGTTAACTTCTTAGTTCCTTGAACAACTATTTTAATGAATTTGCATTTTAGGCAAGAAGGTCATCATCAGGGAGTAGACTTGTCTCAGGTACCCCATGTGTGATGTGCCTCTGAAATTGCGTTTTGTATAGATTGTTGTCTGCTTAAAATGGAATTGGTTGGTTGTTTGCTCATAGGAAACGTATCAGCCATCTGATCCTGAGGTTGCATCGAAGAAGAATGACATACGGGGGCTCTTCAAAGAAGCTCAGCAGAGTGAGCCATTTTGTGATCATTAATTTGAATGCTCGTACTCCAAATTGTTTCCCTGTGTTTACGTGATCCCTTTTTGAGTGATATATGCAGACATCATGTTCTTAAACAAACAGCGTTTGCAAGCTATCGAGGAGCTTAATAAAGCAAACAGAGAGAAACAGGATTTGTTAGATAGGATAGAGAAACTGGAGGCTGAAAAGCAGTCTAGTTTTGGAAGAGGTGACTGAATCTTAACCTGAAGTTCTCTGTTCTATGGGTTATAGCATGAACCGTGCATCCAATAATGCAGCTTTTTTGTAATTTCAAACGTTGCATCATTTTACTCACTGTAAGAATTCTGTGTATGGCTAACTCTACAGCTTTGCTTCATTTAACTATTGCACAATGTTGTACATCGTCACTAGAATCACAGATATTTAAGTGATTTAGAAGCTCTCTGCTGTTGAATCTTTTTGCCATGAAGTCGAGTATGAATATAAGAACATTAATACACATCCATTTAAGAGTTTAGGGAGCGATCTATATCTAGTCTTACAATTTTCTCTAATAGTATTTTCTAGTATTGGTTTGAGGTTTTAGATACCTAAACCTTGAGCAATGTTCTTACGTTCATTATCCTTTGGAAACCAGATAACCGCTCAGTTTGCTGGCAATTACTGCATCGGATAGACTCAATGATCCTCAATGGAACTATTAACACTGCAGAGGCATCTGATCTTAGAAGTATGGTCATGAGCTGCAAATTTAATGTAGCTGATATTTTCTCTGACATATTGCCGAAAAGGGATTCTGAGGTTCTAGCAAAACTCCGCCACGTCTCGGATGGAAGAAAAAAGTACTATCATTTGTTGAACGCTACAACTCTTTCCTTAACTGATTCCCAATGCTTAAAGATAACACGTTAGGTACTTTTGCATATATAACAGAAATCATACTGATGATTATACATTTTGTCTTTATAAATTTTGAAGAGAAATGTAGGATTCTATGATATCATTACAAACCAATGCTTGCATGGGCAATAGAGGCATGCTGCTAGAATTTTTTTGATTTATCTCATTTAGCTAAAGATGAAATGCGGTTTGCAAATTGTGCAGCCTAGCCTCTGTACGAGGATTGCAAGAAACGTTGTTTTACTTTCAATAGTTTGTTATCTTCTTACAAACTAGTGCATATCTTATTTTTCTTTTCCTTGCACTGTTTCTCTTGAATCTTTTCTTTTAATCATATGTCAATTTCAGGAATACTTTCCATGTTATCCACATTTGTACCGAAATGGAACCATTAGTCGATGGATCCCTGGCATCATATGTGAGGGGCTTATCACATGCTTTACAGAAAAAGGGCCATTTTGTGGAGGTTATTTTACCAAAGTTAGTGGCGTAACCTATACAGTTTGATGTGCTTCTTATGATATTTAATTAAAACTTTTATGATATTAATTATCCTATTTTCTAGAAAAGTTAGTGGTTATAGTTCATGAAGAATGCAAAACTTGTTAATGCTTCTCTCTTTTTTGTTTTTCATATGGAATGCTTTGGAGTCATTTGTCCCAAGTTATAACAATAAAAATGAGTACAAATCTTGATAGGTGTATGGGTTGATAAACTTTAGCATATAATTATGATTTCTTATGTACCAAAAGAAAATTTTCAACTGTCTTGGGTATGATTTTATCATGAGAAATCCTTGAACTTGTGACTGAATGCATTTATTTTCTGAACAGGTATAAGTGCCTTGACCTCACTCATGTTCATGGGTTGCGAGAAATTGAAGCAGAGTCTTATTCATATTTTGATGGCCAACTGTATGGGAACAGAATATGGACAGGGTGAGCTTTGGCCTTTACATGGTACAGTAAGATTTATTGGGTTCTAGTTTTTGATTACTTCCATTTGTTCATTATTCACCGAAGAGAGAACTGTTAGACAAGTGATTGAGGTATATCATTTGTAAAGCATGTACCACCGCCCTGTTTGTATTGATTTCATTGCTGATGATCATTTTCCAGTGTTGTCCATGGCATTGGAGTTACTTTTATTCAACCTCTGCAGTACTCATCCTTCTTTGATCGTGAGAGAGTATCTGGCTACGCAGACGACTTTGAGCGGTCAGTATAATTAAGTCATAATTTCTAGAAATGATTGATCTATAGTTTTGCATTTCTGAGTTGTTCTTGCACTATTGGGTAAACTCCACGGGATGGAAAGGAGCTGTGTGCTCAATGGTAACATGATTTGATCACAGCTTAGTTGGTTAGGAATGTTGAAGAATTGGCTCTATTATTCTAAGAAAAAAGAAAATCTATTCATAAGTTTGTTAGACTGTTTTCCTACCTTTAATGTATAACTTCAACAAATAAAATCAAGTTGCTTGCTCATGTAGGTAGTCATCGATAAGTTTATTCTTCAATTAAATTATTTAGCTTTGTGCATCTCTCGTGCACGTGCTGGCAACTCAGCAAGTAAGTTGAATTGATAAAGGTGACATGACTTTGGACTCCTAACATTTTAACTGCTGTTTAGGTTTCATTTTTTATCTACATTCAGATGCACGGCTGAGGATGCATTTCCTTTCATTCGGTAGTCATTTACCTCAGTTTTTGGAGTCCTCATGACACTAATTTATACATGAAGGAGTAAATGAACAGGTCAGGATGCTCTTACTATGAAAAAGAAAGAAAAGAAGCTCAAAGGATTTTGGACAGGTTGCTTGAGATTCAGTTACGTGAAAATAAGATGTGAACAGGATGGCCTTCATTGTCATTTTATAATCCAATCTATTCTAGTTTTTTATTTGAGTTCCTTCTAAACTATATATGGCTTTATTTCCTTTTTTTGATAACTATTTTCGTATTGTTTCTTGCCTGTTGATGACGGTCCTTTTAGATATTTCATGTTTTAGGTTCATCTATTTCTCTCGTGCTTCACTGGATTATATAACAAAATCTGGGAAGCGGCCTGATGTGTTACACATCCACAACTGGGAGACTTCTATTGTTGGACCACTTTTCTGGGATATTTTTGTTAATCAGGTAAAACACAATGTTTCTTTTATTAGCTTTCTCTCTCTCCTCGGATGTACTAATTCAACATTAACTTCTCGCATCCTAATTAGCATCTCCTCTTCGTCTAAGAATGGGATGAATATGATCTAGTTGGTCTGGTTCACATGGATGGATGCTAATACTCCCCAAACAAAAGTGCTATGACACATTAAAGTGATATTTCTTTCAACTTTTTTAACATTTGAATTGATTTAAGTTTTCCTTGCATGCCACTCTTGTTCCAAGGAGCCATCATACAAGTTGAAGGAAAGATTTTATTACTTGTGTTACTTCTTTACTAGTTCAGTTAATTTGTCACCGAATGATTGGAAAAACTTACTTTACCCTTCAAAACATGGATCAGTAACCTCAATTTTCAATATAGGAAATTATTTGTATTCTCAGCAGAATTTGGAGCACTGTACTGAGATTGTGTTTCTTTTATACTGGGTGAGGTAGGGGTGCTGTATTGTATATATATGGTAGTGAACAATGGAAATGTCATAGGACACACTTATATTGTACTCAAGTCTTAGAACTTTCTGTAATATCTGAACAAGTTGGTCAGAGGGAAAATTTATGATTTTGCTAAAATGATTCTCATGATACTTTGATTTTAATTTTATATACAGGGACTTGGAGTTACTAGAGTGCTATTGACATGCCATGGTTTTAATTCTCAGGTGGATACTTTTGTTTCTTTGATTTTGGTTTCACCATTTCTGGCTAACCTAATATTGCGACCCTACTGTTCTGGCAAATTAGAGGCTTTAGCTACCTCTATGTGGACTTGATCGGGCTTTTGTTTCTTTGATTTTGGTTTCATCATCTCTGACTTAGTAACCAAATATTGCAACCTACTGTTCTGGTAAATTAGTGGCTCGGGCAACCTGATAAACTAACACTATGTGGACTTGATTCGGCTAGCCTTCACCGCGCTGATCGTTTGCAAGATAATTCAAAGACACATCTCATCAATGTTTTGAAGGTCATTTTTATGCTTCTTGCAAATGAAATGCTATCTATTTCTGCAATCTATCTTTATTAGTGATATTTTTAGTTCAAAGTCCTCTTTTTATCTAGAGATTTCGATATAGATATACTTACTCTTCTTTTGCATCATTACAATGTGAACAACGATTTAACATAATGATATTATGCTCACAACTTGAGGTAAAAAATGTTATGCAATCAGTTAGTTTGAGTATCGTGATAGGATCCAGAAACAAGGTATGGAAATATGTATACTAGTATTGATTCTTTAGCAAAATACAATGGATAAACTGGTTTTCGAGGACCAGTACCTCCAGCCTAAGGCTCATACATTTGTCATTACACGATATATTCTTTTCCTTCATATCTTTTATTTATACTGAGAATCTGTAATTACTAACAGATTCGATTAGTTGACAACCTAATGATTGGTTGCCAGCACTACTAACTAACTAACTGAATATAGAAAATTAATAGCCAAGACTACCCCTCTGCTCTTTTACTCCTCTACCTTCTTTTTATTTCTCCTAACATAAACTTTAGTGACCTTTGATCTATCATTACTCTCCCCCATCAGCTTCACCTTGTCCTCAAGGTGAAAATCTGGAAATCGAACTTTCATATCTTCATACAGTTCCCGTGTAGCCTTAGAAACTGGATGGTCTGTCCACTGAATAAGCACTTCTAAATCCGAGCTAGAAGTGAGGTTTCTGATGGCCAAAAGTGCAGCTGGATAATCTGGGGTAGCTTCAGGAATTAGTAAATGGTCTGGTATACTTATGGCTGAATCATCAGTACCCAAGACCTTCCTAAGTTGAGAGACATGAAAAACAGAGTGAATTCTAGCTGTCGAGGGCAACTTTAACTGATACGTAACTGGACCAATGCATTGTAGAATCTCAAAGGGACCGAAATAACATGGAGCCAAATTGGTATTACTCCTGGTTTCCACAGATTGTTGGTGATAAGGTGCCAACTTGACAAAGAACTTATCCCCACCTGAAACTCCACATCTGTTCTTTTACCATCTGCTGTCAACTTCATCCTCTGCTGAGCTAACATCAAGCGTTGACGTAATTCAGCTAAATTCTAGTCTCTTTCCTGCAGCAGTGTATCAATGGTGTCTATGGCAGAAGATTGGATTCTGTATCTTGTGATAGTGGGAGGATCCCGCCTATAGAGGACCTTGAATGGTGTAGTGCCCAAAATTGGGTGAAAGGACATGTTATAGCAATATTTAGCCCATCCCACCCATCGTGCTCACTATTGGGGCTGCTTGCTAGAAAAACATCTTAGATAAGTTTCTAGACACCTATTGACAACCTCGATTTGTCCATCCATTTGTGGATGGTAGGCTGAACTGTATCTCAACCTTGTGCCCTGCAACTTAAACATCTCCTTCCAAAATTTGCTCAGGAATATTTTATCCCTATCGGATATAATCGAATTAGGATATCCATGCAAACGCACCACCTCTTGTACAAAGATATAAGCAACCAATTGTGCAGTATATGGATGTTTTAGAGGAATGAAGTGAGCATATTTACTAAGTCTGTCCACCACTACTAGGATAGTTGAAAATCCCTTTGATTTTGGCAGCCTTTCTATGAAATCCATAGAGACATCTTCCCAAACTTGTTGTGGCATTGGTAAAGGCTGCATAAGTCCAACCGGAGATAGCGATAAATACTTATTTTGCTGACAGATGAAGCATTCAACCACAAACCTGTAGACATCATTTTTCATTCCTTCCCAAAACAGTTCATTTGCTAGCCTCTTGTAAGTTTTTAGAGCACCCCCATGCCCTCCTACGTTACTTTGGTGGCTGTCCGTGATCAGAGCTGGTATTGCGGCTGAAGTTTTCAGAATTACTAACCGATCTTGTAAAACAAGCGATCCTGAATTGTTGTGTATGGAGGATGCGACCCACCATCTTCTAGGAGTTCTTGCTTCAATTTGGATAGTTTGGGATCAACATCAATCTCCTTGATTATTTGCTCCATATCCAACGCCCTAATTGCTATTACTGCCATTAATTCCGCCTAATTAGGAATTCTTGACAAGGCATCTGCTACTCTATTCTCTCTTCCCGCCTTATACTCAATGCTGAAAGTGTATCCCAACAATTTGGACAGCCACTCCTGATACTCCGAGTGTACCTCACGCTGCTCCAACAGGAATTTAAGTGGCTGCTGGTCGGTTCTGATGATAAATGATGGCCCAAAAGGTAGGAACACCATTTCTTCACTGCAAGTACAATGACCAGCAATTCTCGCTCATAGGCTGATTTATGTCGGCTGGAAGTCGACAGAACCTAGCTGTAATAAGCAATGGGTCGATTCTCTTGCATCAGGACAGCTCCTATGGTTTTGCTGAAGCATCGGTTTCCAAGATGAATGGTTTAGTGAAGTTGGGAAATATCAACTCTAGTGTTGAAATCATGGCTTGCTTGAGTTGTTGGAAGGAGGCCTCACTCTCCCTAGTCCACTTAAAGCCTTCTTTTTTTAACAATTGAGTCAAAGGCCAGGAAATATCTCCATAGTTCTTCACAAATTTCCTATAATATCCCGTCAACCCCAAGAAACTCCTCAACTCCCTCACATTCCCCGGTCTTGGCCAATTAACCATAACTTGAATCTTTCTCATGTCAGTTGCCACCCCATCTCTTGATATGATGTGCCCTAGGTATTCCAATGTTTCTTGTCCAAAAATGCACTTTTTCCAATTCGCATACAATTGCTGGGATAGGAGCACATTTAGGATTGCCCTCAAGTGACAAACATGATCTTCATTGCTAGCACTATAGACCAATATGTCATAAAAAAAAACTAATACAAATTTTCGGAGGTAAGGCTTAAAAACCTAATTCATGAGGGATTGAAACGTGGTCGGTGGGTTAGTTAATCCGAAGGGCACGACGAGAAATTTGTAATGCCCTTCATGAGTTCTAAATGTTGTCTTTTCTATGTCTTCCATTCTCATTCGGATTTGGTGATACCCCACCGTTAGATCAATCTTTGAAAAGATAGTAGCCCCCTTTAATTCATCAAGTAGCTCATCTATGATAGGAATAGGGAATTTGTCCACTACTGTTACATTATTTAAGGCACGGTAGTCCACAAAAAAATGCCACCCCCCATCCTTTTTCTTAACCAACAACACCGGGCTAGCATAATGACTCACACTTGGTTGGATGATTCCGGAATCCAACATTTCTTTCACGAATTTCTCAATCTCATTCTTTTGGAACTAGGGATATTTATAAGGTCTAACCGTGACTGGATTGGCTCCTTCTTGGAGTACAATGGCATGGTCCTTAGCTCTTTCAGGAGGTAGTTTTTGAGGTATGTTGAAGATTGCTCTGAACTCTTCCAACACAGCCTGGAGTTCGGTTTTAATTTGGTTGGTACCCTTAAGCCCTGCTAACTCCGAAAAGCCCAATTGTAACAGATATACCAAGTCCTCATCTGTTATAGTATGCACCAAACTCTTTAGGTTAATAGGTGTTTTTGAGAGTGTTGGGTCTCCCATAATCGTAAGGGTCTGGTCTCCTTGTCTAATCTCCATCGTCATCTTACTCCAATCCGTCACCACTTTGCCCAAAGTTTGCAACCATTTAATCCCCAGTATAACATCACAGTTGCCTGACTCCATTGGTAGATACTCCTCATTTACCACCAAACCTTGTACTGACACAACTATACCCCTGCAAATCCCTTCCGCCTTAATCTTCAGCACATTACCCATAGTTATCACATACTTCTCAGTTTTTGCCAACTTACAATTTAGTGATTTCACCAACTCCCATGAAATGAAGTTGTGCGAGGCTCCTCTGTCTATAAGGATGATCACTTCCCTCCCTTCCAAGTTCCCTTTTACTTTCATAGTCTTCGGAAAAGTGAACCCCAACACTGACCTTGCAGCTAATTCTATTGTTTGTAATGTCTCCTCCACTTCCTCTCCTTCTAGCTCCTCCTCCGGTTCGATTTCTTCATCCATTGCGGCCAGAACTTAGAGCTCTCTTTTTTTGCACCGATGACCAGGGCTGAAATTTTCATCACATCTAAAACAGAGTCCCTTAGCCTTCTTATCTTGGAGCTCACTCACAGTCAACCTTCTAAATCCTCTCATATTCTGATTCCTACTTCCTTCTATATTTTTGTGTCTTGTATAAGTAGTGGGACGACTCCCATTATTTCCTAATTCCTCCCTCTTTTTCTCTACCCTTGTGGTCTCCAACTTTGTCCCTGCGTGTCCCCACCTCATGCCTGCACCCCAATGGCTCCATCTCAATTCGCTCATGCATCTGAATTTTTCCTCCATCTGTTGGGATAACTCCATCTTCTCAGCAAGATTCCTAGGCTTAAGAATCTGTACCTCCAACCGAATATCTTCTACCAACCCATTCAGGAAGGTACTCTTTAGCACCGCATCGAGTAGTTTCGGTAGAGGAGCGGCTAGTTCGAGAAACTTACCGGTGTATTCTGCCACTGTCCCGTTCTGCTTCACCCCTAACAGGCGTTGACATTGCGTCCCTTCATAAGCTGGTCGAAACTTCTGGGTCATTAACTTCTTACACTCCTGCCAGTCCACGATGGGTCGACGGCCCTCCACCCAATGGAACCATGTTAATGGATCTTTCTCCAGACTCATCCTTACAAGTTCCATCTTCTCTGCTTCCGAAAATCTCCCCACTGAAAAGACCCGCTCAACCTGGTAGATCCATCCATCAGGATCATCGCCGTTGAAAACCGGCATCTCAATCCTTCGGATGTGGCAGTCTCGCCGGAAGTCACCATGTCACACGAATCCCTGAGGTGGGTCGATGCGGTGGCTGGCATCATTCCACAACTCGTTGCTTTCGTAGTGCTCTTCTAGCTCAATCGGTCCCTTCGCCAGTTCTCTCCTTCGACTAGGCTCAGGTGGGTGTTCTTCAGGTTGGGTTTCTCCCATTCCTCCCATGCCGTTATCATTTTTTTTCCACATCTGCAGAACCGACATCATCATACTGTTTATTTCTGACCTTAGTCGTTCTCCCATTTCCTGATAGCACTCTCCAGCTTCTTTTGGAACTCTTGAGTTATAGTCGGTCATTTGTCTCTGCCGTTCTTGGTTGGACTGACTTTGTTACCTCTGAAACTCTTGGTGTGCTTGGCTAATGGATTTCTGGATCTCCTCCCCATCTTTTCGTCTCTCTTCTCACTGTAGTTCCAAATCCTTCTCAATCCCTTCAATCCAATTATCAGCTTTCTTAGCAGCCATTGCTCAGGATCAACTACTCTGATACCAGTTGATATGATCCAGAAACAAGGTATGGAAATATGTATACTGGTATTGATTCCTTAGCAGAATACAATGGATAAATTGGTTTTTGAGGACCAGTACCTCCAGCCTAAGGCTCATACATTTGTCATTACACTATGTATTCTCTCTCTTCCTTCCTATCTCTTATTTATACTAAGAATCTGTAATTACTAACAGATTCGGTTAGCTGACAACCTAATCATTGGTTATCAGCACTACTAACTAACTAACTGAATATAGAAAATTAATAGCCAAGACTACCCCTCTGCTCTTTTACTCCTCTGCCTTTTTTTTAATTTCTCCTAACATAAACTTTAGTGACCTTTGATCTATCCATCGTTCTTCTGTGAATTGCAGGGTGGAGTAGTATACTCTAATAAGGTTATTATATTGTCTTCCATGCATTCGAAAGGCAGGATAATTCGCAGCTTAAGTCATGGATTGGAACCTACCTTATCGATGCACAAGTAAGTTTCAGACCTTGAGATTCCCTTCCTCTTTGTGCAAATTGTCAAAGGAAAAATCTTTAGCTATGCAAGCTAACTGGATAACATGTTTCTATTTTCTTTTTTTTCTTATTCCTGCATGGATGTATTTCTGAAGCATCCGTACACAAGAATATTCTTGACTTTTATTATTTTATCTTTTAGCAAAATAAGTTATCTGATCCCCACTTCATACAGAGACAAGGTACTTGTTGCTCCTTATGGATTTGACGACTCCAGTTGGGATCCTTCAAAGGACAAATTTCTTCCACAAAATTATTCCATGGAGGACATACACGGGAAATCTATCTGCCGAAATGCATTGCAGCAGCAGATGGGTTTAGCCAACAGTTCTTCTATGATTATTGTAAGCATTACATTTGAATTTCTTGACTTGTTTATGATTCTTGTTAAGTGTAACATCCAGTGAACTGGTTGATAAATTTGTTGCCTGGCCTCGTTAGGAAATAGACCGTCAATAAAATCAAACCCATCATGAAAGAAAGTAACTATTATTTGCATGCATCTAGGTTTTAGTTTCACGGACTTCTGTATTTTCAAGAGTTTGTATGATAAAATAGATATGGAAACAAAGGACAGTCAGTAGTCTCTATGAGCACTTTTATTTTCTATGGGAACATTAAACTTGAAAGTATAGCCATGATTGCTGTTAGGTCCAGGCAGTCAGAAGGAATCTAAAATCTGATGCTTAGAATTCTGAGAACAAACGCTTCCTCTCCTAGTTGCCATCAGACTGATTAAATTGTTATGCATATAATATAAGATATATTTCACAAGTGGTGTCAACTCAGAATCTGATCTTGGTGGTTTTAGGGTGTTATGCTTTTCCTTCTTTTGGTCTAAGCTCCTTGTTACTTGGTCAAATACTTAGTCCAGACAAATTTACCCAACTGATTAATGTTCCACAGTCGAACAACAACCATTTCCATAGATATTCCATTTTGTTAATTACTAAAGTATAATAAAATTCTTAATGTATTTTGTTTTTCTTGTTTTTCTCCATTTGATTCGTATCCTAAAGGCAAAGATGTTTACCAGGTTGGAAGCATCTTATCAGAAATATCAGATAATGATCTGGATAACCTGAAAGTGATTGTTGGGAATACTATAGCGACCAGGAAGGATGTTCAGGTTCTTTGTATTGCAGAAACTGTTGGATATACTCTGAATGCTAAAAAAATTTGATATTGGCTCTTTTAATGAGGATGCTTTCAAAGTACTTGGAACAATGAGTCATAAAATGTTATATTCTCATTTCAGTCTGCGTAGAGTTTCTGTAGATTCAGTCCTGCAGATGCTTTTTGCTTAATTTTAAATTTGTCGGTTGTTCCCACAGTTCATCTTCATGACAAGTAAAATGGCCACTACAAGCAGGGCACTGGAGCTTCTTGGGCAGGAAATCAAGGTATGGGATACCCTCCTTTTTCCCTCTCTCCTGTATTTTCGATGCATTTACTAAGGTAAGGAATTTCTGAAGAGAAAAGGAATAGGGTGACATGAAGACATTTTTATTCGATTGCAGACATTAATTCAAAATTGATTAGCATCGTATGTAATCAGCATGAAATGGGTAAAGTATTTATAGGAACTGATACGCTAGAAAACTATCTTTTGAATAGTTTCCATTGTTTCAACCTAAATGAACAACTGTATCTACAATTTTCAGATTCTTGAAATTCAGAGTTCAACCATAAGACCCAAACAACCTGTCTTCTAAACATAAATAGAAGAGAGAAAATAAAATCCATGCTTATTATACCCTCTTCATTTTTTACGAATCCCTTTGTCTTGTTTATTTTGCCTACGTCAACAGGACGAAACAGTGAGATTAGTCAACAAATATGATGAAGGCCTCTCACATCTGATCATGGCAGGATCAGATATCATATTGTGCCATTCTTTTCATGATCCTGTGCTCCAAGTGCCCGTAAGTATCATTTTCTTATAAGCCAAATCTTTAGCTCACATACTTGGAATTTCTTATGTTTGATATCTTGCAATTTGTTTTCTTTTGCTTATATGAATGCTCATAAAATTGAAGCCAGTTCCCAAACATCTGATTTTAACAAAAACAAAAATGACACCAGCAATTTCACCTCTCGGTCATTTTGCCAGACTTGAATCCAGTCGGTGCTGTTTCTAGCTTACAGAAAAGTTACCTATTATATATGATGTACACCTTCTCTTCTCTCTTATTCTTTATTTGTTACCCTCTTCTCCATTTACTACCCCTGACTTCCCATTTCTAGGCTCTGTGGCGTGAGCTATTGCATTATCGTAGACGTATATCGTTTTTAAGTTCACAAACTGTTTTATCTTGTTTTGTTGCTCAATAAAATCACAACCAAGCTGGCTTTTGTGATCTATTTTCTTAATTATTTCTTGCATATTGACCATATATGTAGCTCAAAGCTTTGAAATATGGAGCAGCTCCAATAGAAATATCAGCCAGTGAGAACAGATTCAGGTAACTGTATCTTTATTCTAAGGAACTGCAGAGCAGTTTGCTCTCCTCTCTGACCAGAAGCAAACATGACATAAGTCTTCTTCTGCAATGTGTCTTAGCAGATATTTTGTGGATCACGACCAAGAAACCTCAAAATTTTCGCAGTTCATTAAGTCTACCTTTGGCAATATGTCTTTGAGCCAGGCACTAGATGAAATGGTGAGTTTGACATTTAAAAGATGAAACTTTTCATATCTGGTTTTTCTAAAATTTGGTCAATACCTGGTTTTCTGTAGAGGAATAACCCTTCGAAATGGAAAGGAAAGGTAGTGGATGCCATGTCGAAAGATTTCTCCTGGGATGGAGAATGCTATGACATTCATGTTTCTGCATACACAGCCATAAAAAATATGTGAAAGTTGATCCCTGTGTACTTCTAATCGTCTACTGATGTCATTATGTATAGGTAGAACATGAAGCTTGGGTTTTGCATATAGCTTATTTCAGGTTTTACACTCAAATTGTGGTATGAATAAAAAGAACGGTGTGTCTTTAGAATGTTACTTTCCCATGTCTTATGTCACTCCTCTTTGAGCATTTTTGGCTGTAGCTCATCTTCACCGTAATATTCAGATTGAAGTCTAGCAATGAAACGAAATCTAGAGAGGTCTAATAATACGCAGCCTTAATCTTATATAATAAAAAGGCTATTTTCGATAGACTTTCATGCAAATGAGACAATATAAAAATGATGTACGTTACAGAGAAAATAAGTAAAACTAGCACGGTAAATTATTATGTAAATAAAATTATAATAAATACATAAATAAATGAAAATAAAAATAAAAATAACAGATATACCTCATAGAGTCTAGACCTGCGAGTGTATGATGAGTTGTAAAGTCTGACTCTTTTTGTCTCTAATTAAGTTAGGAGACTTTGCTCAGAAACCCTGCCGTTATGATAATCCTACTCTTCCCACACACCTATTCCGATAAGCCGAGTTGAATGCTCATAAGTCTTAACTAAGATTTACATTTAGAAAAGAGAGAACGAACGTTAAGTTGGACTTCTTATGCAATAATTTACGTATCGCGAACAACATCTCCTAATAACTACAATATTGTTTTGGTGAACTTTTAAAGGTTAATCCTTTACTTATATTCGATCACGTTATACTTTTCTAATTCTAGTCATTGTCTTAGTAAGGGCTAACTCTGACAAATCTTTTCACTTAAAATATTTAAAAGAATAATTAATGAAAGATTAATATACATTGAAATTTATAAATAGAAATTACTTTGAATTTATTATTTAAATTTGAATTATTGATTCATTAATACTTTACGTACTTAAAAATTAATAATTATCACTTCATTACCTTATAATTAAATAAGTTTAATTTTTAAAAAACAAAATCTTACATGAAATCATGTTAACAGAGTTTTGTTCTTACTAGTCTTGACTCTTGAGACTAGAAAATTTTAAGTCGAGGCATTATCTATTTTATGACTTGAAGAAAAATTACATAAAAAGCTTTTCTTTAAGTTGAAGGAAGAGATATAACGACGAAGACTAATGGTAGCTGATAGATCGAAGTGTTGAATTGTAGATGGATAAAGCAAAGTTTGGATCTTTATGAAGGCTAATTTGCCACTGTACTCTTTTGACAAAATATCGTAAGTTTTATATGTATAATACTTAGTTTGTACACGTATAACGTCGAAGGCCATATCTTTCTGGGTCCTCTCGACAACCACCGTCACCGCCTCCGGCGTTTAATCGTACCCACCATGGCTAAGATCTCATCGGAGGAAGCTCCTCCGGCGCCTTCATGGTTCACCCCTAAAAGGTTGTGGGTTTTCCCTCTTTTTTTCTTGGAAAAAGAAAAGAAATTCCTGATTGGTCTTTTGCTTTGAGTTGGAGAAAACAAAAATGGGAAAATATTATAATGGGGTTTCCCATTTTTGTTCTTTTAACAGGTTGCTTTTGATCTTTTGTGCGATTAATATGCTGAATTATGTGGATCGTGGGGCCATAGCGAGTAATGGGGTCAATGGGAGTCTTAGTACTTGCGATGATAAGGGAATTTGCACTGCTGGTAGTGGGATTCAGTAAGCACTATCATTCTTCTAGCTTGCTGATATCTCTACGCATCAATATTTTCGTGTTTGGATTTTCATCAGCTAGGTATCGTTCTGTTTCTGGGTACTTGAATCTTTTCGCTACTTATGTTTGTATATGTACCTGTTGTGCAGGGGAGATTTCAAGTTAAATAATTTCCAGGATGGTGTTCTATCCTCTGCATTCATGGTTGGACTTCTCGTGGCATCCCCAATTTTTGCTTCATTGGCCAAGAGGTGAGAATCTGTATTGCTCATGATCTGTTTTGATTCTCAAGTCTTGACTGGGGTGTATATGTGGTAAAATTTGTACATTTTTGGCTTTATTTGCATTGTTGATTAGGAGAACGAGTAACCAACTCCGATTCCCTTGTGTGTCATTGATCTTTTATATCGTGATTTGTTTTGCAAGGTCTCATTGTCTTTTTTGCATTTGCAGTGTCAACCCTTTTAGGCTTATTGGAGTTGGTTTATCAGTTTGGACTTTTGCTATAGCTGGATGTGGTAGTGCGATTGATTTTTGGTCTATTGCAATTTGCCGCATGTAAGTGTCAGATTTTATTTCCCTCCTAAAAGTTAAAACTTCTTAATCCTATGTTTATGTTTTCATTTTAAATTTGTTAGTTTTACCATTAATCTTGTCCTTTTAGGCTAGTTGGTGTCGGTGAAGCATCTTTTATTAGTCTTGCTGCGCCATTTATAGATGACCATGCTCCAGTTGCACAGGTCTGCAGGGTTTTGTTCTATACACTCGTATTTTTTGAAGCTTATAAAGGCTTTACAATACCTGAAGTTATTTGCTTTTGTTGCTGAATGTGGTTAGCCTCTTTCCATTTTATAGAAAACAGCCTGGCTTGCTATGTTTTACATGTGTATCCCTACTGGAGTTGCTTTGGGCTATGTCTATGGTGGATTTGTAAGTTTTTGTGCCACACTAGTAGCTTCATTTTTCTCTATTTCTCTGTACAGAAACCTTCAATTGCAGTGAACTATCATCTCTTGGTTGGAGTGCAACTTCTATCATGACCTGCTAAAGGGATTGTTTGCTCTGTTACCATTAGATTTGTCTGGGAATATCCTTGATGTTATTATTCTTTTTGTTTGCTAAACGTTTAGGTGGGGAATCATTTTAACTGGCGCTATGCATTCTGGGGAGAGGCACTTTTGATGCTTCCCTTCGCTATTTTTGGATTTGTCACGAAACCTTTACAACTGAAAGGTGCATTAACTGTGATGTATCATTTATGATTTAAAAGCTCTGTGTAATTCTCTGCAACATATTTACTTGTAACGAAAATAACAGGTTTTGCTCCTGCTGAATCAAGAAAGCAATTAGCCCCCGACACAACCGAATCTGTAACAACAGGTACTCCATCTTCCTCATCATTGTTATTGTTTTGCTACTGTTCCTTTTGAACCATCTATGCTCCAGATATAGATGTTTTAACTGGATTCAGAGAGAAAAACCTACATGGTATTTTTACCTTTTCCTTTAGGATCTATGTTTATTATGAAATTTTTGCTATATCATTATTTTAGTGATTGAACACTGCTAGATATGGGGTGATGCTGGTATTTATTTGAAATTTCATTTGGGATCTTTTATTGTGAGAAGCTTATGAAGCAGCGAACATTTATATGTTTTGATCCTGTGAATTTGAACAGTCTTATCAGATTCACGAGATGGCAAGCACTATTATCTTTGGTGCATCTCTTATTTGAAACTCGGAATACGTTATGGTTACAGCATCATGGAAAATAGTAATTTCATGCTTGTATAATGGATAAGACTCAAGCAAACCCCATCAATTGTCATACAGTAGGGTTTTAAAGTTACACCTGCAGAAAATTGCATTAAATGCAATTATGGCAATTGTATTGATTATTCTTTTAGAGAATATTTACAAATAATTATGTGCAAAGGTCAATTATATAGGCTGAATATATATTCATGAAGCATTGTTCTTTGTTCGTGATTTATATTGATTTGTATTAAAAATCTTTTATGTTGATATTATTGTTATTCTAGAGCTCAGTTTTCTATTTTTGAGTATTGCTACTTTGTTTAGTGTGCATATTATAACAATGCACGTAAATATGGATTTTTATTTCAAAAGAGCCTTTTATATTGATTTGGTTGTTATTCTTGAGGTTGGTTTTCTCTTTCTGAGTGTCGATATTTTGTTTAACGTGCAGACAATGAGTCAATACATGTGAGCAATAAAGAATGTGTTGTCAGTCATGAATATGTTAAAGCATCTGAGTAAGTTGCTCATTCTTCAGATCAAGTATTTTGAGGCACTTATTTTTATATATGTTCTGGAAATTTTGAATTACTTGCTTTATGTAATTGCAAAATTTTTTTGGAAAATTTTAATTGTCAAAGCAGCTCTTTGTGGTTTCTCATTCCTTGGGATTTGAACAATTGCATACATCAGATTACGAATGATGTGATCTTTAATTTGATTTAATCTCTGTCATTTTGCTTTCTCCATGGCAGGATTAAGGGTATTCCCAGATTGTTGGATCAGCTATCACACTTCTCTAAGGATATGAAAGTGCTTCTTCTTGATAAAGTCTATCTTGTAAATTTGCTGGGTATTATGCTCACTCTGTAGCTCCTCCTTCGTCATGTATTGTAACCAAATATCCTCTCAATATCACATAACTGATCATTAGCTTGTTATCTTCTCACATTTTCTTGTTCATTATGAATTCATGCCAGAGAATAAATCTGCTAAGTTGCCCTTTTATTGTTCCATAAAGATATTACAGGCAGTGGTCATATTCAGGATATCTACTACATTGTTTCTCAGGTTACATAGCATACAACTTTGTTCTTGGAGCATATTCATACTGGGGACCAAAAGCTGGCTATAACATTTATCAGATGGTATGCGTTTTCTTTTTTCTTCTTTTCTGTTTTAATTGAATGCCTTCTTGTGTGGATATATTATATGCTGTTTCCACTTATTTATTTCTTGTCTTTGCCACTGTTTATTGATTGGTTTTTTTGATGACGGTAAGGGATAATATTGAGGTTTTTGACAGAGTAATGCAGATATGTTGTTTGGAGGAATCACAATTGTATGTGGGATCTTTGGAACATTGGCAGGAGGGTTTGTGCTTGATCGCATGACTGCTACAATCTCCAATGCCTTCAAGGTAAGTTATGCGACATGTTATGAGATGTTTTACATTGTCATCTTAGTTGAGGTCTTTGAAATCATGGGATTTTGAGGGCATCTTTTTCTTCCTTTGAGGACAATATGCTTTCATATTTCACCTGTTATTCTCTCTCTTACTCTTTTAGAAAGAGTCCCAAGTGAAGAAGATAGCGGTGTGGTCCATGCCTCCTGTTTATTTTCATAGTTTTAAGAGTAATTTGAATTACTAATTCCAGTGTTTTTATTCTGAGAAGTTGAATTTATGCATTCTTAAGTTATAATTTTAAACTTCATGCAAGTCTTATGTGGATACTTTGGAGGAAATATCGAAAACACTCCCTTCCCTTTGTATGATGCTGAACCTCTCTTAGCAGAGATGTTCATTTTTTTCATTTGTTGTCTATTGAAGATCAAGCATTTTCTTTGTGGATTTCCATGGCAATGGCTTGTTGTAAATGCTGCTTAATATCATATTTCTGCTTTTGTCACAGCTTCTTTCGGGAGCAACGTTTTTGGGTGCAATATTCTGCTTTAGTGCATTCTGTCTAAAGAGCTTGATTGGCTTCATTGTCCTTTTCTCGGTGGGTGAGATACTAGTGTTTGCTACACAGGTAACTTCAAATTCCAGTTGGGTTAAATATATTCCCCAAAAGATATTGTGCTTATAGTGATTATTTGCACTTTCTCATGAAAGAACACTTACATCTGTTTTGTTCATTGGTGTTATTATTTGCTTGATCACATTCACTTGTTCGGACCTCGACTTGTCAATCAGAAACAATTATATGCATATATGTATGGATATACATAGAAATACTTAGAAGAACTTCTTCCTGTTGCATTTTCTTTAAAATGCTAACAGATATCATTGCAAATTTCTTCTGCAGGCTCCAGTAAATTATGTATCTCTTCACTGTGTCAAGCCTAGTCTGAGACCATTATCTATGGCTATCTCAACTGTATCAATTCATATCTTTGGTGATGTGCCTTCCTCACCGCTAGTTGGGGTCCTCCAGGTGTGCTTTAAAGTTCTATTCTGAAAATTTCAGGAAATCTGAGTATTCTTACTGTTAGTTCATGTACATGAGAAATTTTTGGCATATTTATCATTCTTTTTAGTAGTAATATTCTCATCCTGATGAAATATCCATACTTTTGCTTTTAGTGAGGTTTGATTCGTTCTTTTCCTTCAATTCTTATGAGCAATGACGATACTAAACGATTTTAAGGCACATTCAGCTTCTCCTTTAGACTTGCACTGGACAGACTCTTGATTCTTTTACATCATCATAGCATGCTTAGCCTAGGTTCTTACTAAAAATGTACTTTCTAATGGATCTCGAAGAGCCTCGTTACAAGTTTGATGGGTTTCGTTCACAGGATTATGTGAACAACTGGAGGGTAACAGCACTTGCTCTAACAGCAATATTATTCATCGCAGCTGGAGTATGGCTTATAGGTAAGTTAATGGCTACTATACGAATGCATTCTTGTCAGTATCTCCTTTCTGCTTATCCAGAAAACTATAACATATCTTGGCATTGAAGCTTCTTTCGCTTTGCTTGTTAACTTGGTCCAGGGATCTTTATCAAGAGCGTAGATATGCACGACAATAACGAAAATCAAACATCTACACCTGTCAAGACCGACATGGAGCCATTGCTTGGATAGGAACAGATACGAGATGTTAACCGTGATCATCAACTATCCTGGACCGAATATTATACCCGCAGAAAGTTGCTCAACACTTGCATTCTTCAACCAAAGTAGGGCCTTTAGTGCAGTTATTTCAATACCCTTTTGTGTGTAGTGTTCCATAAGATGATGTATATAGCAAAACTGTCCTCACTTGTGAATACAGAAACATCTACTTGTGCTCACGTTTCCAATGATTGAAGAGAAGACATGGCTTAAAACGTGAAAACTTGTCATTGAACCTTAGTTGGATATGTATCATTCTCATGTGTACCATTTGGAGCTACTCGTGACCATGTCTGATTTTTATGAAGACATAGCAAAAGTTAAAAGAGTAGAGTCTGCAATTTCCTTTTGCTTGATGAAGCTCGTACGAGCTGTATAGATTAACTGTCAATCAGTCTGCTGCCAAGATAACAATGGGTTGATTTTGGTCTGATTTTTTATTTTTTTGGGTTAGAAGTTTGATCGGTTTCGAATAATTTAATAAAATTAAATCGGTTTAGACCAAGAATAGTCCAATAATACGTAGCTTTATGAAATTATTTGATTTGGGGATAATAATGGGATGACTTATAGGTATAAATTCAGATATTTTTAATAAACTAATTTATGAGTCAAATCAGGCTCATATCGTTTGAGACTTAATTTTTTTAAGAAATAAAAAAGTTAAATTTTGGGTAGACCTGTATTTAAGTAATTTAAATTTGGATTTAATTTTAAAAAATTATTTTAGACATTTAATTTTTAAAAAATTATTTGAAAAATTAGTAAAAACCACCGAAAGAAAAGGACCACCTGAACTGGCATACAAGGTAGGCGATTAATAACAACCAACCAATGAACACTCAATGGCCCTGTCGCTTGATATAATTCATAAAGTTCTCATTTAATGCTCACAACCCACCTTATATTGTAAATTAATATAATCACACATGTTTTTTCCAAAGTCACCAGTGTTGGTTCGCACATAAAATAGTAATGAAAATGAGATTATTATATTTTAATTAATTAATTAATTATATTTTTATTAATTATGTTGTAATTAATTAATTACAATATATTAATGAATGAATAAATTATAATTTAACTAATAATTAAATATTTTTAATTAATTAATAATGATATTTTAATTAAAATATTGTTTATTATATTTAAATTAATTAATTACAATATTTTAATTAATTAATTAATTACATTTTAATTAGCTAATTATATTTTAATTAATTAAATTATAATATTATTATAATTAATTAATTATAACATTTTAATT
>JANZLF010000222.1:3939771-3960650 GCA_026546835.1 Erythroxylum foetidum
ATATTATTTTAATTAATTATATTATAATTAATGAATTAATTATAATATTTTAATTAATGAAAAAATTATATTGTAATTAATTAATTAATATATTTTTTAAAGAGTCATTACTAAAAAATAAATTTTATTCCTCTACTAAATGAAAGATACGAAGAAATTTTCAAAAATAACATATTAAATTATTGTCCCTATAATAATAATCAATAACTAACCCCTTAATTTTTATTCCTTAGTGGTCGTCCCCCTTAAAATAAAGTTTTTCAAGGCCAACATGTATATCACTAATCACTATAAAGGTCTTTTTGTTTTAAAAGGTTGAATCCATATCTTCAAGGGCTCTCAGTTGTTGGCCTGATCATTGTTGGAGGATTGAATCACGGTATAATTTTGGTCAACCTCTTAATAGAGCGGTCCACTACTTTCCGTTATCAGGAGTCAAACTTAGAACTTTGTTTTAATTGATCTTGTTAGTTGACCAACCAAGCTACCCATGTGGGCACTAAGAAGGTCTTCTAGATATGGAGCACGTAAGAGAGATAATCAAAAATAAAAAAGAACACGTGGTATTTAAAATACGTGATCTCATCTCGGTCTTCGATCTGACAACATTGAACCTCATTATCAGATTTCTATTTATTTAAAAGCTCTTAATTAGAACCATTAATACGTGGATTTAAATTTCATAATCAATAATTTATTTAAATTCATATAAGAAAAATATATGAATTTAAAAAAGTTGAATTATAACTCACGTAACTAATAATGACACAACCGCGTCAACAAGCGGAATCAATGGTTTGGTTGTTAACTCACTTTCTTTTTCAAGAAAATAACAAAATTTACTAAAAAATGAAAAAAAAAAGAAACACCTTCGCTTCCCTCTCTACACAAAAACAATCCAACGGTCACGACTCCACAACAGCCCTCCCTCGCCCTCCTCCTTCTCCTTCTCTAGTACTACAGAAACTCTTCTCGCTTGCTCTGCTCTGTATGTCTTCTGTTGTTGTTCTACTTCATTATTTCTCTACAGCTTGTTTACCATACACCTACCAACCACCCAATCCTGTTCTTTTCTCTCCCCTCCTCAGTGTTTTCTTTTTCTGTTCTCTGATTTTCGTTACCTAAACGCGTCCTACATCTCTCTCTTTTCCTTTTTGTTGTTGTTTGGATGCATAGAAAATGCACATTCAGTTGTTTGCTTGCAGGACTCTACAGTATATACTCCTTTGAGCTCACTGGCATTTTCTTCTCCGATTCAGTTTTTTTTTTAATTTCTTTAAGAATCAATCTTCTTCAAGATTGATGTTGATGAACAATGCCTAGTATCAGAGCTCCTGCCTCCAAGAAAACCACAACTCTTACGGTTACTGCCTCTCTCTCTCTCTCTCTCTTTCTCTCTATACACACACACACAAACACACACACGCTCGTATATTTAGGAAACTCTACTGTGATTTTTACAGGTAGCAGTGAAATGTAGACCGTTATCGGAGAGAGAAACCGGGCGAAATATTGTTCGTGTTACCGCCAATAAGGTATAAGATGTGTGGAATTTGCCTTTTTCTAATATGTTCTGTTCATTATAATTTGTGTTTTGATTGTTTTTTTTTTTTGAACTGAATGATTGTCAGGAGGTGCTTGTACTGGATCCTGACCAGTCAAAGTGCTACCTGGACAGGATACAGAATCGTAGTAAAGAGAAGAGATATTGTTTCGATAATGCGTTTGGTCCCCGCTGTTCAAATTTGGTTTGTTCACATTTGGTGATGAGCGATTTGTATGTGTGTATTTAGAAGATTGACCATATCGTTTTTTGTTTTCTTACTTGATTTCGTTATTAGCAGGAGGTTTATAACAGATGCATATGTTCTGTGATCTCTGGGGTTGTTCGAGGTCTAAATGCGACTGTGTTTGCATATGGTTCTACTGGAAGGTACTTCCAACAAAAATCAGTTTTCTTGTCTCTGTACTATGCTTCTTATCCTTTTTGCTTTTTTGTGATCCTTAAGGGTGACTTACAGATTTAGTAAGTAGAAGTAAAAACTAATCTATATTGCCTCTTAATTTTGTTGTAGTTTTATGATTGAGACCCTGAATTTATTGTTATGGTTGTGTAAATATATGCCTCTACCAAATTCTCGTGCTTGAACATCAGTTATTCACGATAAATGCAGGGTAGCAGTTTTTAATCTATAGATCTTAAATAAATGGATACTTTGGAATGTTGTTTGATAATCAAAATTACCACTATTTGAACTTGTTAGGGACAGGGAATAAATATTTAATTTTTCTATGCCTGCCAAGGTCAATGATGAAACTCTTCGTTTTGAGCTTATTTTCTTATCATAATGACATGCTCACTTTCGTGAACTATGATGATTTCTTCTGTCGTCGAAATCTACGCACCTTACAAGCTCTGTCTCTCTTCATCCACCTTCTTCACCTTTCCATTTTTCCCTTTTTCTGTAAACATTTGCAGTGGTAAAACATACACAATGGTGGGGACCAAGGATGATCCTGGACTTATGGTTCTCAGTTTGAACACAATTTTTCATCTTATAGAAAAGGACAAGGGTTCTGATGAATTTGAAGTTTCGTGTTCCTATCTTGAGGTCTATAATGAGGTAGGTACTTTGGTTATTTGGATATTTTAGATTTTTTATCATTCTCTTTTGTTTTCAACATATCGACATTTAATTTTTCGATGGATTTAGGTTATCTATGATTTGCTCGAGAAATCATCAGGACATTTGGAGCTTCGAGAAGATCCAGAGCAAGGAATAGTGGTTGCTGGCCTGAGATGCATTAAGGTCAATACTACTTTTTCTTTTTCTTCTCACGGGTTGTCAAACTGATCATTTTTTTAATTTCTTTTTTTAAGTCACCCAATCTACCGGCAATTGACTGACCAGAGCTTGGATGTATGCTTTAGAACTGGAAGAATATTTTTTTTTAACGATTTTATAAAACTGGAAATCTCACCTGAAGTCAATGAAACTCAATACATTTTTATGATTTTACTACAGTGAAATTTATGGATGTCCTCATTGTATAATATCATTTAAACTTAATATAAGCTACAGTTTATGAAGTAGCTTCACTCGGACTTTGTAGCAACAGTCCATTTATTGGCAAACCTGGAGATAGTAACTCATATTGCCTTCTCTACCTCATATATCTTATGCGGCAGATAACCGTACACTACAATTAATGATAACATGCTTTAAATGCTTGTAAATCACTTTGATTTATATTACAATCTGTTCTGAATTGATATGTTTATTTCATGCAGCTTGTGCATACTTTTTCTTTAAACTAACTTATTTTTCTTTTTAGTTTCCAATTCTCTGTTGAATTTGAATCAATACTTGCTATGGTGAGCCGCTTATCACTTCCGGTTTTTGACTTTGTTTCAGGTCCATTCAGCTGATAAGATTCTTGCATTGTTGAATTTGGGGAATAGTCGTAGAAAAACAGAAAGCACAGAAGCTAATGCAACATCATCTAGGTTCGTAAATAAACATTTTGAGATAATTTATTTGTTCAACCAGTGGCTGGAAGGTGCACTGCATTTATATGAATTTGTTCATGTGGTTTGTAAGATTGATGGAAACCCATCATTCTCGTATCTTTTGAATTCCTGCTCTGATTTTTCTTGTAACTGTACATTTAAAGAGTAAGTACTAACAAAAGTCAAAGTTTACTTATTCATCATTAAATTGCATAATGTATCTTAGCATTACATCCATACATCTATATTGTGAAGGATTGGACACTGCAATTATTTTCACTTTCTCGGCCATGCCATTTTTGCAGTGACTCGCAAAAGCATTTGCTCATGGAACAGATCACATGTTGTTTTGGGATTTATTTTGAATAGAAGACACAGAATATTTTTCACTTTATCTGCTATGCCACTTTCACAATAATTCAGAAAAACATTTGCTCATGGAACAGATCACATGCTGTTCTGGAAATTACTGTGAAAAGAAAACAGAGAAACAAGTACCGTGATCAGGTCGTGAGAGGAAAACTTGCACTTGTAGATCTTGCTGGTAGTGAACGAGCTTCCGAAACAAATATTGGAGGACAAAAGCTAAGGGATGGAGCTAATATTAACAGATCCCTTCTTGCATTAGCAAACTGCATTAATGCCCTTGGAAAACAACAAAAGAAGGGTCTTGCTTATGTCCCTTACCGTAATAGGTATTTCTTTTAAAAGAGCGATATTTTTTGTTGCTGAGCAAATTATGTTACAGTAGTAACCTCCCCTTCCTTGTAATCAACTAATTTCAGTATGTTGCAGCAAACTGACCCGAATACTGAAAGATGGTCTGAGCGGTAATTCTCAAACTGTCATGGTCGCTACAATATCTCCTGCAGACAGTCAGTATCATCATACCCTTAATTCCTTGAAATATGCCGACCGAGCAAAGGAAATAAAGACACATATACAGGTAAGTTAATCACTGATTTTTTTTGTAGATTTCGAACATATATTGATTGTTATTAGTGTTCATAAATATTTTAACCCTTTTTATTGTCACTTCTACAGAAAAATGTAGGCACAATTGATACTCATGTATCGGATTACCAGAGGATGATTGACAGTCTTCAGGCAAGCAGTTTTTTTTTTTTTTTGTATTGAACTATCTGCTGACGCCAGTATTCTTGAAATTGGAACTTTAAAATGCTTGATTGGGCAGATTGAGGTTTGCCGCCTGAGAAAGGAGCTAGCTGAGAAGGATTCTCAGCCGAGTGTCAAGCCAACTGAAAAAGCTGTAGATGATGAACTCTCCTGGTTGGATATTTTAAGCCGTGAAACTAGTGAAAATGTTCAAGAACGGATAAACTTGCAGAAAGCTTTATTTGAAATTGAGGAAACTAATATTCGTAATCGCTATGAACTCCAACATCTGGATGATGCAATCGCAAAGCAACAGGTGCTGAAGTCTCAGTATTTTGCAAATTAACTAGAATGTCTATGCAGGCAAATGATCTACAAGTTGTATTTGATGTATGTTTCTATTTTTGTTCAAATAGAAAGAATCTCGTATAAAAAAGAGCTGAATAAAGAAAACCTGATATTGCTACCTTGTCCTACTTGTTTGGAGTTGAAGCCAACTCAAACAGAATTATCTAAAGCATGTGCTTGTGCATGTAATCATGTGTTTATAATACAATCAGAACCTAAAGAGATTGTTATATAAGGAGGAGCAGTTCTAGGCTTTCATGGTTCTGTGAACTATTTCAACCATTGATGTTCTTCTCCTTTGTGTGTATCGCCTATGACTGTTATATAGACTACAATGTGCATGTAGTCGTGTGTATAAAACTGAAGACTGTTATATAGGGAGGAGCAGTTGTAGGCTTTAATGGTTCTATTAGTTACTGATGTTTTTCTCCTTTTCTGTTATAGGCTATTGAAAAGGAAGGAGCAATTGTTAAGGCCTTGAGAGCAAGACGACAAGTCATTCTTGATAACATTCGTGATAATGATGAGGCTGGTGTGAATTATCAAAATGTGAAGTCTCTGCCTGTACTGGATTGATATGGATTATTAATGTTCTTGGATTTTGATCTTGCCAACTTTATAACATGTTTTGTAGGAGATTGAACTTAATGAAAAGAATCGCTGCAGACTTCAAGATATGATTGAGGAAGCCATTAATAACAATGGCAACAAGACCTACCTGCGGATTCTAAGTCAATACAGGCTTCTGGTGGGTATATTTATGGATGATTTTACTGAGATATAGTACAATTACCATTACAAATATTGCTTACCATATGCATTTAACAACCTGGATGGCTTTATATATATGTACAGCTGATGTTTATTCAGCACTTGTAGCAATTAGCAAAAAAACACGAATATCCTTATCAAGTAGTCTGTCTACGTTGTGCTATGTTGGATTTCAGAGAACAACAACTATCATGATGGACGTTGTTTCTCTCTAGGAATAACAATGGGAATGAAGATTAAGAATGCATCAATCATCTCATAATTATCTGTTAAGATTTAACGTGGCTTTGTATGGATTCAGGGAATGGCGAATACCGAGCTTAAGTTTGAAATGGCAATGAGGGATCAAATCATCCACAATCAACAAGAGGCACAAAGAAATCTTTGGAACTTGCTTATGGGACTGGGGCTTGATGAAAAACAATTGTTGGACATAGCAGCTAAGCAGGGAATAATAATTGAAGATATGGGATTTAAGACACCGAATTTGGGGGTCTTGAATACGAAACAATCACCAAATGTTTTTTCAGGTGGATATGAACCCTTTATATATGGTCAAACCATTTCCAGATCTTGCGTCTACCAGCACCATCGAGATTTTGGTTCAAGGTCATTTTCCACAGGACCATGGGATCCAAATCGTACTTTTTGCAGGGAAGAGCGCCAAAGTTCATACTACGTGCTGTCTCATAATTCACCTCTTCCTGCATATTTTGATTTGAGAAAGAGTAGTGACCATGGGCTTAGTTGCAGGCCAGGTTCCTGGTCTGGCACCCCGGAGAAGCATCTCAAAGATATGCGCAGTTCATGTCCAGAGATGGGAACTTGGCTTTCACCTTTTAACGAAAACTGCTCATCAGCGTCACCCATAACACCTGAATTCAGCCAACAGCATAAGGTACGACCCTGTCACTCAACTATCATCATACCTTTAGCTTCTGTGTCTTTGTGGTACTTCTCAGGGTTTAAAATTACTTCTTACACGGTCCGATTATTCTAATGATCATCACATAAATGTATATGTGCTATATTTGCTACATGTTTCAATCCAATATTATCTCTGATTTTCCTCACAGGATGCGTGGACCTGTACTCCAAAGCAACATCCATATGGAGTTCCACATCTTGGTATAAGTGGCCCCCAAGACATCTACAAAGGACCAATGACGGGTCATGATCCAACACCCCAAGCTAAATTCGGATACAAATCATAGGAGCATAGCTCTGGCATGTGCAACTTGCACCATTTTTGTCATCGCACAGAACCATCTAACTCCACCAATCCATTAACACACTACTTCATTAACTACTGCCAATCCACATTTCTGAAGCCAAAGCTCGCCTCTCCATCTTTTGTATAGCCTACTAGTTGGAGGTAGCTTTTTTCTCCTTTTCTAGCTTCTGATTGTATAACGGGCCAATTGTAAATATCTGAAAAAAAAAAATCTTTATCCTGACTAGGAGTATCCATATATGCAGGTCATTCTTTTGTTTTTTAAATAGGAAGATTGGGAGGTTGGCTTTTAGCCTCTAACTAGTGGTGCAAATTCTGACATTCCAGCGTACATACTGTACCTGAATTCTTGTTATGTTAATAGTATGAGATTGGGATCAGAATCTCTCTTCTAATTTATTATTTTATTTTATTAAATTTCATCCACATATAACGTGGTTTTTGTGGGCGGTCTTATCCGTGATAGTGATGACAGTTGGCGAGGTGGATTCTCCCAGCTCATTGGTTGGTGTTCAGCGCAGGTAGCGAAACTCTGGACAGTTTACACAGGATTCTCCCTAGCTTGGAGATTGGGTTTCCGTCAGATTGAGCTGGAAGTGGACTCGATGGAGGTGCACCAGCTCCTGTCCTCTGTGCCCTTCCGTTCTCAGTCGAGTATCTCTCTCGTCATGGAAATACGGGAGCTCCTCCACCGGAACTGGAATGTTGTTCATCGTCATGTCTTCTGAGAGAGCAACAGATGTGCGAACTGGCTCGCCGACCCGACCGGTCTGGACGACATTGAAGTCACTTATTTTGATGTACCACCTTTAGGGTGTCATAGTCTCCTTCTAGAGGATATGACGGGATCTGTTTTCTCCATCTCATTTAGCTTCGCAGTTTCCTTTCCCTTTATATAAAAAAAAAATCTCATCCACATATTTATAAAAAGTTTATATAGATATAGGAACAATATTAATTAACACAAAGTTAGAATGCTCCAACAAAAACAAGGTGTTCCGACCTAAAGGGACTTGAGGTGGGACTTAGAGGTTGAGTATAAATACAAGTTAGAGTCATTGTACTTGGGATAGAAAATTTTTTGCTTGTTTGGTTTGAAACAAAAATGAAAATTTAATTAATTAATCTTTCAATTTAAATTACTAATGAAAATATTTCGGTTGATTTAAACTGCTAATCTTAGTAATTAGGTATGTATTAAGTGAAAATTTAAAATTACAAGCATATTTTAAAATAATTTTTGTAATGCATTAAGAACTGAATTTTAAAAGATAATTATATTTGAATCTCTCTAATTTGAATTAAGAATGAATTTTTATAAAAATTTTATAAAAATTACTTATTTAAGTTTATTATAAATCTAATATTAAGACTATAATTGAATTTGTAGTGGAAATATAATCAAAAAATTATCTTTGCTTCAGTTAGATTGAAATGGAGCTTGGGAGCAGACAAGGAGTCCAGAGAGTATCGGAGCTCAGTGGTCTAAGGTAGTGGCTAAACCCCACGTATAACTATAAACCCCTACGACCTTCTCTCGAGAACGGCAACACCAAATACGATGTCATCGCCCCAGACTCTAAAACGCAAAGCCCCCTCCGACGACAACAACCACCACCCAGCCGACCCCACATTCAAACCCTACTCCCTCACCCAAACCCTAACCGGCCACAAACGCCCTATCTCCGCCGTCAAATTCTCCTCCGACGGTCGCCTCCTGGCCTCCTCCTCCGCCGACAAAACCCTCAAAATCTACTCCCTCTCTCCCTCCAATCCTCCTTCCTCTCCCTTTACTCCTATCCACGAATTTCACGGCCACGACCAGGGCGTCTCCGACCTCACCTTCTCCTCCGACTCCCGCTTCCTGGTCTCCGCCTCCGACGACAAGACAATCCGCCTCTGGGACGTCTCTACCGGTTCACTAATCAAAACCCTCCATGGCCACACCAACTACGTGTTCTGCGTCAATTTCAACCCCCAATCTAACATGATTGTTTCGGGTTCGTTTGACGAGACTGTTAGGATTTGGGATGTTAGGAGCGGGAAGTGCTTGAAGGTGCTTCCCGCGCATTCTGACCCTGTGACGGCGGTGGACTTCAATAGAGATGGTTCCTTGATTGTTTCGAGCAGTTATGATGGTCTGTGTAGGATTTGGGATGCGGGAACTGGGCATTGTATGAAGACCTTGATTGATGACGAGAATCCGCCGGTGTCTTTTGTTAAGTTTTCGCCTAATGGCAAGTTCATTCTTGTTGGGACGTTGGATAATACATTGGTAAGCAAAAAGCTTTAATCTTTATCAATGTTTATGAGCTCTACTGCATATACTTTGAAAAAGTTTTGATCTTTAGAAGCTAGTTGTAGGGAGAACCTGCTAAGATTTGATGGATTATGATCTCTGATATGTTAGCAGCAGCATTCTTCACAACAGTACATTTCAGTAACTTGTATTAATGGTTCTTTCCCAATGTTTCCTCATACGAAGCATTGATACTCTTGTTGTAGCATTACTTGCTAATTTTGTCTGGTGAGCTGTACGGTCTTTTGTTGTTCCTCTGCCCCACTTAGCTTTTTGCATTTCATATTGAATTCTTGGAGACATGCAGTGTGTCTACAACATCTATTATTAGCTTATCCGGTCCTCTACTCTCAAGTTTAGAGATTGTCATTCCGATTCTACATTCTACATTCTCTGTGGGTTCTCCAGTAAGTTAATATGTTGCACGAAGCACTTTATCTATTTGAGCTTCTGGGGTTTATTGAGATTACAGAGCCTTTTATGAACTTAATGCCTGTACGTGGATATAGATCTGAATTTCGAAGTTCAATGGTTGAATATTTTTCATTAAATTTTGGTCCCTTGAACCTTTCAGTTTCCCGTTGCTTGTGGTTTTATTTTCTCTATTATCTTGCTGGTCTCATCTGGATTTATTATGTTGTGATTGCAGAGGCTATGGAATATTTCCACTGGGAAATTTTTGAAGACATACACTGGTCATTCCAATTCGAAATTCTGCATTTCATCCACCTTTTCGATAACGAATGGGAAGTACATTGTTAGTGGTTCTGAGGATAATTGTGTCTACTTGTGGGAACTTCAGAGTAGAAAAATCGTTCAGAAACTAGAGGGCCACACTGATACAGTAATATCAGTAGCATCTCATCCTACGCAGAACATTATCGCTTCTGGTGCACTTGGCAATGACTTGACGGTGAAGATCTGGACTCAGGAAAAGGATTGATCTCTTTCTTCAGTTGCAGTTATGCAACACGACTAACACTTGTGCATAACTAGGGATGGAAGATAAAGACTGATTATTTTTTAAGCTGAAGCTTCTGCAATTTCCCAAACAGATGCCCCTGTTTGTGCAATATGATTCCTAACTTGCTTGTGGCTTCAGTTTATTGTTGATTAGCTACCTCTTTCAGGTAATGTGTTGAGAAACTTTTAGATCTGTATGAACTCAGTATTTAAAGATGTTTTTGATGTCATTGTGGTGTAATGTAGGTTGGTGTGAAGGGTAATCGTAATTCTGATGTGATCAATGATGGGATGTTTTTATCCAAATGCCTCGTTTAAGAGCCATCTTGGGCATATCTCTTTTCTTCAAGCCTGTATTTAACCAGCAGTTCAAGTAGCTGTGTTTTATCAGAGCAAATAATGGCATGGAAGGCGTGGTAATGCAAGAATAGCATGGCAAGGCCTCTGATCTAACTTCTAAGAACCCATGACTGCAATTCTAACGAACTTGATGTGTTTTAAGGACCAAAGGTGGTGATGGCTACAGGGCCCGACCCCGATATTTTTCCGGCCCGTAGGTTCTGATTAATTATAATAAACGATTAATTATAGTTTATAAATATATTCCATAATTTAAAATAATATACTTAAAGTTAAATTCGCTAAACACGTTTTTAATTTAATATATTGTCACAAATTTTTAAAAATATCAATAATTTTTTTATAATTTTAATTTTATAATATTCTTTTCTTATTATTTACTCAAAAGTAACGTTATTTCTAACATAGAATTAAAGGATTAATGATTTTTAGAAATTATAATAATTAACTTAATACAGAGGTTAGTTTTTGGGATTTGCCAAATCCCCTTTTTCTCGATTTTCCTTTTATATTTATTTATTTTATATCAAAACCCTAATTCTGTGGATTGAGTTTGGACTCTCACTTCATTTCGCCCCTTCGCACTCTCTCTCTCTCTCTCGTTTTCTCCCTTGTTTCTGACGTTTAACCACCGATCGGCCGGTGACCGTTTCGTGCTCTCTCTCTCTCTCGCTCTCTCTCTACAGGTGTGGCTCTTCTCTTTCCTTCACTCGTTTTATCGTTGATCTTCTTTGTTACCTGACCGATGCGTTTCATTTCTCTGTAAATTGGGGATTTCGAATTTTGGTTGATTCTGCGTTCAAGTATCCGATCCAATCTTTTTTTTTATTTATTCGATTAATATGGGGCCAGTGAGTTAATGAAGAAGTCTAAAGGAGAAATTGTCGATATTTGTTGAATTCATGTTGTTTAATTTCAAATTTGATGAAACCTGTCAAGTGCATCGTCCCTGTTGCGTTTTAGGTCGATTACATATTCTTCTCTGTGATAGAGGAGTGTCGATGCTCGGAAATGTGAATATAGAAGTAACGCTATAAGTTATGCAATGCTTGAGTTTGGTTTGATCAGCTATTAATACGATCAAAAGCTGGGATCAAATTAGTTGCATAAATTACTCACACAGTAGGCGCTTGAATTTGAACCATTGGCAAATAGCATCTTAGAATTCTGAATGCATCACTTGAGGAATGAAATTGACAGCAAAGAATGCGACTTTCTGTTACACGAGTGAGAAATCATTGGTGAAATTGTGTCCTGTTGTATCAGACATGGTCTATTTCTACTATCCTAAGTGCGGAAGTATATGGATAATGAGATAAACCCAACTCTATGAAGTGTTCTGTTTATTATTAATGGAACGATACGGAAATTTTACTTGACTGCATTTTCATGCATTGCTTAATCATCAATATTCAATGACTTTAAGAAAATTGAAGTCGTTGTTATAGTATTAGAAGATGTGAAAGACGATGCAATGGGCTTATAACTTGTGTAATCTTGTTTCTTTTAGACTTTTGTATGTAAGAAAGTGGCCTATTCCATTAGTTCATTTTAAATTTCTTTTGGCAGAACTTTATAATTAGAGGAACTAGGTTCGCATCTCTAGTATGGTGGCAAAAGTGTAGCTATGCATATGATTTAGCAAATCGAGTTTTATTGACTTTTGGAGATGAATAGTCAACATATTAGATAATGCCATTTTTGGGTGGGTTTTCAAGATTTAAATTCAATATTACTACTCAGTAGCCATTTCATGTGTCGAGCTGGAAAGTTTTAATTTCTGTCAAAAAGGATCTTTTGACTCTAATCACTTTAAAATTTCGTAATTCCTACAGATAGTTGCTACCCTTTAACTGGCCTTTTATTTTTAGCCAATTGGAAGTTGATGTAAATACTAGTTTATTCTCTCTGGTTTATAGGAAAAGTGGGTGAAGTCTTGACATTTCAGTTCCCTTTTCTGAATTGCTTTGAGATGCAATAGAGAAGAAAATTTGCTGCACTGGGTTAATTGACATTTAAAATGGGAGAAAAGAATTTTCTTGTGTTGTTTTGGACACTGGGTTCTTTATAAGAAAGAGGGTTGATTGATGAACGTGTTCTTGCCGCATTGTATCCAGAGAGTGCTCACTTTGTTTTTCCTCATCCAATAGATATATGGCGTATATTTATTGTCATTATCATAATTATTAGTTGTTTTATTTATAACCTTTTTACGCAAAAGAGTGTCATTCATGGTCGATCAAGTTTTTGGAGATCTAAATACTTAAGATTTCATGAAATTGTGAATGCATGATGACCATAGAAAAGGCTTTTTAAGTGTCATGGTAATTGTGATATTTTAGTTTGTTCACTAGATTACAAATTAAATTTTATTATTCAAAAATAAATAAATAATTTCCAGGTATAAATTGTCTATAAACAAGATAACAATGTCTCCAGCATCAAAAGCCAAGTCCAAGGATAAAAAGGTTGTGAAGGAAGCTCAGAAGGCTCCATCAAAGCCTGCAGGAGCGACAAGTGGAGGTAATGGTGTCCCAGCTAGTGCTTATAATCCACTTTCTGGAACCTTTCACACACTTGAAACCGTTCCAGCATCCTCTGCGTCACCTTTACAAATTAATGGCCGTTTCCAGACCATTGATGAAACAGATGATCATGTTGGTGGTTTGTTTGGTGCTGGGGTTGAGTATGATTCTGTCTCAAACAATGGTAGCTGGTCTGGTGAATCAGAAGATCACAAAGATAAAATGTCTAATCCTCCAGCCCGACAGGAAATAATTCCAGGAGCTGACACTGACAAGCGGGAAAAAATTCGTCAAAAGAATGAACGGAAGCATCAGCGTCAAAAGGAGAGGCGAGCTCAGGAGTTGCATGAGCGATGCAGTGGCTATCTTATGTCAAGAAAGCTTGAGGCACTTGCTCAACAGCTGGTTGCGATGGGGTTTCCACATGAACGGGCTACCATGGCTCTTATATTGAATGAAGGGAAAGTAGAAGAATCTGTTACCTGGCTGTTTGAAAGAAATGAAGATGCAGACAAGTATAGGGATCAACACCTTGGTGGTGGTAATTTGAAAATTGACATATCTGATGAACTTGCTCGAATTGCTGATATGGAGATCAGATATAAATGCACAAAGCAGGAGGTTGAAAGAGCACTGGTGTCCTCGGAGGGTGATCTTGACAAGGCTGCAGAGACTTTAAGAACACTAAAGCTTGAATCAACCTCTCTTCCCCCAAAGCCTGATGAAACAAGGGATCCTCCGTCAGCTAATAATTCTAAACCTTCGGTAGCATTGAGGCAGAATGTGGTAAGTCCACAACCCAGATCCAACCAGCCGTTGATGATACATCAAAGAAGAGATGACAAGGATTTTAACTATACGAAAGCATGTGTCTCAGTTGGAGGATCCTTAGAAGCAGGAAATAAAAGCTTGCAGCCTTTGAAGAAAGTTCAACAGAATTTGGAGTGGGCAAAACCTCAACAACCTGCTGTATCGATGGAAAAAAGGTGGCATATTGCAGGGTCCAATACCTCAGTTTCTTATTCTTTGACATCGTCTCTGCATGTGTCACCTCCACCAGCTAAGGCAGAAACCCGGTATGTTGCTGTTGGAAGTGAATATAAGAACCTTCAGCCAGGAGTAGTTAGGGAACCAGTTGTGATGATGCAGCGACCTCAATCAGTAAACACCAGGCCTGTTCCAGCTACAAGTATAAACTCATCTTCTCCTGGAACGACAAGCAGTTGGTATCCCACAAATGGTGTTGATACCATGAAGCCCAATGGTATGATGCCTAACGTTCCAATTACAACAAGTCTCAACCCTGGCAATGTTAATTCAAACCAGATGTTCCACCAAATTCAGTATCAACACCAGCAACAGCTTGTTCCCAGCAACATTCCGGCGGTTTCTCCAGGAACAAGCAGAGGAAATGGTTTACGAATTAGAGCAACATCAAATACTGCTGCTGCTTCCTCTCTTGGACTTTTCTCTGGCTTGGGTTCCACTGGTTCGTCAGGGGCCTCATCTCCAGTAGACTGGAGCACTGCAGGCTCGATGGCACATTTAGACTATAACAGCATAGACTGGAGTATGGATCGCAGTTTATTATCACCAAACCTTGGTGGATTGTGGGTGGGTCCTGGTTCTTTAAAGAATGGCAGCGAAATCTATGATTCAAATCGTTCTGGGTTGGGGGTTAAGTTAGCTTTAAGATCAGCTACCAGTGGCAATGGTGCCTCCATACCAAGATTGATGGATGGTGGAGCTGCAAATGCCGAAACACCTGCTTCTGGTTCCCATGACTGGACTTCCCCATTTGAAGGGAAAGATCTCTTTATCTTACCCAGACGGTTTGTTTCATCTCCTTCGCTGTAGAGTGTAGGGGATTCGATCTCATCAATAAATTGGAAAAAAAAAAGAAAGAAAACCTCAAAAAATGTGTTTGGATTTCATGTTGGTTCTTGTTCTGGTTCTTATGATGTTTGTTTTGTTAATTCAATTGCCTCCATATTCTAGTGGGAGCAGCAACCAAGCGTCCTTTGCTCGAGTCTTTTCTTCTTCCCTTCACTTCTAATTGCATTAGACGCTCCGACCATTGCAAGGGCTTAACAGGAATTTCACTAGTGGCGCCTTTCCTTGTTATGAGAGGAGAGGCTAGGAATAAGAGACAACATTTAGGTCAGGTTCGGTCTGATCCGACTTGATGCTAACAGATTTAGCTCGAGCTAACCGGATTTTTTCCCGTTTCAGGCTCGAAGTCTGAAACTAAAACTACTAATAACAACAATCTTGCTTAGTCCTTCAAGTTTAAAAAGATTTAATAGTATACAGCCTTATTCTTAATTAGTAGAGAAGTTTTTTTTCAAATGATTAATATAAATAAAAAAAAACAACGAAACTAGTAAATTACAATAAATTCCTTTCATTCTGATTTTGAGTTAAAATTAAAAATTTTATTAAATTTAAATAAGAAAAAGTATTTTTAGCATAAATAAAAATACGGCATCATAATATCATTTATTAAGAGGCGTTTGGTTTGAGAGTTTGGAAATGAAGGAATGAAATAATTGTAAAAAATAGTGTTTGTTTTGGAATTTTCAATTCTAATGGAATGGATTTATTCCATTAAATTTGGGAATCTACTAACCCACCAAAGGGGTGGATATCGAGGTTTAATTCCAATTTAAGTTTTTATCACGTTTATTTTTTACTCTTTTATCCCCAACCTTTACCCTATCAGTCTCTTTACTTCCTTATCGTCTCTTACGTTTCAATTCTTTATAATCTCTCAACCTACCTTATCACGTCTTATCAACGAAGGAATTTGTTGTTTTGCACCTCCAGGTATATTTTCTGAAATCCTTCATTTTAATTTGATGTTAAATGGAGATAGCTCCAATAAACATATGAAGGGCAAATTATTTTCATTTTCATTGAGGGTAAAAATGGTATTATATTATCTTTCATTCCTATTAATGCAACCAACTAAACAACATTATTAATATTAATACAGAAACCCAAGTTACAAACCAAACATCATTTTTTTATTTTTCATACCCATTCTCATCCCCTTCTACTATTATACCCATATCCATAGTCAACCTCGTGCTCAAACCAAATGCCCCCTAAATAATTAATCAATACAAATGTATATACGAGACAAAATAGAACTTGTATCAACGTGGTACGTGTCTGATGCGACATGCCAGGTTATCTTATAAAGCACCAACTCCCATCAGGTAACCAAAAAATATTTCGCCAAACTGGAACCACAAACTCTTTATTCTTTAATTTAAATTATAATGATAAAATTATAAAATTCATGGTTTTAATTACTTATTAAATACATTTTTATAAACATTGAATAAATTACAAACAAATAATACATATTACATATGTTCTTGTAAACAAATAATACATATTAATTCAATAACATCAAATAACACAAATTCATTACATGAAATCTAAAGTTGCAAGCATCATGCTTCGAATAGGACAACTTGGTACCAAACCATTTTGTTTTGTTGTGTAGGCTTGTAGGGAGAACATCTTTGGATTCTGATCTGTCGTCAATAATGATTAGGACCAGACCCCTGTTTTGTCTTTTTTCTATGGTTTCGGTTCCTCTCTGTTGGAACTTGGAACACTACGAACCCTTCTGTGAATTATCATAATATTACGATAACAGATGGTTTTATTATCATAACGTTTATTTTATTTATAATTATTACAATTTATAAATATACAACAACTCTGTTATATATAAACATTTATCCAATAATTGACACATGATTTTGCCAGCTTTAATGCAACAATAGTTAGATTAGGAAGATCTTTCCATTCAAGAAAAATAATATGTTTTTGGATGTAAAACTCTTCCTAGCAGCTCAATCCAATAATGATTTCATAATAATGTGATGATGGACATGAATTGATGTTACCAATTGTTATGAGTTGTACTTTGGAGAATTCAGGTTTTGTTTGTGTAGTTCTACTAGATTCAGAATTCAATCACGAGCTCAGGAGTTAATTCGATCTTCATCTTCATCAAATGAAATGACTTGTTCTTCTGAAATTTATCAAATTGGCTAGTAAATTTGAAATTCTATTTGTAAAGAAAAGAGCAACCTAGGGTTGGCAAAGTTGGATATTCAATTTGATCGAATTTTGATTTCTGTCTAATTCTATTTTAACGTATCAAACTAATTCGAGTCAATTTATCAAAACAAAATTATTTTAATATAATTAATCAAAATAATATTATTTTAATTTAAAATTGAAATTTAATTTAATTAATCAGAACTTAAATTATTTGACTAAATTTTGAGCCCAACAAAAACACCCGGTATTATCATTTTTTTAATAAAACCTAAACCCAATAAATAGCCTTATTTTTAAAAGCAAGGAAATATAATTATATTGGTAATTAGTTCATTTTTTATTAGGAACAGAATTATATAAATGCTCCTAATAACAAGAACAAAGTCAATGAACCCTATGTTACATAATAGTCCAAGTAAGCACAAGAATCACATCAAGATCATTGAAGATTTGCAATGGGAACAAGGTGAGTAACCATCTTATATATTTAGATCGGTGGGCAATGATAAGAAATATATTGCTTCTTTACTCGAAACCTTAGACATAGTGTCTCAATCGATGTCAGGTTGGTTTTTGTTTAAGTCAATCCCATCTTGCTTCAGAAAGGCTTTCTGTTGGATAATAAGACAGTCTAAAGTAAAGACAAAATGTTCACACGTGGGTAGGAGATGCATTCGTGCATCAGAATTCGACTATAATAAGGGAACATCATCGTTTGTTGTTGGATAGAAAACCAGAATAAAAACCATTTTAGCACTTCCAAGAAAATGGTGATCCTGTGATTGTTCTTCAATACTTGGATAAACCAGAATTTAGTCAACTGTCAGAGAGTTAGGTTAAAAGCTAATATTGATCAACCACAAGTTCTACCTATAGGTCTGGGTTTGGTTTTAGTTTTCAGGCTAGAGTGTTGTAATATAGAGAAGGAATTGGTGCACTGATAAGGAATTCCTTCAGGGTCTACCATCTAAAGGAAACAAAGAAGCTTCGCCATGGATACAGCATCAGCTAGATGGTTCACAGACCTGGTAATGTTCATCACTTGCCACATAAGTTCAAGGATTTTGATTATAAGATCCAAGTCTCTTTTTCTTGTGATTTTAATTAAATCCCGACTTGATTGTGAGTTGTGTGGAGCCATTTATTTGTTTTCTTTTGAGTTGATCATGGTCTTACTTTTGCAGAGTATGGACGATTACCAATTCATTTCTCAGTGCAATATCAGCTCCGTCGATGGGTTCATCGCCCAAAATATGACAACTTCAGTTGGAGAAAATCTCCATAAATCTTTATCTTTGGATAGACATTCATCTTACCCTAATCTAAAAACTCATATCATAAGCAATCCCGCTTTAGATGTTACTCGAAATAGCTTTGGGAGGCCATCTAAACAGCAGAAAACCAGCAGCTGGAACTCAGGCATCACAGCTGAACAACCATCAACACCCTCTTCTACAACCTTTCAGATTCTTTCTTTTGAGGCCTCAGTTTCACCAACAAACGATTCCCAGGAGCTACTCAGGGGTCTAGGCTTCAACCTGAACCCAAAGGAGGAGGCTTTGTCTCCAGGGAACATGAACTTTCAGCCTTTTATTTCGAAGGTTTCTTACGAAAACCAGAATCGTTACGATTCAAGGAACAACCAAGCAAGTAACAAGAGGTCTAAATCCACGTCTATGACTAGAAATCCTTCGCTTGCACATGACCATATTATGGCCGAGAGAAAGAGGAGAGAAAAGATTAGCCAGCGATTCATAGCACTATCGTCCATTGTTCCTGGCCTGAAGAAGGTATTATGGATTCATAGTACTATTCTCTATACATGGCACTAGATCATGAATGATTCATGTTCATGATTTATTTTTTTTTAAAGATGGACAAAGCTTCTGTCCTCGGAGATGCTGTCAAGTATGTAAAACAACTTCAGGAAAGAGTCAAGGAACTGGAAGAGCAGACCCAGAAGCAAACTGTGGAATCAGTGGTTCTTGTCAGGAAGTCTCAGCTATCTGCCGATGACGACTCTTCTTCATGTGACAATTCAAACTCTGGTGGTCGCTTCAATTCGGCTCTCCCGGAGATCGAAGCAACAGTTTCCGACAAGGATCTACTCATACGAATACACTGCGAGAAAAGAAATGGTGTTCTTGCCAAAATACTAAATGAAATGGAGAATCTTCATGTTTCTATTGTTACTACCAGCGTCCTGCCATTTGGAAATTCCACCCTTCACATTACCATAGTTGCTCGGGTACGTACTGTTTTCCAATGCCCTTTTAGAAGCTAATTACAAATCAGTGTCTCAACTGAGATTTATTCACACCATATAAGTACATGAACATCAAATATATATATGTGTTTACAAATTCATCCTTTAAGTGCGCCTTGTGCAAAGAATAGTGTCAAATTAACTTTAAAAACAAATATGAACTTATCGTCCCTAGAAGATGGTTCGGTTTTATGAGTTTTGAGTCATACAGATGAAACTATGTTTCTGCAGATGGATGACGAGGAAACGATGACAGTGAAGGATTTGGTTAGAAATCTAAGACTGGCTGTTCCGAAGTTCATGTGAAGAACTGATAAGAATCAAAATTCACGCCGTCCAACGAAGTTACGTGTAGTATCCAAAATCTAAGCCTACTACATATCCGAATCGCCATTAAATATTAGCATAAGCTTGTGTTTGCCGTGAAGTTGCATAGACCAAGTAGGTTATTCGCTTCACATTTTTGCGTGGTTGAGGGTTGACCGCATATTCCTGCTGTTATCCAGGCGCACGTTGCTTAGGAGTTCGATCCCGTACTTGTCTTTTTTTTTTCTTCTTTCTGGTTGAGTCCTTCCTGGACTCTATTGTATGTTGTTCTTGAGATTTGAACATAAAGTACTGTCAAAGTCCCTGTAAATTCCTCGGTATAATCAAACTAGCTCACTATACTTGCACCTTTTCCCAATTACTTGGTATCCAATGATGGAGGTGTTTGTTTGATTCGCAAATGATAATGACTAATATCAATAAAATACATAGGGTAAAAACATTACATTTTAACCAATTAAATATTTACTATATTACGATTTTTAAAGTTAAATTAAAATATTAATTTATTATAATAAATTAATTATTTAATTTACTTTAATTTAATTAGTTCAAATCAAATTTAAGAGGTGAATTAAATTATAATATTGGCAACATCATATTAAGGGGGAGTTTGGTTCACAGAGAAAAATGAGAATGAGAACATGAATAAATATAATAAGGAATAGGAATGGAGTATAGCTAATAATAAATCTCATTCCTTTAGTAATCTAGAGGAATAGAGTATTGCTGAAAATGGAGGAATGAAAGTATTACCTCTGTTGATACCAAACATGAGCTTTTATTCTATATCCGTACCTGTTTTCCCATTGCCCTCAAACAAGCGCCCCTTAATATTTGAATGAGTTAAATAACTTTTCGCTTTATCATATAATTTTTTAGTCTCTTATTATAAATACAGTAAAATCTCTATAAATTAATATTGTTGGGATCATAATATTTATTATTTTATAAACATATTAATTAACCGATAAATTAATATTTATTAATTTAAAGACTTTTTTGTAATTGATTGAAGTTAAATTTTGATTACATCAAAAAGCATTATATCTTAGAAAAATTCATGTTTCATATTA
>JANZLF010000222.1:3971400-3993789 GCA_026546835.1 Erythroxylum foetidum
GACCCCTTTACTATTTGCTTCCTTTCTTATTGTTTTAATCTAGCTAAAAAGACCAATAAAGCCCTCCTTCTTAGCCTGTAACCTTATAAACATAAGTAAACTTTCTAATTTACCCTTACTCCAACTTATTCTTTTTAAATATAACAATTTATCAAAATTCTAATTTTAACTAAATCCCTTCAATTAATTTCTATTAACCTAGTACTAAAAATCCCAAATTATTCTAATTAAAAGAAATTATTAATCTAAACCTCAAAATAAATAAAACATGCTTAATGCAAATCGAGGCCCAACAATGATTGTATGACTTGCTCATGGTTCAGTCAACACATGCGAGCAAATGCAACAAGAGTTTTTTAGAAAAGTACTTCCCTGCCTTAAGAGCCGCTAACATCAGGTCTGTGGCATTTGATAAGACATAAGGGAGTGTTTGCATGAGTATTGGGAGTATTTCAAGAAGCTCTACAATAGCTACCCAAACCATCAAATAAGTGACCATTTATTAATTCAATATTTACATGAAGGGTTGCTTCCTTTAAACAAGAATATGATAGACGTTGCAAGTGGTAGAGCCTTGGTGAACAGGACATTGGAGGATGCCAGGAACTTGATAGCAACAAGGGCAATGAACTCCTAGTATTGGAGCAATCACAATAATGCTTCCTCCTCGACAAAGCAGGTGAAGGAGGTCTCCATCTCCAAGTTGGAGTAGTAAGTTACAAATCTGACTTCCTTAGTGCAACAAATAGTGATAGAAAAGGGGCCCACTAAGGTATGTGATATTTTTACATTAGCTAACCATCCTACAGATGCATGCCCTTCCTTGTAGGATGAACAACACGTTAACACAATTGGTGGGTTCCAAGGACAATAGAGGATGTATGACCCTCTTTTCTCCACTTACAATCTGGGGTGGAAGGATCATCCCAACTTCAAGTATAGGAACCCACAGCAAGGGGGTAGTTCTAATGTACACCAACCCAATTATTAGCAGTAGTAGCAGCAGCAAGGATTTCATACACCACCAGGTTTCCATCAGAATCAACCACAGTTTCAACTAAAGCCACCGCCTACAAAACCACCACAACAACAACAAGCTGGAGGAATGTCCTTAGAGGAAATTGTTAAGAGCTTAGCATCTAACACTCTTCAATTTTAGTAGGAAGCTAGGAGTGGTTTGAATAATTTGAAAAATCAGGTCAATCTGTTAACTGATGCCATGGAGAAGTTGTAGGCTGAAAGTTCCACAGGATTGCCTAATCAACCTGAAAAGAACATGAGAGAAAACACTTGTGCCATTACCTTAAAAAGTGGCAAGGACGTACAAGGACCAAGAAAGGGGAAGGAGAAAGAAGACGAGGAAGAAACTGAGCTAACAAAAAATAAGGAGGATCATCATCCTTAGGTCTTTCACAAGGTGGAAGTAAATATCCCTCTGTTGGAAGCAATTAAGCAAGTTTTGTGATATGTTAAATTTTTGAAGGAGTTGTGCACCAACAAGCGGAAGCCAAGGGGAGATGAGAAGATCAGTGTAAGGGGCAACGTGTCAACAATCTTACAAAAAAAGCTACCCCCAAGTGTAATTATCTAGGTATTTTTACCATTCTTTGTAAGATCAGTAACATGAGGTATGAGAGATGTATGTTAGATTTAAGAGCTTCGACAAATGTTATGCCTTTGCCTATTTTTAAAGCTTTTAATCTTGGTTTATTAAAGGATACCTACGTTATCATTCAATTAGCTGATAAATCCAACACATACCCTGAGGGGGTTATCGAGGATGTTTTGGTGTAAGTTAACGAGCTTGTTTTCCCTGCAGATTTTATGTGTTAGATATGCAGGATGAGGGCTCTTTGAGCCCTTCAACAATTTTGTTAAGAAGGAAAATCTTGAAGAAATCTCAGGAAAAAATTGATGTACACAACGGGTGTTAACTATGGAGTTCAATGGTGAGGTCATTTATTTCAATATCTTTAATGCCATGCATTATCAATTAGATTAAGAGTTGATCGCCAAGGTAGATATTCTTGACTCTTTGGTAGAGCAGTGGTCTTTTCTTTCTACAGGTGACCCTATGGAGGTAGCCTTGACTACCGCATTGTAGCAAAAGATGCTTGGATATTGGCAAAGCAAGTTCAAGTTGGGATAGGACCTAAAGGAAGCAATTTGGGCATTTGAGATAATTCCTTTTGGCAGGTATGTCCCTCACTTTTTAGAATTGCTCGTTAGTACTAATCGACAGCTACCTTCTATTGTGTAGGCACCAAAAGTGAACTCACCTCAAGTACTCTTATCTGGGCACTAACAAAATACTTTCAGTTATCATAGCAAGTGATCTTACTATCCATCACAGATTTAACAACTGAAGTAGAGTACATTTCAGCGTCAAAGGAAGCAAAGGAAGCAGTTTGGATCAAGAAGTTCATCACTAAACTTGGAGTGGTTCCTAGCATTGTTGAGCTCATAGTATTGTATCATGACAACAACGATGCTATTGCACAAGCAAAGGAACCTAGGTCTTATCAACGGTCTAAACATGTACTCAGGAAGTTTCACTTGATCAGGGAGATAGTGAAGCAAAAAGACATAACATTGGAGCGAATTTTCATTAAGGAGAATGTAGCAGATCCTCTTATTAAACCTTTGTCTCAAAAGAGACATGATCGTCAAATGAATGGATATGGTATTAGATTCAGAGGGGACTGACTTTAGTGTAAGTGGGAGATTATTAGTTTATGCTCTTGTAGCCAATCAATTGGATGCAAATTAATATATGGCATTATTTTTTGAATTAATGAAAAGGCTTTATTTATGTTATGTATTAATTTAATTAATATTTTATGTTTTAATACTAAAGATAAAATCCTTGGAATAATTATTGTGTAATTGAAATTATGATGAGATCATAATTATAAGATTTAATTTACATTTATGTGTTATTTCTAAATGTTCCTAGTTGTAGTTTCATAAAGACTAGATATTACTGAAACAGTAAAACTAGCACACATTATATTTCTTTCTTATTAAGAAAGTAATTAATCTCATAAATTAAAGTATATAAATACTTAGACTAATGTGTTGGTGATTATTAAAGAATAAGTCACTGAACTGACCTAATTATGAGAATTCTAGATAGAATATTACTTACGTATCTATGGATTATCTCATAATGATGGTTGTATAATTGATCCTCAGACTTGAGATTAACAAGGTATCTAGTATGAGAATTACTGTGTTTTGATGTTATTTATGAATCATCTTAGGATAATTCAGTCGTTAGTAATTGAATACAATATAAACCATATATCGATAGTTAAGTAAGTCAATATAAGATTCGTCACTCTAAAGTAATTAGAGACAATATTCTACTGTTCTTGATTAGTAAGATTTATGAAATTCTCTAGCAGAGTGAATTGATACTTGAAAAGGAGTTTTCAAATTTCAATTATAAATCAATTATTAATCAACAAGAACAAACAAGATTGGATGATAAGAGTAGACACTGTATTCATACTCTGTCCAATTAGAATATTGAATAATGAAATGATTAAATTATATATTATAGCCATGCATGGACAAGTTAAGTCAATCACTTTGACATTCCTGATATTTGGGTAATCATGACACGTTGCTAGACATCAATCATAATTTATGATTATGAATCATTTAATTAGAGAATTAAAAATAAATTAATTTTTTAATTTATCCAATTCTAATTGCGAATTAGAATTATAATTTATGATAACTGCCAATTTATTAGGAACCTAAATGATCACACATCAAAGAGCAATTTGTGAAAAATATCAATTTAATTAAGTTGAACTTAATTATAAAGTTTGAGAAACTTTGGGGGATCAAATATGAGATATTTAATTTTATTAAAATTACATTAAATTAATTATAATTAATTAATTATAATTATAATTATAATTATAATTATAATTAAAGAGATTTAATTTTAATAAAAGTATCTTATAATTTTTTCTATTTAAAGGGAAAAGTTTTTTGGAAGCTAATACTTTTTGTCTTATTCCTCTCAAATCAGTTTGAGAATTGCTCTGTAGATACCATCAGAGGCTGGATACCTGAACAACTCGTGATTGATTAATCAGAAAATGTTTCAAAGATTTTTCAATAGGAAAATGAACAAGGTATGATTTCTAAACCATTTTATGCTTTATTCAAGTTTATTCAATTATCGGGATCCGCTCGGAATTTATAAAATTTTTATTTTCTGCTGTGCACGTGATTCGATCAGGGTTGGATTTCATCATATAATGCCTTACATCACTTAAAATAAATAGGGCAATAAAACAAACCCACCTACTTGCCATCAACATGTCCTAAGGGGAAAAACACACATTTATCCAAGGTAGCAACTTGAAGACTCATTTCTGGCTCCATCTTCTCTCAATCTCTAGACGAGAGATTCTTATTCTAGCTCTGGAATCACGTTGATTTATTGAATGAACTTATTCATATACAAAAATATTAAACTAGTTAGGAAGAAACATAAATAAGGAAGAGCCAAATTAGGGAAGAACTTAAACTTAAATAAAGAAGAATCTTGTTAGGAAAGAACTTAATTAGTGCATAAATATATTTACATTGATTACAATATATATTATCATTATCATTCCCATTCAAACTCAAGATGGTAGAGAAGCTAACAATTTGACTTTACAAACAAGCTCGCAAAATTACAAAGTAGAGTGAGGTTTGACAAATATATGAGTGGTAGAGAAGCTAACAATTTGACTTTAGAAACAAGCTCACAAAATTACAAAATAGAGTGAGGTTTGACAAATATATGAGCAATCTAGTCTTGAGAGGAGTCATAAACAAGATGAATCGTATTATAATGAACATGATAATGCATAAAGTGACAATTAATTTCAATGTATTTTGTGCATTCATAAAAAACATCAATATGTGAAATCTATATATCACTTAGATTATCACAATGCAGAAGAGTAGCAAATGGAGATGGAATGCCTATTACCCTAAAGTAACCAACGAAGCCTTAGAAGCACAAAATTAGTATCAGTAAGAACTCAATATTCAACTCCAATATTAGACTGGGATACAATAGTTTGCTTCTTACTGCACCAAATGATAAGTTATCAATAAGTAAGAAACACAATACCCTAATCAACATCCGGATAACCTTGCAACTGAAGAGAAGATAGAGTTAGAGTAATAAAGACCATATAACTGTTAGACTATTTTATGTCCCATGTCACTTATAGATTTGAGTATAATGAAAAGCACCTAAGATAATGGTTGTTGGGTATTATAGAATAAATCTCAATTGGGTCAAAGACCCTTTTCCTCTCTTTTTCAATTATCAAAGGACCTGTCCGTTGGTGATGCTATATAAGTTGAAAAAGATTATTGAATAATAATAATTCTGAACCATTGAAGAATTCTCTAATGAAAGAAGACGAGGGGAAATAAAATTCGTTCAAGCAAATCAATATCACGACAAACAATCATAGATACGGGTACGCAAATAATAATTCAATCCATAAATTGTTTTACAATAACATGATACCTTTGATATGTAACGAAGAATTTGAAGAAAACAATTGTATAATGAGTAATGTGAGGAGCTGTCAAGAACTAATTAATAATGTAAAAATCATAAGCAATGTCAACAAACCAACAGTATAAATTAATCTTAGGAAGAAGAGAGCCACCATGAGTAGGAAAATAAGCATTAATTTTAATAAGAGTATTGACAATTTTATTACCACTAAGATTTGTAAGAGATATAAGATTAATAACATACTTGACCTGAGATAAATAATGTCATATAAAATTGAAGATATCCTTAAGACTCGAGAAGAAGTTTAGCTATATGGTAAAAATTAATAGAGAATACATTGTTTCATAAATGTATTGTGTGTATTATTATAATAAAAAGGATAGACCTATTTATTTACAAATATGTTAGACTAATTACAAAACAATGTAATGAGGGAAGAACTTAATTTAAATAATGTAGACCCTAATTAAAAATATAATTAGTACTTATATATATTTACATTGATTATAATATATATTATCATTATTATTTTGGGTATAAACAAAATTTAACACCAAGTAGAATTTAAACACGATTTGTATAAAAGAATAAATATAATAGTATTTTTGTTGGAAAAGAAAGCAAATACAAGTATGTTCTTAGTTGAGAACAATGAAAGCATTACTATTTTTTACACTTCAATTTCCCAACAAAGCCAAAAATTTGAACTCCTAACAATAATTTTTGTATTATTATGCATGATTTTGTTCGACAATCTATGACCTAATAATGAGTATGGAATAAATATATCCAGCCTTCAAGAAAAGAAGAAAGTGGGAGAGAACATGGATGACAAAATTAAATCGTCAATAAGTTTCGCAGATTTCCTAAGACAAATTTTCCAGCACAAATAATTTAGCAATTGCAAGAGTGAAACACCAAATAACACACCGACGTTTGGTAACGCAGTTCAGCAAACTTGCCTACGTCTGCGGGGCCCTCACCCAGATTAATTTCTTTCACCGTAGTTTCCAAAAGTTACAAGGATTGATCAATTTCGTAATACCCAATCTATGTAACTAACCCAAAAGCTAACTACCCGTGAAAGATCTTCACGCCCAATAACACGACCAACACGTGTTAACCTCGTCAGAGGATTTTTCAAGTTATTTCTACTCAAAGACAAAAAACAAATAAAATCACGAACTCAACAATCTTCAGTTTTGAACTCTATCACTTCACAAACTAATAGCGGTATACTGCTACACCCAAGAAACAACTTCAACAGCATCAGCAGTCCAGAAACTCAGCCGCCAATCTCCACAAAAGACACTGTCTGTTGTTCACACACTGATGGCTGTATAATACTGCATACAAAAATCACCTCACCAACTAACAACTCCAACAACAGAACAAAGTCAGTAAAGAAAAACGCAGCAGCCAACCCCCACAAAAACCCACACAGTTTTTCACCCACCAGACCTAGAGAAAATAGTCAGATCAAAGAATCCCACATCACCTATTCCACATCAGCCAAGAAACAATCAAAATCAACCATCCATTATTCACGCAACCTCACAAAAGAGCCGTAGATAGGAGAATCCTTTTCAAAAATGGATTTACATAGGATAACCAAGAATCCTTTCCAAAGAGGATTACGTTGAACAACCAACACCACAAGTATACCAATTTGGATTTTACTTCCAATCCCAATCCACGCACCATCCAAAAAAGGGCAATCTTCAATATATATGATATGTCCCAAATTCAATAAAAATGCCAAAAATAAAAATAGGATATATCTAAAATAAATCCTAACAATGGATTTAGGAAATCAACCACACTAATCAAAGACAACTCTTGGGGGATCACCTCAATTCGGCTCTCCCGGAGATCGAAGCAACAGTTTCCGACAAGGATCTACTCACACGAATACACTGACATGGTGTTCTTGCCAAAATACCAATTAATGCAATGGAGAATCTTCATCTATCTATTGTTACTGCCAGTGTCCTGCCATTTGGAAATTCCATGCACCCTTCACATTACCATGGTTGCTCGGATACGTACTGTTTTCCAATACCCTTTTAGAAGCTAATCACATATCAGTAAACTGAGACTTCATTCACAACATATAAGTACATGAGCATCAAGTATATGTGTTTACAGTTCATCTTTAAGTGTGCCTAGTGTAAAGAATAGTGTCATATTACCTTAAAACTAATATTAACTTATCATCTGATCTGGTAAATGGTTTCTGTTTTATGAGTTTGAGTGATACAGATGAAATTGTCTTTCTGCAGATGGACGACGAGGAATCGATGATAGTGAAGGATTTGGTTAGAAATCTAAGACTGGCTCTTCCGAAGTTGATGTGAAGAACCGATAAGAATCAAAATTCAGTCCGTCCAACGAAGTTGCGTGTAGTATTCAAAATTGAAGTCCACTACATATCCGAATCGCCATTAATTATTAGCAAAAGCTTGTGTTTGCCGTGAAGTTGCATATATAGACCAAGTAGGTTTTTCGTTTCACATTTTTGCGTGGTTTATGGTTGACCGCAAAGTATATGGTTGTCGAGGCGCACGTTGCTTAGAAGTTCGATTCCACACTTGTCTTTTTGCAGTTTTCTCCTTCCTGAAGTCCAGTGTACGTTGTTCTTGAGATTTGAACAAAAAATAATGGCGAGCTCCTGTAAATTGCTCGGTATAATCCAACTAGTTAACCGTACTTCTTCAATAATGGAGTTGTTTGTTTGATTCACACTAGAAACTGGGAAAACAATGAGTCGGATTGGTTGCCTTCTATTATATAATTCGAACTTTGTCAAAACGCATGTTTTAAATTTGATCTTGGTCAAATTCAAATCGAGACTAAAAAGATATTGTTACACTCTATAAATTATTTAATTTATAATTATAATAATATTTTATAATCTAATAACCGATTTAAATTAATTGGACCAATTTCTAATTTGTTAAATTAAACTTATTATTATCGGGATCAACAACTTAAAACCAAAACATTAATATTCTTTATATGCTCTTCTTTTAATAGTTAATAATAATAATAATTCAAAAAATGTAGATTTGTTCATTTTAATGCATAATTTTTAATTTTTTAATTAAATATTTAAAATTTTAAAGATTGAAAAATTCAATTTAAAATTTGTATTAATATTTTATTGACGTGATTAACAAAACAAGGTATGCGAGTTTACATTTTAGGACTATGATGTGGATAAGTACAAAATAGAGGTCAATGTGAGACAGGCTGATGACTTGAGCAATGTCGTGCTTAATTAATTAATCTGAATTAATTAAAAAACGCCAAAATAAGGTGAATTAATTCACATAATTGAGCTGCAAGTCGACCTCTCTCCGAATTAATTAAAGATTGAAAAAGGTGTTTAGGAAACTCTTAAGTCTTAACCACGAAAGTTAATTATAAATCTTTCTATGGGGATACGATCGAGCTGCTTTCATATTTCGCCGGCTGTTCTAAACAAACTTAATTGCCTTTTACTTACTCCTGAAAAATCGGACATTAATTTAACCATCGACTCAACATTATCAATTGAATAGTCTCCTTTTCTTTATTCTTCCCTTTTTAGTTGGGAGAGAAAGTGAGTCCAAAGTTTTAAGGTCGAGTCTCGATAGTGGCAGTGTGGGAGCTCATCCAATGTGATGACTCCTTATACGCACCAAACACTAGGCTGCCTTTCTGAAAAATTAGCTGGGATCAAACCATGATTTATCTCTCTCACATAATATCGAGCCGAAATACGAGGGCGTCTAGAGTGGGCGTTCCACCTTTTAAGTCCAAGAATTTGATTTCTTTTTAATTACAAAGGAAAGGTACAAGTATGATCACATATGACGGGGGTACAAAGCCCCGCCTGTATCATGGTGCAGAAACTCTTGGACGGCTATCGAAGGCTCCCTAAGAATGTGTAGGCTCGGAGCTAAGAAAATGACACAAGTCGCCAGTTTGTCAGCGCACTGTTTTCCCTCTTACCCGACATGTCGCAGAACCACCTCCCAGTCTCACTGTAACAGTCCTTAAATACCTGCAACCAACAAAAGATCCTCAGTCAGAATCTACTAAAAAGAGAAAAATATGTTAATAAATCGATTTCAAGAATAAGGCGTCTAAAATCTCGGTCCAGGCCAACAGGAGATCGGAATGTACCCCACCCAAGGATTTGAATTTACTTGCATCATATGGAAAGAAAGTACAGCCTGCCTTTCCAGATAATCTATTCTATTCAGTTTCTTCCTTCCTTTCTTGTTCAGATGGGATTTGATTGATGTCATTTTATTAACGCAGATAAAGTCTGTGTGGATGTAGCTATTCATGATATTAATCGGATTCCCGTCTCGATACTTACAACGACAGACTTTATTAGATATGAGAATAAAATATTGACTGAAATAAATCCAAATTACAGCATAATTAATAAAAAAAGTACAAAAGCCCTTTTTTTAAATGACTTATCGATCAAAAAAATAGCTGATTGACCATTTTACTTTATTGATTATATTAAATAACTATTTATTGTGTTTAATGATTCAGCTAATTGAATTGGCTTATTAAACTCAATCAACTAATTAAACGTGAGAAGTACTTGTGAGAGATGTGAATAGTAATTTACTAATTTAAGATTAAAAACCTCCAACCTTACTTATCAAATCAAGCTACACTACGTTGACGGTGTAAGCAAATTGTTTTGTTAGGTTTTTTATTTTTTTAAATACTTAAATTCCAATTAAATGAGTTTAATTGAAGTTAAGTAATTTTAAATTTTTAATAAATTTAAAAAGGTATTCTTAATTATTTGAAAAAAAATTCCCAGTTGATTTTATTAGTAATATTTTAGAAGTTAATTTAATTTTTTAATTTAATCATACTTTCATACTTTTTTTTAAATCATGTCCTTATAATTCATTTTACACATAAACAACTAATATTAAACATTTAATTTTATGAAACATTAAATGACAAATAGCTAATATAATCTGCTGGTCAAATCAACTAATATAATCAGCTATCAGCTAATAATTAATAGAATCAGTTAATTGTCAAACAGGGTTATAAAATGATCCCTTATGAAGTGGATTAACAGTGATGTGGTGGATGGTTATAAAATGATCCCTTATGAAGTGGATTAACAGTGATGTGGTGGATGGTTTAATCATAGATGACACCATGTCAACTGAGCTCCATTTTCACGGTGTGTGATAGTATCCTTCTTTTCTTTAAAGGACAAGATTAATTATATGCATATATAATGTTGGACTCCTCGCTCCTAAGTTTGGAATTCTTCAATTTGTGCTTAGTGACAAAAATCAATTAAAATTAGAGAAATAATAGCAATTGGTTCAAGCAAAGAACCAGTTGCTATTATTTTGTAGATCACTTGAAGCCTAGGATTCCCACTATAATTCAAAATCCTCCACTACACCACTTGTTAAGAGTTTTAAAGCATAGAGAATCCACCAGAAATCAGAGAAAAAACAAGTGTGTATGTGCTTTTGACTTGCTCCCTCGTTAAAATGTCGGTTCATGTTACATTGCATAACATAAAATAATGCCTTCTTAATAGCATTCATAGAAAGAAAGGAAAACAGTATTGGTATGTACGTGGTATCTAAAAAAACTTGATTCACCCATGCATAAACCTTTACTCACTTAAGAGTTACTCCCTTCGATTCATAATAAGAGTCGTTTTAGAAAAATACACGTTTATTAAAAAAGCTAATGAAATTATAGATGTACCCTTATTAATACTCCCATAAAATTATCTCGTGATTCCGGTAATCAGCATCTTAAATTAAGATGAGAGAGAAATTGCTTTGAGATTGTCTTGAAATTGTGATCTGTATAATTAAGATGAGAGAGAAATGAAAGGTTAATTTTGAAAGAAAGATTATAAACATGCATATAAAGTCAAGAATGACACTTATTTTGAATAATTAAAATGTATCTAAAACGACACTTAATATGAATCGGACGGAGTATGACTTAGTACAATAAACCTAGTTCTTATATGTAACACGTCACTGTGATGGTATGCTGATCCAAGCAACCATGTGCTAAGCAACGAAACAGTGCTTTTCAGAGGTAAACCTAATGGGGTTATTAAATTTAAGAATTAATTAATTTGGCCATAATTGGGCAAACGGTCTCAAAAGATGGATACATTAAGAAAGTGAGGAGAAGGTTTGATGCAAGAGATTACATACATAATTAAGTTTCTGTCATGACTTAATGCTTCCCAAATCCGACTTTTTCATAAGCAATTAAAATAAACTGTAGGAATTAATTAATTTCAACCATCCGATCACGCTTATCATGTGATTGGAATGGCTTAAACTTGTTTCAGGTGTCATCAATGACGTTGTACAGTGGGGTAGCAGGTGGGAGCATAGACCGTACAGCTTAAGATTCGCTTATAAATTTCATCGTGAGAAATCAGAATGTTTTATGAATATGTTGAACCGTATAGATTTTAAGCATACTCATATTAAACATTTTTAAGTGATTTATTAAAATTTTAAAAATTAAGGATTTTGACCACATAAATATATAATTAAATTCATTTGCATTTGCCCATCAAATTTTATTCTAATATTATTCACAAATTGGTCTCGCATCTAATTATTTTGAATTAAATTTAGAGAAAATATATTTTTATTTTTAAGTATGGACAAGCAAATCCAATTTATAAGTGAAATCTCCACAACAACAATAACAACAACTAATAAGAGTCTTACCGAGTCGAATAGAATATTGTAGATAAAATAAAAAATAAAGACGTAAAATTAGTGTTTTAAAAATTGAATTAAAATTAATATTAAATTGCCATAATAACGACATCTTGAAAAACTTAAAATAGAATTAAAAAAGAAATACCAAAGTTGAAATTTAATTGAAAATGTATTGTTAAATACAAATAAATTAAACCAAAAATTTTAAATCAAACAAAAAGATGATATAAGCTTATAAAGGAATTTATAACATTTAAAATATGTATTTAATAAAATTGTATTTTTATCCACTAAAACTTTGTCCTAAATCCAACATTAGACTATGATTTCTGCCACAATTGGTCAACTATGAAATCGAGAACACCTCAACTTAAAATGGTAATGCAACTGTCAACAAATACTTTTTTTTTTAATTGAGGAGGGGAAAAGCTGGGATAGCTGGGAAAGAGTAATTCCTCGTAAAGGCAATAAAATGATAGTCGCCGTGAAGATGCAGACGAAGTTTAAAGGATAGAGTCGATCAATAAGATTACATAGATATCTGTGACGATTCAATCTTTGCAAGAAAATTCACACGATGATTACTTTCATAACAAACATATTAAAAAAAAGGAGCAATGCCACAGTCAAGCTAAAAGATTCTAGAACACTAAAATTGGTCCCAGATCCGCCATTAAAACCGTGTTTTCAAGTTAGTCCACCGTACGGATCCAATTTTAGAGTCGAAGATAAACATCTCCAACACCACACCTGCGATGGCTTCCGCCGAGGTTCCTCTTTAGTCATGTTCACCACGTGCCCTAACTTTCCGGAGCTTCCAATCAAGTATCGTCAGTTTGGCACATGCAATGTAAATGTTGAGCTCTGACCACAGCACCATACAATACATGCAATATTATCATAACCTTGTTTTCTTCTGTACTTGTATATTTTGTTTATGGGTTACCTTTCTTTCTGCCTTTTCTACTTTTGACGGCCATGTTGTCAATTTATAGACGCTAAGAGAGGAAATAATGTATTCGATTGGATCTAACCACTTTTGCAATCAAAAGGTGGAATTGTCCACCCTAAGCGTCCCCACACTCTGACCCGATAGAGTTATAAGGGAGTAAATTACGGTTTAATCTCACTTAAGTTATTAACAAAGCGATCGTTTTTATTACTTGATCCACAACAGCAACATAAATGTAACTACCTCATTGTAGCGCCTAAAGTCTAAGCAGAATTAATAGGACTTATAATTAATTATTAGAATTTAGGATAATTACAATTTTAAAAATAATTAATAAGCTTTTTATATTTATAAAGACTTTCATCACTTTTTGATATTTATTTTTTTTGGTAAAATTTCGCACAACTTAACACAGCACAACCTTGCAATTAAACTTCACGAATGAAGTTTGCATGTCAGCACAGTGTTGCCACAATAATGATTTATTAGACAAAACAAATGATTCACAAATCACACATCAGTATTTAGAAAAGCCAACAAACGTGCTTAGGCTACATGAAAAATAGATATCTATGATGGATTAGATTGTGCTAAACACGTATTATTACCTGCATCTAAGCGATGCAGGTTTGTCAATGGTGCCAGCTTGTTTCCAGTTTTCTGTCATCAAGAACTTCAAGCATAGCTTTATCATAAATTATGCCTAGCTATGGCCCATACTTATAGCTCCTCGATTCCTCCATAATGCCAGATGCACTCCAGTTTTATAGAATAACAAATGAATTATTCATCTGTAATATTGAAAAAGAAAGAAAATATTTATAAAAGAAACGTTACTAAGCTAAGAGCTATATGAATTTTCAAAACCCTTTTTGACTTTTAATGCTAAATGGCATCTTGTTCTTCAATTGGTTGTAAAATCTAATCAGTTATGAGGAATTTGTATATGCATATATAGTTAACTACCACGAGAGAATAGTAACACGAATTATAATAAATATAGTGAGGAGTGAAAATAAATATAAATTTTATTTTTCACTATATTAAAAATATAAATTTTACCTAAAAAAGATATATAAAAATACTATTTATTTAATTATAATATATTACCATTTATCTTTTTTAATTCTTTAGTCGTTCATTTCTTTTCGTACCAACTAATCAAGCACCCAACTTCTTAATTGTATAGTTAATAGTTGAAATTAAGGAGTCGTTTAAGACATTGAGGTTTGATTAGAGGTAGAAGATAGTTGAAATTAATAGTCTGTGAATTTTACCAGGGCACAAGAATTTTACTCTTTGTAAATGGAGTACAGTAATTCCCCATGTTTAACTTTAATTACTCGTGGCCGTGTATACTTATAGTATACCTAATTGGCGAGTAAAGAAAAATCCACGGTCAACAAATGACCCGAGCCAAGAACAAGAAGAGCCGAACCATTTTCACACGTGCCTGTATAGACCGTGTTCGACGACGAGCCATTGCCTTCCTTCATGTATAAGATGGTTGAAAAGTTGTATCTTTTGGAATACATCAGAAAGGGAAGTCTTAGCTCTCCTGTCTTCTTGGTCTTCAGTGAAGAAGGTAAGCTTTCAACTCCAGTATAACCCCTTTAGGACTGTGTGTCTGTGTTAAACAAACAATCCAATCTTCCTGAAGATGCATTCATCCAGTAGCTATCTTTATCCAGAAATATAATTTCAACCTGGAATTTCTAGCTTTATGAGTGAGTGCTTTTTTTTTTCTTTAGTGAACATCTGGGAAAATAGCAAGAAAATAAAGTTTTTCGTTGTCTTGAAGTTATTTTGCATCTGTAAATTCCTTTAATTTCTTGGGTCGGTCTTTTTTTTTTTTTCTTTTCTGCTTTTATGTTAAAGATGAAGAACAAATTTGATGCAGAATTCGTGTAATGGACTCGTAAACTGATTAGAACCTTTCTGGGTCTTCTCTTCCTCTCAAAGTTGAAGTTTCTTCTGCACGTTTTTTATTCCTTCTGGTTTACTTTCGTAAGCATATGGAACATATGTTACTATATAAAAGATTCTGAGATCTGAAATCATTGAATTACAAGTATCAGGTGCCCCAAATCTAAGTTTCAGCGTCTTGGTTTATTTCTTCTAGCAGGGTCTTGCAGGCCATTGTCAAAGAAACATTCAAGGTAGCTTTAATGGAACTTTCATCAGCAAATTGGTTGCCTGAACAGGTGAATATCATTTGCAAGTTAAGAAGATTATGAATTTCTCATCCAATTTATAATTTTTGTCGCTTTTTGCATTTATGTTTTGATTGAATTTCAATTCACAGGGAACGGAAGATGCAGCTTTTGATTATCATTACCCATTGAGTCCTTTTGACTCAATGGATCATCTGAACTTTCAGTCTTTTTATTCCAACGGCTACTCCACAAACGACGGCTCCCAGAATTTCAACTTCCAACCCACACAAAACTTCACCGATGGATCAATTCAGATTTTAGAAACTGAAGTTGAGAGGCCTACGAAACAGCTAAAGACCAACAGCTGGAGCTGTTGCACCACGGACCAAATATCTTCCAAGTCTTCTCCTTCTTCATCATCTCAGATCATCTCTTTCGAGAACTCAAGTTCCTCTCCGCCTACTTCTCAATACTTCCGTGACTCAAACGCAAGGACCAAGACTAAGATTGGAACCTACGAAGGTGTGAACTACTCCTCTTTGATTCCCAATGGTTCCACAAACTATGGTCAGGGTACCAAAAGGGCAGCTGGTGCAATGAGTAGGACTCCTGTACATGCACTTGACCATGTAATGGCCGAGAGAAAGCGGCGTGAGAAGATCAGCCAGCGATTCATTGCTCTTTCAGCTATTGTACCTGGACTAAAGAAGGTATAAATTAACTGTCTACTTGTTTAAAGGATTTATATGAAGAATTGATAAGTAATACCGGAATTTTGCTGGCAATACATCAGGAATTACGTACCATAATTGCAGACTTCGATTGTTTCGATATTATTACCATAACAATTACATTCACATGATGCAATTTACTTACGACTTTGGTTGTGTAAAGCTATCGATTTGCATGTAAAGTTAACCTATATTGCTGCTACTTTCCTCTGGTGTTGATTAGTGAGGCACAAAGTTAATCACAACTTGCATTAGTTCACTAATATATAGTTAGTCTCTGCTGTGTCAATTATAAATGCAAGTCTTAAAGGTTAACTTTCCAATCTGACTGTTTTCCCAGGAAATAGATTCTCATATATTCTTCGGTTTTGCAGACGGACAAGGCGTCTGTTCTTGGAGACGCTGTTAAGTACTTGAAACATCTTCAAGAACTTGTGAAGACACTTGAAGAACAAACTACTAATAAATCATTAGAATCAGTAATCTTCGTGAAGAAGTCTCAAGTATACATTGGCAATGAATCATCTTCAACTGAAGGGAACTCTGGCTGCTGCATCCATTCCCTGCCTGAGGTAGAAGTGAAAGTTTCAGACGGTGATGTGCTTATAAGAATCCATTGTGAAAAGCAGGAAGGAAGCTTACTGAAAATTCTAAGCGAAGCAGAAAAGTTCCACCTAAATGTTACAAGCACCAGTGTCATACCATTTGGGAGTTCCACCATTAACGTTACTGTTATTGCCCAGGTGAACTTTCGGGTTTCCTTTCAAATTCATTCTGCTTCTTCAACTTCACAGACATCAAAAGAGTATAGTTTGACGGTTCAATCCCACCTCAACTGTTTCCTTTTAAACTCATTTCTTGCAGATGGATGTGAAATCCTCCATCACAGTCAAGGATCTCGTCAGAAACCTACGACAGGCTCTACTGTAGTATTTCGCTCAACCGAAGACAGAAATTTTTAGGCTGTTACTTTTCATCTTCCTTTTTTCTAAGACCTCCTGAGAGAAAGATCTGCCAGTGACTGTCACCATTTTTATTTCTGGACCACCTGCAATGTGTTGCTCTTGCTATGAGGCTGCTTCCATTTTCATGCACCAAGAGGGTTTTCGATGATATGTTCGTCTTTTTTGCGTGGTTGACCGGTTGACCACGTTTAGTTTTCCCTACGTCTTGAAGATGAGTCTTACAGCTTTTTTGGGAGATGGGTAGGGTTTCAGACTTTTCAAAAGAAATAGCTCTTTCTTTACCCACCCACTTACCCTTTTTCAAATCAAGCAAGCGACTTTCCTTCTTTTAGGGGTTTGGTGTGTTTTTTAAACCCTGGAGATCAAAATCTAGGGACTGTGTTTCAATTTCACTGCACTCTTCTTCTCCATCTTTCTAATTATATCATAGTTTCTAGTATTTTGGTTCATTTTTTAATATGTTTGTGAAACACGTAATCTAAATGCATAATGGATAAATCATTAAATGAAACCATTCGCTTTCCTAGCAACCCACCGAATTGGACTGCTTTTGAAGGTCAAAACGAGAAGCAAAGCATGAATCGTCCACTCCCACGTCTAAATTCCACAGAAATTGGAGCTGTTCCTACAAATAAATTATCAAAATCAAGCTTCTACGCGCTTAAGACATCTAAGTCATGAATCGTCCACTTCCTCATCTAAATTCCACAGAAATTGGAGCTATTCCTTCAAATGAATGGTCAAAATCGAGCTTCTCCGTGTTTAAGGCATCGAGACATGGAGGTCTTAAAGGAAGAACACCCGACCAACTAAATGGAATTTGCTTAGACTTTTTGACCCATTTGGTCTTTGCTGATGAAATGGTCGGTGATCCAACTGTTTCCAAGTTTAGACTTGACCTGTGAGCCGAGTTAAGGATCCGTATATAACCTCCTTAGCCAAACTGCTTGACATGCTAATGATGTTGCTGTAACATATTTAACTTCCGACAATGACAATGCTATAGTATGTTGCTTCTTTAAGCTCTACGAAACATCACCTAAGCTAAAAGAAACACATGACTTGATGTACACTTTCTATCATCCAAGCAACCTGCCCAATTACTGTCAGTAAATCCAGCCAATTTAAAATATGCTGCTTTAGTGTGTCAAATACCAAAACTGATAATAAGGACCTTCTCATTTACATTCATGTGTGTAAGAGTAGTCTTACGATTCAGCATACCAAAATATTTTGAGATGATCAGTTCCATATTCTTTTAGAAATAAAAATTTCATCTTTACTTTGATTAACTTCAAATTCCATCTTTACTTTGATTAACTACAATTTCAAGTAAATAATGTAAACAAACTCAAATTCGTCATCCCAAATTTTTTTCGTTATGCAAGGCTTAAATTCAATGACAATAGGCTCATTAGACCCCATATATACTATGTTATCAACATAGAGATATACCACCAAAAAATTATATTTACCTTACTTTTTTACATAAAAACTCAGTTCATTTTTGCTCTTTTCAAATCTATTTTCTTGAAAATAAGAATCAGTTTTCTTATACCATGCTTGTGGGGCTTGTTTGAGGTCATATAAGGCCTTAACCTATATACCTTACTTTCATTGTCTTTAATATTAAAACATTTATTTTGAGCAACATAAACCTCTTTTTTTAGCTCACCTTTTAAAAGTACATATTTAATATCAAATTGATATACATGTCAGCTAAGTTAAGCAACTAAAGCAAAGAAAGTTCTTACGTAAGCAAGCTACTAGTGATAATATTTCTTCAAAATCAATACCTTGTTATTGTAATTATCCTTTTACAATCAAAGGTGCCTTTTACTTTTGTATTAACTTATCAACATTGTACTTTATTCTATATAACCATTTTAGCCTAATAACATCTCTGCCTTCTAGTAGATCAATTAATTTCTAGGTGTGATTTTTTTAATTGCATCAATTTCAAATTTCGTTGCTTTTTATCACTTTTCTTCTTTGACTGCATTCTTAAAGGTTGTAAGAACACAATTTGGAAACAAAGCAAAATTAATAATTTCATAATCTTCCATCTAAGCAGGTTGTTTTGTAACTCGACAATGAGAGATGACTTTTCCTGCATTAACTTCAGCAGCTAGACGTGAACTTTTAGGTTGTTGTTTATGTTTCGCTAGACAAGAATGAATGTGAAGAAGGGTTGCTTATTAGTGTAGATTGACTGCTTATTAAAGACTCAGAGAGAGCTGAGCCACTGGTTGTTGAATTGTTGCCATTTAGAGTTGTTTATTCAAGAATTTTTCTTTATTTTTTGGATCATGAACATCTGAGTGTTCTTTACTGTTAGTCTAATTCCAAGTTTCTTCTTTATTAAGGATAACATATCTACTTATTATTACCTTTCCAATCATCATATTGTACAACTTGTATGCTTTGAACTATGGACTATAACCAACAGGAATGCAATGTTTTGATTTTTTTGTTACAGAGGAAAAAACACCAAAACCAAACTAAACAAACACCCTAACTAACGCAGAGATTTGCGATACAAAATTTCGTGTTGATCACGACGTAGGTGAGTCATGACTAGTGTCGAAGGCTCCTGAAGAATATGAAGGCCTGGGCTTGATAACACAGCAAGAGAGGCCAGATTATTCGCACACTGGTCCCCATCGCTATACACGTGTTGAAACTTCACCTCCCACGCTCGGTGGAGTGAGCCACAGGTACTTGCCACCAAGAAAGAATACTCAGTCAAATTTATAATAGAAGAGGAGAGAACATTGATCAGCTCTAACGAATTCACTTCGACGAATTACTCATCGATATCCAAGCGTCTGGGCCATGTTAAGTCTTGATTAGACTCCGCAGAATTCGGCAGCTATCAGCGAGGCCCTTCCAATGTGATGGAGAAATCCCCCGCACTACTGAACATGACAATCCCTAATCTATCCTCCAGTAGTGGCAATGTTTAGCTCATGTTTTGTCGCTCTATCAGTATTTAGCTTGACCCAACCTTCCATCGGTTTGATCCAACCTATAAGATGATCGGCGGGTAATCCCTGATCTCTATAAACATAGCTTTCCACTACCCTTGCCCTAACTATCCAATTGGCGTAGTCCATAACTACTCTAGTCTCGTTTACTGGCCACTCAAAGTTAACTTCAAATATGCTTTTATTATGCCATTGCCACAAAACCCAGCAAGCTACTCCATAAATTATGGTCCAGTGAATCTGCTGCAGTTGTGAGTGCTTCATAAGATTGGATTTTACCCACCTCTCCATATCTTGATGAAAAAAATCTGTGTCAACCACTTCTGAGAAAAATTTGCACCAAAAAGCTTTCACTTGTAGATAATCCCGAAGATCATGCAAAGTGGACTCTTCAATCCCACAGAAATGACATTTGCTATTCATTGTGAGATGTTTAACCACTCGTTGGTGGTTGGTCAGTAGCTTTTGTTTCGCCAATAACCAAAGAAACGCCCTAATTCGTTGTGACCTTGCTCCCAATGGTTGCTAAACTCAAGTGTGGTATTGCCTTCGATTAAATTATAGGCAGAATCTATTGTAAATCTCCCATGATTTGTTTATCCCTAAATTATGGTATCTTCTGCTGTGTTTGCTATATTGAGATGAATCGCCGCAATTTCCAGGCAAACTGTAGAAGGGAGATATTGATGAAATAGCCAGAGATCGACTTCATTCACGAACTCCGCAACTGTGGTGTAAAGAGTGCTTGCGGGAAGTAGAGTGGTAACCACTGAAATGAGCAGTCTCCAATCATTCACCCAATTGTTGGTTTTGAGCAAAGGACCAAAAACAAATATAAAAGGAAATTGATGAGCAACAGAGGACGAAACAAGACATTGCAAGAGGTATTTTTATTCATACTGAAAATGCCTTTATATAGGCAATTCATACATCTGCAGAAACAGAACAAATAACTAAAGCTACCGATACTCCTATATTCAAGGAATATTATTCTGACCATATCTACTAACTCTAACTTCTAGATTACTACTTTTGACTACTTCAATTAGAATCATTCTCAACATAAAAAAAGACTTATTTATCCTTAATAAATTTAAAATATTTTGAATCATTTTCCAACAGCTTATGCATGGATTTTATACGTTAGTTCTGTATGAAATGCATGCCTTTGGTTGGTTTATTTTACATTTTGGTATCAGAGCATAAGTCTGCCTCTGTCTTGGCATATATCTGATGAAAAACCACCGAAAGAACATGCCTCTGTTTTCCTCTGTTTCTGGGTTGCGTTTTCTGCCGTGTATGTATGTGTTGGAGGTTGTCGATTTTTCGACATTTTGGACCTCCTTGAGACGATACAATCGTTATGTCGTCATCCATTGAGCATTCGACGTTGTCTGGAGGAAAAGGGGCGACACCCGTACGTGAAAGTGTCGACGTTGCCCATTCTTGGGTGTTGCATGATCGGTTCTGTTACGTCTGGTGCACGACGCCGGGTTCTCCTCGTCCTAACGCCGTTATTCTCGTGTTGTTTGGCGTCTCCTGTGCTCCAAACCAGTCGGGGCTCCGACTGGTCCAGCCGGGTCACGCTCGACCCGGATGGAGGAGGAAGACGACACTGTTGTCTTCTTCTTCTTTTTTTATAAAAATTATTAAATTTTTAATATTGTCTTGGGCCACTTAAGAATGGGCTTGGACTTGGGCTACTTCAAATCCACTTTTAAGCTTATGATTTTATTATAAAGTCATTTTTGGGTTTGATTTAAATTATGTATGTCTTATTATTAACATTTACTATTATGACATACATATACTAATTATTTAAATTTGCACAAATTACATGTAATTAATTGCCAATTTTGTGTGTATAAATTTATGATTATTATACATGCAAAAAATTAGATTACTTATTTTGTGCATTATTATTTACTTTACTACTTGTTTAATTTTGCACAATTACATGTGATTAAATGCAAATTTTGTGTGTATAAATTCATGCTTATTATACATGCAAAAAATCTTTTAATTATTTTGTGCATTATTATTTTGTTCATTTATTTGCATTATTTAGGACTTGATGCAAATATTTAGGCTTTAATTTAAAGCGTAAAATAATATTAGTGAGTATATGATTTTAATTAATTGGGAGTAGCCACAACATCTCAAATTAATTATAATTATATATTTAGCTTAAGATCACATTAATACATAAATTGTAATTAATCACATGTGATATAATAAAATCTACCCACAGGAATTTTATTATATTTATATGATTAATTAGGATAAAATATCGGATTATAT
>JANZLF010000222.1:4077412-4088551 GCA_026546835.1 Erythroxylum foetidum
GCAGTGGCTTTGAATGACTTTTTACCTTGTTTAATGATGAAACTAACTTTTGCATCCTTCATGAGAGTTGTAGAGCATCTTGTTATCTTTCCTTTGAGGTATAATATGCAAGTATTGGAGTTAGGAGTAAAAATTTATGAGAATTGAAAGATAACAGTTATAGTTCATTATCCTGGTTATATGGTTTGTATTTATGATAGTTTCGATGATTAATGATTGGAATTCATGGTTATGATAAACCAATTAAGTTGTAATTTGTGAAGTTGGTGAGTGAACTTGGAATTTGAAGTGTTATGAAGTGTTTATGCTTTAGAATAAGTTAAATTTGGAAAGTATACAAGTGGTTATGAAGTTAGGTTGAAGGTGAGATGTTTGGAAGAGGTTTTAGAGTTTTGAAAATTGGCATGTCCGTTAAACGGACATGGATGTCCATTAAACGGAAAGCCTCGGTGTAAAAACACCCCTTAGCCTGCCCATGTCCGTTAGAGGGACTTGCATGTCCGTTTAACGGACATTCTCAAAGCTATTGGACCACTTTCACCCGAATGTGTCCGTTTAACGGATAGCTATGGGAAAAATGTGAATTTGAACAAAGTTAGAGGCCTAATCTCGTTTAGTGGTCTTCATAAAAGTTGTAGATATAGATGTCTACTTTCAAATGTCCAACAACGAACGAAATCGGATTTACAAATTAAAAGCTATGGAAATCGCGCCAAAAGAGGTTCAATTTGATTTTGGGTGTGAACATAGTCTATTCTTTTGGGTACAAATCCCTCATGCGACTTCCAATTGAGGTGAGACTTAAACCATTAGATTTCTAAGACATGTATCTTTCTGCCCACAAACATTGATACCATTTGGAGTTAAATTGAAGAAGTTTGAATTAAAATAAGTGAGGGGTCGGTTTGGAGATTATTTTTGGAATATGAGCTCTTTTAGGTTTTTTAAGCATAACTTGAGTTATATAACTCCGTTTGAGGTGATTCTTATTTTAAAATAAAATCGAGGCTTAAGGTTACATTTGGTATGAATAAGTCAACTCATGATTTTGGTGATTAATTGGTGTGCGCTCGCCACGAATGTTGAGTTACAACTAATGACCTTGCAAGGTAATAAGCAAAAGGCTTCAGGACTCAGGAAGTTGGGCATTGGAAACGGGTCCAATTGATGTGGAATTAAAGCAAGAGTAAGAGTGTTAAGTTATAAGCAGTTGGGGTCCGGTCTCCGGATCGAGTTCCAACAGGATGAAAGCTTGGTGGTGGTCGGGCGACGTCCAGGGGACGGTTAAGGAGAAAAAGAGAGCTTTTAAAGATCTCTTAGTAAGTTCAATAGAGGCGGAGCGAGAAATTAATAGAGTAAGGTATAGACTGACAAAACAGAAGGCAAAGAAAACTATCTCAGTGACTAGAGGATAGGCATATGAAACTATGTACACAGACTTGGATACGTTAAAGGGAGCACAAAGGATTTTCAAGCTAGCACGAGATAGGGCACGTAAAACGAATGATTTCAACCAAGTTTGTTGTATACATGATGAAGCAGGACAGGTACTTACAGATGCCCAAGCCATCAAGAATAGATGACAAAGATACTTTTATGGCCTATATAACGAAGAGATAGTGGGCAACGTAGAGTTAGGCGGACCCTCCGTGTCGGGGCATGTTCGTAACAGGTTCTCATAGGAAAGGATCACGAGGGGTGAAATTATAAAGGTTTTAAAAGGGACGGGAAGTGGAAGGGCTGTAGGGTCGGACGAGATCCCTATAGAGATATGGAAGCGATTAGGACTTGTCGATATTGACTGGTTGTTTCAACTATTTAATGTGATCCTATAGTCAGCCAATATGCCAGATGAATGGAGATTGAATAGGTTGATCCTTTTATACAAGGCCAAAGGGGACATCCAACAATGTCACAACTATAGAGGTATCAAACTATTAAGTCACACCATGAAGCTGTGGGAGATGGTAATTAAAAAGAGAATCCGGAGAGTTGCTTCTGTACCGGCCAACCAATTTAGATTTATGCCTAGTAGATCCACGATAAAAGCAATACATCTACTCTGTAGACTCATGGAATGCTACAAGGAACGAAAACGAGATTTGCACATAGTTTTTATTGATTTGGAGAAGGCGTATGATAGGGTTCTTAGAGACCTCTTATGAAGGTGTCTAGAGGCAAAGGGCCTTCCTATGACCTATATTAAACTAATTAGGGATATGTATGAAGGAGCATTAACTAGCGCAAGGGCGATAAGAGGTGACACGAAAGCGTTTTCTATTAATGTTGGACTCTATGAAGAATCTGCGTTAAACCCTTTGTTGTTCACATTAGTGTTAGATGAACTTACCAAACATATAAAATGAGAGGTACCTTAGTGTATGTTATTTGTTGACGATATTGTCCTAGTTGATGAGACCAAGAAGGGGGTCAATTCCAAGCTAGAATGTTGGAGAGATACGTTAGAATTGAAAGGTTTTAGAATGAGCAGGTCTAAAACCAAATATTTAGAATGCAACTTTTTGGGAAACCAGATGATACGTGAGGCGGTGATAGCAATTGGTACTCATGTCATACCACAGAGAACGAGTTTTAAATATCTCAGATCCATCATTCAGAGTGATGGTAATATCGATGTCGATACGGTACATCGTATTAGATCTGAATGGGTCAAATGAAAAAGTGTATAAGGGGTTTTATGTAACAAAAAGATTCCTTTAAAACTCAATCGGAAGTTTTATAAAACGACGATCTGTCCAACCATGTTATATGAGGCTGAGTATTAGCCTGTCATATATAAGCATACAAGATAGTGTTGGTAGCAAAAATGTGTATGCTTCGGTGGATGTGTGACATTATCAGGAGAGATAAGGTCCGGAATTGGGTGGTGAGAGATAGACTACAGGTAGTTAACTTTGCCGATAAGTTAAGAGAGACTAGACTTAGGTGGTTTGGGCATATGCACAAGAGGCCCTCTGATACTCCGGTACGAAGCTGTGAGGAAATAATCTTTAGTGAATACAAGAGGAGAAGAGGGAGGCCTTACAAGAACTGGAGGGAAGTGATTAAGGAGGATATGTCAGAGTTGGTCCTTAATGAGGTAGTGGCTAGTAATATAAAAGTTTGGCGTGATCGAATAAGGGTAAATGATTAACCTTTAAAGCTCGCCAAAACAGTATAGCGATTATTAGGAGATGTTATTCGCGATATGCAAATTATCACGTAGGAAGTCATACCTAACGTCCTCTCTCCCTTCTATAAGGGTAAGTCTTGGACAAGACTTACTTGTATCCAACTTGGCTTCACAGGACAGGTGTGTGGGGGACAACAGGACGCCATACCTTCAGGGTCTCTGAGTAAGGATTCCTAACTTAATTAGAGACAAGAAGAGTCGGACTTTGCAGCATTTTAGGTACTCGCAGATCTAGACTTCATCAGATATACCCTATTATTTTTATTTTCATTTATTTATGTATTTATTGTAATTTTATTTACGTAATATTTTACCGTGCTAGTTCTACCTTTTTCTCTATATCATGTATCATTCTTATATAGTCTCATTTGCATGTGAGTCTACCGAAAACAGACTCTCTACTATGTAAGAGTAAGGTTGTGTACTATCAGACCTCTCCAGACCCCGCTTCATTGCGAACATTCGAACTGGGTGTGATGATGATGATGATTTTGGTTTTGAATTTCTTTATTTTTATTTTTTATTTCTATATAGTTATTTGTTTATATATTTGGCTTTTATTTTCTTCAAACCATTTTTAAAAAAAATTTCTTTCTTTTCTTTTTCCTATGGGCCTATCAAAAACAATTTCTTTACTAGTTAGGGGTAAGACTGCATACTTTTGGACTTTTTTAGACTTGTATTTATGTGCGATTTCTATTAACGTGTTGTTATTGTTTTGTCATTTTTATATCAATTAATTTTATATAAAAATAATTGGGTAAATTATAAAAAATCCCAAATATATCTCAATTTTTGTAATACTAAACCGAAGTTTAAAAATAACACTAAAATACTCAAACTTGCAATTTGTAGCAAAAATGGGCCATCTTAACATTTTTATTAACAACATTGACCTGGTATGCCCACATTAGTTTATTGTAGGCCCCACGTGACTACCATATTTACAATATTTTCTAACTAATTAATATCTATTTATTATTTTTTAAAATATAAATCTAATTTTGCTAAGTAGATTAAGCGAATTTGGTTATGAATTTATCTAAATCTCCAATTGCTACTTCCCTTCATATTCATCATCAATTGTCACATTCACCGTCGATTGCTTCAACCCTGGTTCTTTCACTACTTCCCTTTCCATTGTTGCTCCAGTATGTTTATTCTCCCCCAATACATTTTCTATTCTTGCTTCTTTCCCTATATCGTGGTGCTACGCTTTCGGTTCCAATATCCCAATTTTGAAGTTGTTACATTTAGTTTTCTATTTTTGCTTCAACTACTTACCAAAAAAAAGGAGTATTTACTTCAGTGATACTGAAATGGATTTTAATGTCTAATTGATTGATGGTTTTGGCATCTTATAATGATAATTGAAACTAAAGCAGTACCTTTCAGATAGTCAATGATTTTCACTTATCCAAATATGGTTTAGACTATTGTAGCTTCTTTTCACTTAACTATTGGATTATCATACGAATGAGAACATCATGATAACATGAGTAAACATAATGAAAAGATCTTAACTTTAATACGACTATTGGTTCATACTGAAAGAAACAATCAAAAGATATATTGAAGTTAAAAAGGGAAGAGGTCTTGAGGATTTTACTATCACAAAGGAATCAAGAAAACTGTAGATAAAAACTGAAAATTCTTGCAAAAGGCCAACCTTTTTTCTCCATTGTAGAAGGAGAAGATGCCCCATTCCATCACAAAATAAAAGTCAATTTTGTTTGTGAAGACAAGAGTCTAAGGTACAGAGGAATCTAAATAAGATAATAAAACAAAGCAAGACAAATTTAAACCATATTCTTATTGTTTTAAGTAACAAGGTTTTAAAATATCATAATTGATTCTTTAGATTAAAGCCTTATTGTATGCTCAAACTTCGAACCCATTTGATAACAACTCTTCTTTTTTTTTGGAAAGGGGCGTTTGGCTAAAATTTGTTAAATTTTGTTTACATATTGATAACTCTAAGAAAATGTGTTCAATCATAAGTAATCCATATGTTGTAGGCGTTCCCCTCTAAAGGCGAAAGTACCATTTCCTTTTTACTATTATGACAATCCAAAAAATCCATTAAATCTATAAACTTGTCTTTCAACTATAAAGGAGTCAAAGTTTCAAGCGTAATCCTAGTGATATTGATTTTAATGGTACTTCAATAATTAAAGTCTATTCTTATACCTAATGTTGGTTATAATGAGAACAAATACAATCGTCATATTTAGTTCGTGATCGATAGAAAATGTAGCCTAACTTGTTTCTTATGTTTACTAGTTAATATGTTTTGTTGGGAAATAATATTGAAATATTTTTTTCAAACCTAACGCTAAAATTCTTTGTAATACAGATGTTGGTCAATTTTGAATTTCATTATGGTGGGGTATTGGAAAGAAATGATGACAACAAATATATTGCACGCAAGATCAAAAGGAAAAAGGATATTGGTGTTGATGAACTAAGTATGTTAGTACTTAAAGGTGTATCTGAAGTTAAACAACATAAACTTCTATTTATGTTTTACAAATTTTCAGAAGATTCAATGAAATGCTTGAAATAGTTTAGCTTACACTATGATGAGGACAAGTTGTCGATGCTTTAATGTACAGAAGAATTGAAAAACTATAAAGTTGAAATCTATTATAAACATGGTTATAATAATCGTACAACTAATGGTGAAGCAACTGATTCTGATATCGATAGTTAAGAGGAGTTATTCCAAGTAGGGATGGCATCACCATCCCTAATTCCAAGTTCAGGTGGAACAAGACAATGAAGATTTTATTGTTATTGATCAGGGATGATCTATTAGGTTTTAGTGGAAGTTGGGCTTTGATAGTTAATGGGCTCTTATTGTAATTAAGGGCACAAAGTCTTGAATAATATTTTCTTTTGTGAAGAACACAGTCATGAAATTGCAGGTTCTCCACTGTCAAATCTACAACGGTTTTATATCAAGTGAACAAGTTAGGCGGCACCAATGGCAAGCGAGATTCCTGGGATTTTTGTTATGAACAAATCATAGAACAACAGTGTGTGTTGTCTTTGTTTAAAGGAGGGAGAAAATAAGAAACTATTTTTCCATATTCTTGTTTCTCTGTAATTCCATTCTATTACAGCAATAAAATCAGCTTATTTGCTTCATATTTCTTGTATCTTGGGTTGATTTAGAATATGTGGATTCCCTTTTGGCTTTTGAATATAGAATTTTGGAAAGTTAGAATCGCAAGTAGATCACATTTTTGCTCTTGCTTCCATTGGAATGTCTAGTTTGCTTTTGTTAGCATATGAAGAGGTGTCGCTAACATAGGAAAAAAATTTATGACTTCCGTAGGTATTGGCATGTTGCCATTGCTCTAGGCCACTCTGTGATTACTTTAATTTTGCTAGGATCAATCTGTAAGCTGCCACCACCTATAAGATATCCAATATACAGCAAGGATGTTTTTCCAAGCTCACATTTTTTTAGGTTGAGGCTTAGTTGGTGTTGGTGTAACAACTCAAACACTTTTCGTACATGTTGAAAATGCTCTTCCATTGAACGATTGAAAATCAAAATATCGTCAAGGTAAACAATAACAAAATGATCAACATAAGGTCGGAGTACCTCATTCTTAAGGCACATAACTGTTGTAGGGGCATTGCACAACTCGAAAGACATCACCAACCATTCAAATTAACCTTGTCTTGTTTTGAATGTTGTTTTCCAAGTATCTTAGGTTTTAATGACTGTGTTCTTCCTAAAAGAAAATTTTATTCAAGACTTTTTGCCCTCAATTATAATAAGAGCTCAATAACTATCAAAGCCCAACTTCCACTAAAACCCAACAGATCATCCTTGATCATTGCTATCCTTTTTTGGAAGGAACCAACTCCTGTTGGTGATCTAAAATTGTAGATGAGGAAATTGGGTTTGTGCAGTGTCTTTAGCAAACCATTTGGCCGATCTTGGATAGTGACCCTTCAAACCGATCCAGTATACTTTACGAGGTCCTTTTCTAGTGTTGGTTGTTTTTATCTCTAAAAGAGTGTCTTTTAGAAGAACAAACTCTTTGTTGATACAAAGATCCTCAATGGCGGGTAAGGTGCTAGTGGGTTCTTCATCAAGCATGGATGGTTCAAACAGTTTTAATGTATCCACATTCACAATAGAATATATCTGCACGTAAGCTGGCAACTCAAATTGACAAGCATTATTGCCTATTTTTTGTAAAATTCTAAAATGACCATACCAAATGGGTTTTAGCTTCTTTCCTTCACCCTTCAATCTCTCCTTACCTGGATGAAGCCAAACAAGGTTACCCACCTCAAATTTTCCTTCAACCCAATGCTGATCATGTCGTGCCTTGTATTTTTGCTATGACTTCAATAGTTCTTTTTTCCACTTCTTGATGTACACATTGAATGTGCTCAATGAATCGTTGAGATTTTACTGCCCCATCTTCATTTTTGGCATCTTGCACAATCATATGATCAGAGAATTCCATATCAAAATGGAATTTGTGGAAAGAACCCAAGGCAAATCTCTGTTGGAGCTTTATTTGTTGACCCATGGATTGTATGGTTAATGGAAAATTGCAAAATGGTATACTCTCATCCCATATCTTCGGTTGTCTGAGATTGAAGCCACAGAGAAGATGAACCAACGTCCGATTAACTACTTTCGTTTGTCCATTAGTTTACGGATGGAAAGCGGTGCTTTGTTTCAATTTGGTGTCCATTAATTCCCATAAAGTACACGAGAACTTACTTAAAAATCTGCTAGCACGACCAGAAACAATTGAGTTAAGCAACCCGAAAAAATCAAAAATAATTTTGTTGCCTCTACTCCTGTGATAGTCTTTTTACAAGGGATGTGTCCAACCATCTTTGAAAATCTATCAACAATAACATATAAGTAATCATTGCCTCGTCGAGTCTTAGGAAGACTACCTAGGAAGTCCATTGAGATGCTTTCCCAAGGTTGAGTAAGAACTGGAAGAGGTGTATATAGACCCAACTTTCTATTGGCAGGTTTGGATACACTACATAATCCTCAACCTCGTACAAAACGCACAACATCTTCTCGCATTCTTGGCCAATAAACATATCGTTGTAAATTCAATAAGGTCTTTATTTAACTGAAATGTCTAGCTACTCGTGAAGTGTGTGCTTCTCTTATCCACCTTATTCGCTCTCTATCCTTTGGTATGCATAAACTTCCATCTTTATATAACGACCCATTTTGTTCACTAAATCTTGCAAGAGAGTAAGCACTTACTTCCTTAATCTTGTTTTGGAAGTCAAGATCTTCCTCTTACCACTGTACATACTGCTCATGAGTTGATGGCTCCACCTTCATAAGTAAAGTCAAACAAATAGCTAATATAGGAGGTCGAGACAACATATTTTCCAGCTTGTTGTTGACACCTTTTTTGTATCGGATAATCAAATTGAATTTTTTGTAGTTAATCCATCAATTTCATATGTCGACTTTGCTGTAAATTCCACCTATAAATACTGCAATGGATGATGATTAATATGTACTATGGTTTCCTTACCTAAGAGATAAACCCGCCAATGCTTCACCACTTTATATAAAGCTAGTAGCTCTTTGTCATAGGTGGGATATTGCTTTTTAGCCCCTTGGAAAAGTTCAGAGTGGTAAGCCACAAGATGTTTTCCTTGCATAAGAACAGCTCCCATTGCATAACCGGAGGCATCTGCTTCTAACTCAAAAGGTTTTTGTAGGTTAGGAAGTGCCAAAATGGGTGCTTCGTTGATTTTCCTTTTAAGTAAAAGGAAAGCTTCTTCTTGCTCTTGCTTCCATTGGAATGGATGGTTTGCTTTTGTTAGCATATGAAGAGGTGCTGCTAATATAGAAATTTTTTTTATGACCTTCCGTAGGTATTAGCATGCTCCTACAAAACTTTGAACCTCCGTCACCGTTTTTGATCTAGGCCACTTTGTAATCACTTTAATTTTGCTAGGATCAATTTGCAAGCTGCCACCACCTATAAGAAATCTAAGATACACCAAGAATTTTTTTTCCAAGCTCATATTTTTTTAGGTTGAGTCTTAGCTAGTGTTGACATAACAACTCAAACACTTGTCGTACATGTTGAATATGCTCTTCAATCGAATGACTAAAAATCAAAATATCGTCAACGTAAACAATAACGAAATGATCAATATAAGTGATCAGGGATGATCTGTTGGGCTTTAGTAGAAGTTGGGCTTTGATAGTTAATGGGCTTTTATTTTTATTAAGGGCATAAGGTTTTGAATAATATTTTCTTTTGTGAAGAACACAGCCATGAAATTACAAGTGCTCCACTGTCAAATCTGCAACAGCTTTTATCAAATGAATAAGTCAAGCAGCACCAACGGTAAGCGAGATTTCTAGGATTTTTGTTATGAACAAATCACAAAACAGTAGTGTGTGTTGTCTATAAATAAGTTTGTCTTTATTTTGTTTAAAGGAGGGAGAAAAATAAGAAACTATTTTCCATATTCTTGTTTCTTTATAATTCCATTTTATCGTAGCAATAAAATCAGCTTATTTGCTTCATATTTCTTATATCTTGGGTTGATTTAGAATATGTGGATTCCCTTTTCGCTTTTAAATATAGGATTTTGGAAAGTTAGAATCGCAAGGAGATCATATTTTGGTATCAAAGCAACTATTGTTCCTTACGTGAATGGTGCAAACCAAATCCAAGTATAAAAATACTAGAGAATCACTTGTTGTATTGGAAGTTCGTCGATGACCAGCTCAAAGAGAAACCGGAATTATGGCTAGTGACGATAAACAAGTAGCTGCCTCTTTTAACTTGTTAGAACAAGTTACTCAATTAACAACAAATGTGGAAACCATACTCAAATGGATCAAAAGTCAGTCTTCTTTACTTCCAAAAGAAAGAGAGAATGACAACACTCCTACTTCTACCCAATTAAAAGGAGTAATGGTTGACAGTTCAAGCAAAAGAGAGCCTAATGATGAGGAAGACAGTGACGATGACGATATGAATACGGCGACATTAGCATTAGAGCTATTCAAAGTAGAGGCTAAGGTGGAGATTCCAGTTTACAAAGGAGTGGTGGAACTGGAGAAATTAGATTCTTGGCTGGACCAATTGGAAACACAATTCAATCTCCAATGTTTCAGTAATGCTCAAAAGGTTGCTTACACACCATTGAAGAAGATGGGTCATGACGGAAGGCACTCAGTAACAGTGGCAACACGAGAGACCTTCCCTGGAGTCAATTCAAGCATCTTGTTTGTAAGGAATTCTATCCAATGGATTACCTGGAGGATTATTGGAACCAATGGCATCTACTTCGACAAAAAAGGGAGCAAATGGTGCAAGATTACGTTACTGAGTTTTGGCGATAAACATTAACTCGTGGAGTTTCATTAGTTGAATCATTAACCTACACCAAATATGTTTCTGGTCCACATGATCAGATAAGGACAGAATTGAGCCTTTTTCCATTACATGACTTGGCAAGTGCAAGTAGTACAACAATGGCAATAGAGCGGAAGAATTGTGCTCATGGTGAAAAAAAATCAAAACAAGGATTCCAAACAGAAAAAGTTTAACTCTAAGCAGTCAAAGAAAGGTAACTCAACTTCTAATTCAACTAAGACTGACAAGTATTGTGAGCATTGTAAAATTCCAAGGCATGACAAGCAAAGTTGTTAGACGTTACATCCAAAATTATTTCCTAACAAATGGAAAAAAAGAAGAAAAAGGAAAGTGCATCGTGTTAGTAGTGTGCCCTAGGCCAATGGATATTTGTCATTCATGTATTAAAATTATGACTTGTTAATAATATATTATGAGGTATTCCTTCATATATGCATGTATTTCATGTAATGTTATTTACATTCCATGAATGGTATTAGACTTATGTCATCAAGTATGTGACTTGATAGTAAAACCATAAGCGTTATAATA
>JANZLF010000222.1:4109141-4120734 GCA_026546835.1 Erythroxylum foetidum
CGAGAATCAGGCAAACTTGCCACTTGAAGCTATAAAATTTTCCAGAGGCAACCAAGTGAAGGAGAGATTGTGCAAACCCAATTATTAATATATTTTTGAGAACAACAAAATCAAAGTTTAAGTATAAAGAGAATTGACCTGATGATTAAAAATCATATTTATTATCTGAATGTTAAGAAAAAGTGCATTTTTTAATAAGTTTGGAAATTTAGTAAAGGATTATGAGAAGTAATCACTAATATCAAATTAGACATCAAAAATTAAAGATGAGTGTTTAATCGGTAAATGTGTACTAACTCATCTTCTGTAATTATCTTCGAATCAGACAAGGTAAAATCCAATTGAACGTAATTTCCAAAGTTGCAAAACCTTAACTAGGTAGATTTATTATTGTCATGGAACATGTTGACTTATATGGAAGTGCCGAAAGTCTGTAATCTGCATTGAAGTAAATTTCAAGTTCTCAACTCATTTATGTCATCTTCTGAGTGATAGCAACTTTCTTGTCTCGTGAACTCCTGGAAAATCCCTGCTTATGTTTTATAACTTAGGACAGACGGCATAATTTCAGGAAAAGGAAGGGAAGGTTGACACGAACAATGAAAAGTTGGAAGCATCACACCCTAATGGCAGGCTGTACTTTATGTTGCTCTAATCATACTTAAACGGAAGATTAGGCAAAAGTGAGTGGCCTTGCAATTCTGAACTAAATTCCATGTTAAAAAAAGGGTAAAGAATCTTATCCTAACTTGATAAATCTAGACTTGAAAAGGTCTGATTGTTGTCTGAACTGAGATGGACAAGAACAAGGGAGGAAATATATACCTCTTACACTCAATAAAATTTCGGTATGCAAAGAATTATAGATAGACTTGGTATTAGGTTGAATCAGATTCTCAGGATCGAAGTCTTACCTAAAAGATTATATTTAGATATATTTTCGAATCGAAATCTGATTAGACAATAATTAAGTTTGAGTATTTTTAATTTAAAATTAAAAAACGTGATATATTTGAATTTTGAGATCAAGTATTAGGCATGTTAAATCTGATCTGAAAATGAAAAAAATTAAATCAACTTGAAGTTTGATCAACTCAAATCGATCTCGTTAACTTTGATTTAAGTCAAAAAGCCATAAATAGATAGACATGTTAATAATTTAATTTAAATAATCACTTGAAATAAATTTATAATTATTATTTTAAAATGTGTATTATATAATATGTATTTTGTTAAATAATGTGTATTTCGAATATTCAGTAATATGATTCCATTAATATTTGCAATTCAACATATTTTTACTCTTAATTTACTATTTTTCAAATCACCAAATAGAGAAGTAAGAATTGAATGTATATTATTACTAATAAAGTGAAGATTTTCCCATAAACTGTACACTTCCTTTTTAGACTCAAAACTACTTAGCTATTATGCGGATGAAATGAGATGAAATGATTTATAATAGAATGAAACGTAAATGGATGTAAAATTAAAAAATTGTTATTTAAAAAAGATGGAAGGGTTTATAATATAATATAGTAAAATACTGGTTGGAAGACGGATGGAATGAAATGTAATATATGTATAATAATAATGAATGATTGTTCTCCTCTTGATAGAATAATAATGAATGATTGTTTCATTCTAAATTTCCTAAATCAGAAGTAACTCAATTATATTGTTTATGATAGAATGAGATGTAATATAAAACTTTTCTCTTCTATCTTATTCCATTTTATTTTGTTATAAATCTTCCTCTCAAACGATAAAATATTATTATATGTTATTATATTCCATTTCTAAGCTTCTAATCAAACACAGCTAGTATTATTTACAACTTTTTTTGTGTGTTTCTTCACATGGAGCCTGAGAGATAAGTATAGGAAGATCTTTTCAAGCTCTGTTATTACAGAACTAAGGTTTAGACAACATTGCCGAACCAAATTCCCAACTTTCTGATAACATGTTCGGTTCATTTGCAACTCTAGTAGGTGACTAGGGAAGCCTTCATGCACAATTCACTTCTGATAACAAATGAGCTTTTGTCTTTAGCAGATTTTGACGAAACACATCTATTTCGGGATACAGAAACTGAAAGCGAAAGCTTCAAATTGAAATTGATGTCACCTGTTTTGTCAGTACCTCTTAACAACCCAGAGCAAGAGTTCATGCCATATGGAGACTGCATATTCTCGAGAGCTTACAAGAGTTGGACTAGGTCTTCGCAGTGTAGTTTATTTCCAATCATGGGTCCTATCTTCGTCCGCAAATTGCGGGTGATTTCAATATCAGTTGCAGTAAGGATTTGGACATCTCTCCAATGTAAATGGAGATTATAAGTTTAAGGATTGAAGATAACTTCGAGTTTATCAAATTTAGTGTTGAATTAGAAATTTAAAAAAATAGTTCTAATAAAAACGATATGTAAAGAATTAAATTTAAATAATATTATTTGACTCAAAATTCAATTAAATTTTAAGCCATTCATGAACTTAAAAATAAATCAAACTTACAATCCAAACTCAACCTATGTTAGCATGACCATTGTTATTTTTAACCATGTTAAAAGAGATTTCATCAAGAGGGAGACAATCGGAGAGCAATTGATAAAGTTACTTCTTTGTAAAAAAAAAGTCGTGTCTCACTGGCACAACTTGTTAATAGTTAATTAATTGTCTTTTCATTCAACAAGGCCATTAAAGGCCAACAATTAGTGGTAGACTAGTTGTAGGTTATTGTTTCCTATTTTCAGTATAGTTGTTATGTTTTATAAGGCTATTTAATAACCTAAAATATTCTTAATAGGAGACACTTTCCTCCTCTCTCTTCTTCCTCCTCTCTACCGAATTCCCTCTTATTGGATGGTATCAGAGCCGGTTATGACCATGCATACTCGGAGCAAAACTAATGCAGAATTTCGCAATGAAGTTAGTGAAATCCTAGCTTAACATGAGTCTAGTTTTGATCAAGTTAATGTTGCCTTACAAACAGTGTTAACTGAGTTGCAGGCTTCAAGAGTCTCTCGTACCACACATAGTACTCTTCCAGAGATCAACCAGTTTTATCCAAGAGAATCCTCACATTCTCCAAATACCTCGAATCTTAATAATTTCAATGAAACTCACTGTTAACACCTTAAATTATGCTTCCTAAGTTTCAATAGAGAGGATCCAATTGGCTAGATATACAAGGTAGAATAATACTTTCAGTTCCAGAATACTACTCCTGATCAAAAAGTGCAGCTCATCTCCTTTCATCTAGAAGGAATCGCTCAATAATGATATCAGTGGTTAACAAAATTTTGAGGATCACTTACTTAGGATGAATTTACCAAAGCAATCTTCTTACAATTCGGATCAACTAGCTACGAGAACCCATCAGAAGCTTTAAGGCGGCTTAGATAGGCTTTCAAAAGACTATCCCACGACTTACTTGAAAACTTTCTTATTGCTTGTTTAATTATAGGACTTCGAGATAATATTTGTCCAGATGTAAATATTAAACAACCTCGTACATTGACAGATTCAATAGGGTTGCTCGTTTAATTGAAGAGCGGAATCAGTTACAAAGCAAAATCATTACACCAATTCGCTCCCAGCCAGCCTTGGTGGTACCAAAGTCGAGTCCTAATCCAACAGCGTGTGTGTTAGGCCCTCTACCAAGTCAACGTAGGAATGTAGTTTAAATCCGCCAATTATGTTTCGACAAATTCCTAAACAAAAGGTGTGAGAACGAAGAGAAAATGGATTATGTTACTATTATGATGAAAAGTTTGTTCCAAGTCATTGATGTGAATGTCCACAATTATTTATGATAGACAATTCCACTCACCCATACTTAGATGGAGATGATATTACTGAATTTGAATCAAAGCAGATCATACCCGAAATCTCTTTTTATGCGACCAGTCACCCCCAAACGATACCTGTATCAGGCCATTTGAAAAAGAGGGATGTGCTCATAGATGGCAATAGCACTCATAACTTCATTGATTAAGATATGGCAAGTAATTCAAAGCAAGAAGTTTCAAGTTATGGTGGCCAACTGAAAAAAATAGACTGTATTGGACAATGCCAGATGCTCACCATCATCATTCAAGGTAAGCCTATAATGACAGATTATTATGTTATTCTTGTTGCAACATGTTAGTTAGTTTTGAGAGTTCAATAGCTGGAGAATCTTGGACCAATTGAGATGGACTATAAACAGCTAACTATGACATTCAAATTCAGGGGAGTTTCTCACATGTTCCAAGGATTGCAACAGACTGGCCTTGAAGCTTTGACTGATAAGGAATTTAATTGCCTACAAGGTACTGGTTTCCTCTTTCATGTTTTACCTTCCACTGACAACCCCCAATCAAAACTTAATTCTCCTGATATTGTTAAACTTCTAACTGAGTTTCAAAAATTGTTTAAATCGTCTTCTCATCTACTAACAAAATGGTCGCATGATCATCACATTCCCTTACAACCAAACACAAAGCCAGTGAGTGTCAGACCATATCGATACCCATACTACCAAAAAGTTCAAATAGAAAGGATTGTAAGAGAACTTCTACAATTTGGGCTGATAAGACCTAGTAATAACCTATTCTCATTGCCTGTTCTACTAGTTAAAAAGGTCGATAGTGGTTGGTAATTTTGTGTGACTATTGAGCCTTGAATACTATTACAGTCAAAGAAATACCTGATCCAGTGATTGATGAACTTCTCGATGAACCTTATGGAGCTAAATTCTTCTCCAAACTGGATTTAAAGGTTGGGTTTTATCAAATTCGTGTGCAAGAAGAAGATATTTAAAAGACGACTTTCCAAACACATGAAGGGCACTGTGAGTTTGTCGTAATGTCATTTGGCCTCATCAACATCCCAAACACATTTCAAAGTCTCATGAACAACCTCTTCTGCTCCGATCTTCAAAAGTTTATTTTGGTATTCTTTGAATATATTCTTATGTATTCTAAGACAGGAGAAGAGCACCTCTCATATCTTTGAGTTGTTTTAACATATTGGAAACTAATCAATTATTTGTCAAGGAATCAAAGTGTAGGTTTGATGTTTTACAAGTTGACTCTTGGATTACATTATTTCAAAGCAAGAAGTGGCTGTAGATTCGAGAAAAATACAAGCAGTACTAGAATGGCCAACACCAACAACTATAAACGATGTTCGTGGTTTTCTTGAATTAGCAAGGTACCCCAAATTTATTCGTCATTTTGGAAGCATAACTGCCCCATTGATACAACTCCTATCTAATGAGGGATTTAAATGGAATGAATTAGTTGAACTAGCCTTTAAACAAATAAAAGAAACACTCTCGTCTTTACCAGTCCTATGCCTCCCGAATTTCTCTCAACAATTTGTGATCAATTGTGATGCAAGCGGGATCGAAATTGGAGCAATCCTTTCTTAAAAGGATAGACCGGTAGCTTATTTCAGTGAAGCTCTGGAAGGATCAAATTTATTGATGTCTACTTATGAGAAGGAGATGTTGGCCATTGTTAAAGCTATCCAAAAAAAGTGACTTTAATTATTTGCTCAATAAATCATTTATTGTTTATACCGACTAGAGGAGTTTTAAGTATTTGTTCGAGCAACGGATTACTACTCCAACACAAGCTCGATGGCTTTCTAAGATCTTTAGATATGATTCTAAAATACATAACAAGAGAGGCTCTAAAACCAAGCAACCAATTCCTTATCTCGTGTGGTTGAATTTCAATTTCTATATATTTCAATGCCTTATGCAGTTTGGTGGCCAGTGTTACAAAAAGAGGTTAAACAAGATTCTTTTTATCAAAATGTCTCTCAAGCACAATTACCCAGTCTCTTAGTACAGCGAGATGGAGTATAGTTCAAAGATGATAAGGTTTACTTGAGTCCTACTTCAACCTTAATTCAATAAATTATTGAAGATTGTCACTCATTGCCCATCGGAGGATGTTTTGGGTTTCATAAGACACTATCTCGTATCAAAGGTAGCTTCTTGTGGCTTAATATGCGTCAAGCAGTAGATAAATTTTTACAACAATGCGATATTCGTCAATGATACAAAGTCGATTGTATGAAACCAGTTACTTTAACCATTGCCAATCCCTGCTCGTATATGGGCAGATTTGTCAACGGACTTTATCGAAGGATTACCACCATCAAACGGACTTACTATTGTCATGGTAATTGTCAATCACTTAACAAAGTATGTTCATTTTGTACCTTTAAGGCATACATTTGCTGCAATCAGTGTTGCCAAGGCATTCATAGCTAATGTTGTTCATCTCCATAGAATTCCAACCTTTATTGTCATTGACTGTGATAAGGTATTTATAAGTTCCTTTTGGCAAGCATTATTTCAATTACAAAGAACTAAGCTTTGTATGAGTTCTACCTACCACACTCAGACTAACGGGCAAACCGAGGTGGTGAATCACTCCTTGGAGCAATACTTAAGATGCTTTGCAAGTGACCAGCCACGAAAGTGGTTTGAATGGATTTCTTGGGCAAAGTTTAGCTATAATATATTGATCAATTCCTCCAAAAAACTAACTCCTTTTAAGCGATATATGGTATTCCACCACTGAGTTTGCTCACTTCTGTTCTAAGAATTTGTCATGTCCAAGCAGTTGATAAGTACTTATGGGACTGTGATTCCATTTTACATTAATTACGTGATAATCTATCACTAACTTGTAATAGAATGATGCGTCAAGCTAATAAAAAATGACAAGATGTGTCTTTTACAGTAGAAGACTATGTATATTTTAAGCACCAACCATATCAGCAGAATTCTGTGGCATTTCATGCATCAATAAAGCTTGCTCCATGTTATTTTGGTCCTTATTGGATTATTCAACATGTAAGACCAATGACATGCAAATTAGCTTTACCTCTTGATTCTCAAATTCATGACATATTTCATGTTAACCTCTTACGGAAGCATTTGAGATCGGAAGACCCTCCAATTACTACTGTCCTTCCCCCAGTTATGGATGATTCTATAATTCTTCCACAACCTAAAGTCGTGCTTAATCGTCGAGTCATACACAAGGGTAAATATCGTCCGAAGTATAAAATCTTAATTAAATGAGAGGGGACTTCAATTGAAGATGCTACTTAGGAAAATGAGTGGCGATTACGTAAGTCATACCCTAATTTCATCCTTGCGGATAAGGATTCTTAAGAGCAGAGGATCGTTACGTGTCCCATGTTGGCACAACTTCTTAATAGTTAGTTAATTGTCTTTTCATTCAACAAGGTCACTAAAGGCCAACAATTAGTGATAGACTAGTAGTATGTTATTGTTTCCTATTTTTAGTGGGTTATTGTTTCCTATTTTCAGTATTATTGTTATGTTTTATAAGACTATTTAATAGCCTAAAAAGTTCTTAATAGGAGATGTGCACTAAAAAACCCCAAAACCTGTCTTAGTCTTTCTTTTTCCCTTCTCTTCCTCCCTCTACTGAATTCCCTCTCATCAATTTGATTCGTAAAAACAACCTCTTTATACAAAAGATATAAAGGAAAGACCGCATACATTAATAACCTTTTTTCTAGATCGTCATAAAATCAGTTAAAATTAAATAAAATCAAAGATATTGTTCTATCAATGAAGTTTTATTCATGTATTCATAAAGAACTATCATCATACTTTCAATATCAAATATGATTAGAAGCCCTTCAAGCCATTATATTATGAAATTCCCACATTCATTTGTATGACCGTTGTTATAAATAGCATGATAAAAAAGTTTGGGTTTAATTAAATTTTGGTTTATCGAAATAGACCTTAAAATTAAATTTGATCAAATTAAAATAAAATATTAATAATTTTATGATTTAATCAAAATAACATATAATAAAAAAATTTATATCAATATTTAAATTCTTTTTTTTGAACTCACAAATATTTTTAAGAGATATGACTTAAATTGCAAGTATTTATTGAATAGACTATAGATTGAGTGTCAAGTCTCATCCAATTTAATACTTAATATTAATGGCATTGGCAAGCTACCTTCCGTTTTTAATCATATTCACTTAACACCTTTTTCATCTTATTGTAACCCTTTCCTTGTTATATATAATACAAGATTTAATGCATTTCCACCACTTTTCTTACTCAATCCTCTTATTAATTACAAACATGAATCCCCAACTAAACTCACGACTTCTACAACTAAGGAGTTCCAAGTTAACCTTGTAAGAGTTTCAATTCCTTTGAATACAAAATCTGCATTAAATGTCCAATCACCTAACGTTAGAAAATCCAATCTTTTCTCTTTTCGCTCCTTTGGTCACAATTAAGCTTAGGCGACGAACCAACAAGGTAGGCACTCCCTTGTCAACTCAAGTACCGTGTAAGTTGCCATTGGATCTCAAACACTCAACACTCGTAACACTCTCCGTGTTCTTTCTCAGGAAGATATAAAAAGGACTTTGTCACAAGTTTTGCACGTCAAAAGCAAAACGACATAGTTAGAGAGGGAGAGAGTCAAATACTTCCTCTCTCTACCACCTCTACGAATCCTAACGCCTTCGAGACTACTTCGCTCCGCGGTGGTTTCTTCTCCTCCTATCCTTATGCCTGATCTCCTCCATTTTCGTTCTCCATAACCTAACTCAGGTATCGACCGACAACAAAAACACACGGGTTTTTACACGCACTTTGTCTATAATCTTCTTATCTTCTCGCAAGAAACTAACCTCCATGGCTACAACTACACAAACAGTAACCAAAACCAAAGCCACCGCTTCCAAGCTCGTATGTTTCTCCTTCGCAGCCTATGCCAAAACCGTTATCGACCACCTTAAGTCCCTCGAAATCCCTGTCCTCCCCGGCCTCACCGACGATGAATTCGCCGCCGTAGAGTTAGCCTTCAACTTCTCCTTCCCTCCTGACCTCCGATCAATCCTCCAAGAAGGTCTCCCCGCTGGACCCCAGTTCCCAAACTGGCGTTCTTCTTCCCCACAACAGCTGCAAATCCTCTTAAACCTTCCTCTGTTAAACCTCTCCAAGAATATCTCTAAAAGCAACTTCTGGGTCGATTCTTGGGGTCCAAAACCCGACGACAGTAACAGAGCTTTGAGCTCTGCGAAGCTGCTTTTGGACAAAGCTCCTACTCTGGTTCCCATATTCCGAAACTGTTACATTCCTTCTACACGGAACGTGGCGGGTAATCCAGTGTTTTACGTCGACGATCGCCATGTTTGCGTTTTGAGCTTCGACGTTGCTAGGTTTTTCCAAGAACTGGAATTCTTGCAATCGAGGTTAGATGTTACGGAGCCGGTGTATTGGTCGAGAAAAGAGAAGCTTTCGGTCAACGTTCCTGCATGGGCGTCGACGGCGGCTAAGAGGGTCGAATTTTGGTCGGAGGCAGCGGAGGGAGGGCGGAGGATGATTGCGCGTGAGCCCACGATCGGGTGGTGGACTGATAAAGATTGTTTAAGAGATCATCTTGAAGAGGTGTACTGGAGGTTAAGAGATGGAGGGTGGAGAGAAGAGGAGGTAAGGGAGATGATGTTGATGGACGGTTCTGATTACGCGATTGAAAATAGTTGTTGCTCGACTAAGTTCAACGAGGAGCACGTGACATGGCACGTGAGAGCGCTGTTGCGTGCGGGATGGAGTAGAGAAGACGTGGTGTACTCGCTCGACCTACAAGAGTTTGAGAATGGAAGCGGACCAATCACAAACCTTCTAGAAGGGAAACTGGCTTTGGAGACTCATTCTCACATTTCAATCACGTGCTCCAGAGAAGATCACAACAGTCAAAACATTTTAATCAAGCCGGTCCAGTCTCTTGAGGTGTGACGAGTCCCACTCAGGAAAATTAAAAATTTTGAGATCAGTCTTCTCATAATTTTCCTCACACGTCTAACATTGGAATACTTTAGTTGTCAATTCGTTAATGCTGAATGCATTTTGAGAAATTTATATGTGGCTCTGGTTCGGAAATTCCTGTAAAGCAATAAAGGTATGCCAAAGGTTGATTACCAATAGATTCTTCCAACATTCAAATTAATATTTTAGTAAGAGTTTTGGTGGCTAACGAATAATGGAGAAAGTCGATCGAATATGTAAATGAAAAATTATCACGCCAATAAAGAAGATTATTTTGCCCAATTGGACCGACTTAAAAAATACGTAATTATAAATTATATATCCATGAATTCATTTATGTATATTAAATGCAATAATACAATTTATATATTTATTAAGGCTATATTTAATTGAGTGGTTATTAATGAAATGTAATATTATTTCATAATTTAGTACGAGAGTTTATAATGCGATAAAATGGAATGAAATATAATAAAATAAAATAAAATGAGAGAGTTTCACATTACATATCATTTCATCATAAACAGCAAAAATAAGTTGCTTCTGACTTAGAGGATTTATGATAGAATATAAAATGATAAATAATATTTTATTATATTATATTACGAATTCTTCTTTCTAATAACACTTCACTATATTATATCATGATCTCTTTCATCATTTCAAATGATAATTTTTAATATTACATTAATTTATATTCTATTTCGTTATAAATCATTTCATTCCATTAAAAATTTTACTTCCAACTAACATCTTAAGATTTACCAACTTAAACACCCTTATTTTTTTATTTCATGTCATTTTATATTTCCTTCTTGAAATATGCTATTTGGTGTTTGATAGGCTTTTTGATATCATTTGCATAAAAAGTTGCATGCAGGTTTATTAAAAATAATTTCTTTATTGTGTATAAATAAAGTTATCTTTTATAACTCAACGAAGTTTCAATTAGGTGTTAACGATAACGACGATAATACTAATAATGAATATCTTTAAAATCGTAATCATTGCATCATAAAAGTGGTAAAAGTGTCAACATAAAAATCATCCTTTAATTAATATTTAAATAAATTATTTTTAATATTTATATTAAAGCCTGATAGGTTCAAATTATTTAATTGTTACATAATATAAACTAACTTTATAACCCATATATTAAAATTGTCAAAAACTTAATTTAATTAAGATCTAAGGTATTATTAACATCATTTTTAACACGCTAAAGTATAATGTAATAAAATAAATAATGGCTGAAGCTATTTAAATTTTTTAAAAAATAAAGAGTAATTCGTATTTCTTGTCATGTTTAATATTGTTAGTCTCGACTTAAGTCTCGTTACAATAAAAAATTGCCATGTTTTAATTTTATTCAGATTTTTAAGTTAATAAATTATTAAATTCTATTTGTATATGTCACCTTTTTTTTTTTGTTCTTATACCAATTGTATCACTCTAAGACTATTTTTTTATATCGTTATAGTTTCATCTAAAATTGCTTAGTTCTTAATCAAAGGTCTCAGATTGAGCTTTGAAAATAGAGCAATCAATTTGGTCAACATTTTATTTCTTACGGGTTGATTCAGTAAGAATAAAAATTAATCTAGATATAAATAATTTTAAGATATTACTCTTATAATCAGATCCTCCCAAAATAATATTTGGTTCGGATCGGAACATTATTTTCAGAAGGTTATACCAATGTTTTAAAAACCCCTTCGGACCGTCCGGTCCGACTGGAAAACCTCTGAACCTT
>JANZLF010000222.1:4130121-4140272 GCA_026546835.1 Erythroxylum foetidum
CTTTCTTTATTTATTCATAAAGTATGTACACAACTTTGTACAAAACGCGCTAAAGGCGATTGCCTTTAGGGCACTACTCTAACATTCACCCCGTGTGTTCCTCTAATATCCCTTTACGTATATACTGTTATATATATCCCTTTATTTATGCTTGAGACAGTGTGCATACCTTGATCATAAATACAAAAACAAAACATCATCGTATACATACATTCATCAAATTTCTACACACATTTTACTCCACTATCATTATCATTTCACCTTCAAACTATCGTCATATATGTTTGTAAGTCACCACCATGCATGACTAGCATTTAACTTAAATGCTAGTCATGGGGGTGACTAATTCCATGCGTGGCTAGTCACGGGGGTGTGCGTGACTAGTGAATAATTATAATACTATGTGTTTACCCCCGTGTGTTCATCTAATATTCCTTTACATATATACTGCTATGTATTGCTATATTTATCTTTTTACTTATGCTTGAGACAATGTGTGTACCTTAATCATAAACAAAAAAACAGAACATGAACGTATGCATACATTCATTAAATTTCTGCACACATTCTACTCCACTCTCATGATCATTTCACCTTTAAACTATCATCATATATATTTTTAAGTCACCACCGTGTATGACCAGCATTTAAGTTAAATGCTAGTTAAGTCACACTGTGCATGACTAGCATTTAACTTAAATGCTAGTCACGAGGGTGACTTAATTAGTTACTTAAGTCACCCTTGTGTGTAGTTAGTGACTAATTATACCATTTTGTGTACATCCCCTGTGTTCATCTAATATCCCTTTATATATATACTGCTATGTACTACTATATATACCCATTTACTTATCTTGAGACAGTGTGCATACCTTGATCGTAAACACAAAAACAAAACATTAACGTATACATACATTCATCAAATTTCTACACACATTCTACTCTACTATCATGATCGTTTCACCTTCAAACTATCATCATATATGTTTGTAAGTTACCACCGTGTATGACTAGCATTTAACTTAAATGATAGTCACGGGGTAACTTAAATAATCACTCCCGTGTGTAGCAAGTCACGGGGTTGACTTAATTAGTCACCCCGTGCGTGACTAGTGACTAATTATACCGCTATGTGTTCACCCACGTGTGTTCATCTAATATCTCTTAACATATATTATGCTATGTATTGCTATATATACTGCTATATATATCCCTTTACGTATACTTAATTATTCCATAAGTTTCGGGAATAGCTAAACCTTAGAATAACAATTCTAACTCTCTTTTTCTAACCAAACACCAAAAAAAAATTTCGAGGCCATCTTTAGTCTGAGGACAATTTTCTTTTCACATTTTCCTTGTTCAATTTACCTTTACCGTCGGGGCTTTAAACTTTACCCACGGAGTTATAAGCAAGCACGAATCTGGTATTCGTATATGGTATATAGTCTTTCCCTGTGTTTGGTTAGCATTCTCAGAGGTGAAGACGGAAGATAAGATCATAAAAGTTTTGTCCTTCGTAGCGTTTGCTTGTTGTCCTCATCTATTTTTGTTCTGTCCTCAAAGAATGAAGATAGAAATTGGGGTACAGAAATTCTTGTCTTAAGGACAAAAAAATTGGAAATGACGAAAATAACCCTCCCATTACAGACGAAACCTTTGCAAAACGCTGTCCTCGGGTCTCCTTCTTCCCTCTGTGCTTCGTCTCCCCAGTGAAAGGTTTCAAAAATACTCTCCTTCTTTTCTCTGCTTCGTCTCTGCAGTGAAAGGTAAATATTTGTTTTATCTGTTGACGAGAGGAGATTGGACAGAACTTTGCTTATTTTTCACTTTGTCTACCTCCAGATCGTCTTCTCCAGAAACACGCAGTCTCCCTTCAACCAACCCAGCGTGCGACTATCTCTCCTCTCTTCTCGGTAAGTCTCTTTCATGCCATCGATTTTGTTTTTCTAAGGTATGGGTAATGGGTTTGCATTCTCTCACTAAAAATGGCGATGGCGTTGATCCGATCTGGTGCTCTCCGTGGCGGCTCTAGAGCCTGACCTGCTCCTCCGAAGCGAGGATTTGCTTCCTCTGCTCATCACGATGATGCTCGTAAATCCCCTTCTCGTTATCTTTATTGCGTTTAGATTTTGATTTTGGTGACTTTTGAATGTGAATCTAGTTAAGTTTTAGCTGAAGAATTCCAGTTACTTATGGATGTATCGGGTTTCGGTATTTGATTTTCAGGGTTTTTCTTTACGTTTTGTTTGTGAATTACTTTGCTATTTGGCCGATGAGATATGTTACGAATGATAATGGGAATTATTACTAGTAAAGTTCCAGTGTTGTGTTGGTTAAGATTTCACATTTCGTATAAAGAGCGAAACAGCAGTGTATAGTATATGATTTCAATTCGACTATCTTAAAATTAATTGTATGTTCTGTTTCTTTCTGGTATTCGTTTCTGATAGAGGAGGCGGCTAAGTGGGAGAAGATTACATATGTGGGCATTGCTACATGCACTATCTTGTCAATTTATAACCTCTCTAATAAGGGTCATCATCACTTTGACGAGCCTCCTATGAGCTTTCGGCTTTATTCATATAAGTCTTCCACTTGCTTTTATTAAGAATGACCAGAGATTCATTCTTGTGTTCGAAAACTGTAGCATCTGAATATCGTGATTTAAGCTCTTCTGTTTAATTTTCTTTCTCAGTTTTTAGTTGGGATTTACTCTTGACATTTGAATATCAACAATTTTGAATCTGGCAATTGTCTTCTAAATGATTCCTTGTTGATACAGGCTTATCCTTACTTACACATTCGTAACAAGGAGTTTCCATAGGGTATGTACTACTTCTCAATCATGTTCCTGGATCTATTTTCTGTTCCCCCATGCAATTAAAAATTATTTACTTCGTTATTGTCCATTCTGATTATGATGGCTCGAGAATATGTTAAGTTGGTATAACTTTCAGCTTGCTAGAAGTTAATAGTGTTGAATACTCGTTTTGTTTTAATAAGTATGTTTTATCATGTTTAGGGAGCAGATTGTTTTATCTCTTGTTTGTGGATGCATTGTTTGGCTTAATAATTGGTCTTTAGTTCTGCTTAATCCCACAATATTTAATTGGTTGGGATATTGAAGTTGTGAGCATGTCCAAGCATAGTTTGGAGTAGGCTTAAGAATTTTTTACTTGAAAAAACCTTGTACTAGGTGTTCATATTCTTTCTCTATGGCTTACATATCTCCTTTTAGTGTTAGGACCAGAGATTTTGCTTGATTCCTTGTCTCATATATAACTTTGTGAACACAGGACCAGATGGACTCTTTGAGATTAAGCATCATTAAATAATTGATCGTGTGTTCCTTCTCCTTGCTCCAGCAGAACTTATCAAATCAGCTACACTACTGTGGATGCTATTGTTGATGTTATCATTATTAATCGTCATTTTTGGATCATAAGACCGTATACTGAAAATTGGTCAGTTTGTATGCACTCCTTTGTCCTGAACTTTTTAACTGCTTGCTGCTCAATAAGATTGATGAGTGAAACCATCTCTTTCTTTTTTAATTCCTCTTATTCATGAATAGTGATTGGTGGAAATTTTATGAAGTATGAAATAGTTATGTGCGTAATAAAGTTTAGAAAAGTTAAGATTTGTCGCAACTCGGTATGTAATAATGATAACTTTTATGAGGAAGCTAGAACATAGATGCTCCTGACAGAAGGGTGTAGGCCTTTTCTCTTGAAAAATAACTGTTTGCGTTGTCGAAAAGTATGGCTTAGATCATATACAAGTCGTAGAAGGGTCACCTTATGAACTTTTTTGGAGCACCCTGCTCTGTTTTTAACTTTAGTAAAAAGTCTAGTTTCATTCTTAATGTTTTTTTTGGGAGAAAAAAAAATTAATAGAATCAAAATTAAGATTAGATTATTCAATTCAACACACATGAGCTAAGAAGGAAGTTCTCGATACAGATGACTATTGGAAACAGAGGTGAAATTTGACAAGGCAGTACACGGGCAGCTTCATAACAAACGCAGTTTAAATAGTCTATTACAATATGATTCGGTATGTTCAAAAGTCTCCAGTCACTAGAATGAATGTGCAAAGAATTACATTCAATTTATGTTTATTCCTGGTATACTCCTTGAATTTCTTAAATTGAAAGGCTCATAGCAGAAGTAACTTTACCACCCCTTGAAACTATCCAGTGCATCTTTCATTCCAACTTAGACAACATCAAATGCCATCAAATTGCTTTACCAAGATGGAACAGTGAAAGGTAAGGACACTAATGAAGATCTCATCAGGTGCTATGTTCCAGTCGTCAAGGTTTAGTTGCTTTGTCACAATCAGGATTTGGTAGGATCTAAATCTTTTGGCGTTTTCGAGGCTAGTTGAAAGTTTCGGTGGCATTTTCAGGTTTCGGATGATTCTGTGAGGAATAAAATGCCTCTTTCAAACTTGCAATGAAACTGAAAGGATACTGGTGCTAGGCATGTGTACTGTCAAGAACTCTTCTGAAAGTTGAATAACCACTGAAGAGTCTTAATTAGAAGAGCCGAAAAAGGAAAAAGAAAAAGGGCAAAAACAAGGAAAGTATTCTAATAGACTATATAATTGTATTAACGCACGACAAACAAATAAATCATCTTGCAATTCTGGCTGATCATCTCAGGGTAAAAATTGAAAAACAGAATGATCTCAGGCTGCTCAAGTAAACTACAAGTTATTTACTCTGCTGCTGTATTGCCAACATTCAACCCTTCATTTCCGGTTCCAGGCAGTATTTCCAAATCTGTTCGAGCCTCCTTATCTTCTTGAGAAACTGAAGAATCTGAAGAGTCAACAGAAACATTCTTCTCCAGGTCATTCCGGACATTGGTGTCTGAAGATGCTACTTTCTCTCCGTGGGATGTTGAAGAATCAGAGTCAACTTGTTCTTTCTGGCTTGCGTCTGGATCATCATTTCCATTGCTGTCACCATTTATGTTGCTCTGAACAACATCGTTGCTCTCATTCTGGCTGGTATTGCTATTATTCGAGTCAAATTGTTTCTTTTGGGTAGAATCAGAATCACCATTTAAATTGCTATTCTCAAATTTGCTGCTGTCATGGTTCTCATCATGGCCACCATTACTATTGATGGAATTGTCTTGTTCCTGTTGACTTGCATCTGTGTTGACACTTGAATTGTTGTTGTCGTCTGTATTGCTCTGACCATCATAACTGTTATCATTCTGGCCGGTTTTGACATTAGTACTATCGGCTTGCTCCTTTTGGTTTGTACCATTGGAATTGTCATCCTGAACGTTGTTGCTATCAGCATTTTGTTTCTCATACTGGCCAGCATCACCATTTTTGACATTCACTTGTTCTACTTGACTTTCATTTTGGTTCGCAGTTTCGTCATTGTTGTTCATGTTGGTTTGAACTTTATTCTCGTTCTGAACCTGAGTAGTATCTCCATGATTTTCTGTGTTTGAGTGATTTCCATTATCTGATGTGTTCGACAAATCAGAAGAATCAACTTGTTCCTTCTGGCCAGCACTAACATCCTTCTCCCCATCATTTGTATTTTCATTCACATTTGAAGACACAACAGTTTCTTGAATTCTCTGCACTCCAGTTTCGCTACTGGAATTTTCACTCTGAACTGCATCATTGTGTTGGCTCTCTTCAGACTGAATATTGCTGTCAACTGACTCTCCATCCGATTCTACTGTCATTGTGGAAATTTCGCGTGACTCATTTTCTATATCTTCCTTATTACTTTGATCATCACTCACACTGGTCCTTCCATTAAGATCAAGTTCTCCTGCATTTGAAACTTCACTTTGATTGGTATCAACTACTTCATTAAAACCCTTCTTACTGTCGTCGTTAACCTCTGCTTCATTAGATTTCTCGTCAATGCTTGAATCCTCTCCAGGTTTCTCATTTTGTGCCTCGTGGGAAACAGCACTGGAAGCATCATCTCCCTTGTAATGTTCCTCCCTTGCCTCATCACTATGGCTGTCATTTCCATTATCAACTGGATTACCTGTTGCACCAGTATTTTCATTTTCCTCTTCACTCTCCTCTGAATTTCTATCTTCATTTTCTTTCACATTGTCTTCTTCTGCAACCTCTCTGATTTCTGTCTCCTGATTCTCTCCCACAATCTTCTTTTGTTCACTTGTGTTCTTGTTTATCTCTTGATCTTCATTGTCGGTCTCTTTACTCTCTATACGATCACCTTTATTGCTGTCATCCCCTGCACGGCTTTCAGAATTACTAACTTCATCAACATTCTCTTTGCTCTCATCCCTCTCTGTTTCTTCATTGACATTCTCTTTGTTCTCTCCCATCTTGTCTCCATTGTGATCCGCACCTTGTTCTGTTGTATCATGGAAATGATCATGAATCTCATCATCCACACCTGCAGTTTCGGTGCTATCTTCAGGCTTGTTTTCGTCTTCACTCTTCCTTTCCTTTTCTTCTTCTTCTTCCTCATCCTCTGCCTTGTGCGTTCCATCTCTGATGAGTGGCTCCTCAACTTCAGGACGGAGGTCCTTTCTCCCGAGTTTTATAACTTCATTCTCATTCTTTGCATTATCCTCATATGCTGCTTTCTTATGATGGGAATGCCTGACCTGGTAAAGCAACCAGATGCAAACACCAACGAGAAGACAAATCTGCAAAGCATGTTTTACCTTGAATCCATTTGATCTATGGTTTCTTCGAGGAGATAACCGAAACATAATGAATTCGCCTCAACTTTTGGTGAATATGTGCCTTCAAAGTTCAAATTACCTGCTTAAAATTCCAAATGAAATCAATTCCACGTATTCCTATGAAAGAACCATAAGTATGTCAAACCTAAAGCAACTTCAACACAAAAGACAAAGATGCACACAGATCACGAGAATATTTATTACACACAACCAAGACTTGGGAACATAACTGCTCTATTCAATCCTAAGAAAGCAAAACTGACCATCAATAAATGTTTTGGTGAAACAGCAAACTGTTATGAATTAACTGTGAGCAATCTACTACAGAAAAGAGAATTACTTGTCGTGAGGCATTTATAAGCACGTAGAAGAAGAGGAGGAAAATCCCAAAAATTGAAAAGACAAAATTCTGAAGAAAAGACCGAATAGACAGATAACATTCAACAGGAAGAAACAGTAAACAATATCAGTGTGTCCATCTTGCCAAACAACACACAATGCAGAACTATGGAATCAAAATCCCATACGATCCGTACTCTGTACAAGAGATCTAACAACAACCCAGATTTAGACATACGAGAATGGCAAAAAGCAAGAAAAGGCAAGAGACTTACCAAGAAAAGCGATAATAAAACGCCAAAAGTTAACTCCTTTCAAGCATTGCCGAAAAAGACGAACAGGAGCGATAACTGATGGCAATGACTGACTGAATCACTGAATTGTTTAAATATCACGTAAAACATCAATTTCGTAACAAGTGCTCGTGCTTCTTGATTCCTTTATAAGTGTTTCTGTTCTCCCAGATTGGATCTTAAGTGGAAGAGAACTTGCTCCGAGCCTAAACTCTCACTTCTAATACAAAGAGGAGACTGAACTGAGGAGCATACGATAGAGGCGATATCAATTTGAAAGAAACGACACCGTTTATTGTTATCTTTAGAGATCATTAAAAGTAACTATCAGCTCGCCAACCTTTCTAAGGAGATAAGCTCGCCACGTGGACGATGATGGGGCCCACTGATCGGTGACTCTAGAACCTTTATTTTTATTTTTTTATTTGTATTATTAAGCAGAGTCCTAATTTCCTAAACAAGTGAAGCGTTCACTCTGTAATGTCATACGCTATGGCTTCGAAGCTTGTGGCTTCCGCTCTTCGCCGAACCCTAACAAGGACCAGCGCTACTTATGGCGTGCGCCGCCTCTCCACGTCCGCGATGGCCGCCACGACGGAAACCTACGACGATGCCGTAACCATGAAAGGGGTGAAAATCGCGGCGCGTCCGCTCTACCTAGACATGCAAGCAACGTCTCCGGTGGATCCTAGGGTTTTGGACGCTATGCTTCCCTATTATTTGGCGCGATTTGGAAACCCTCACTCACGGACTCACCTCTTCGGCTGGGAATCGGAGCAGGCGGTGGAGACGGCCCGCGAGCAGGTGGCTGATTTGATCGGAGCGTCGTCGAAGGAGATAGTGTTCACCTCTGGAGCGACGGAGTCGAATAATATATCGGTTAAAGGAGTGATGAAGTTTTATAAAGAGAAGAAACGGCATGTCATCACGACTCAGACCGAGCACAAGTGCGTGTTGGACTCTTGTCGGCATCTTCAGCAGGAGGGTTTTGAGGTAACTTATTTACCGGTTGAATCTGATGGGATTATTGATTTGGAGAAGTTGAGGTCTGCAATTAGGCCTGATACCGGACTTGTGTCGGTTATGGCGGTTAATAACGAGATTGGGGTTATTCAGCCGATGGAGGAAATTGGGAGGATTTGTAAGGAGTTTAATGTGCCGTTTCATACTGATGCAGCACAAGCTTTGGGGAAGATTCCAATTAGCGTTGATAAGTGGAATGTTAGTTTGATGTCGTTGAGTGGGCATAAAATTTATGGTCCTAAAGGGGTTGGGGCTTTGTATATGCGCCGGAGGCCGAGAATTCGAGTAGAGCCTCAGATGAATGGGGGTGGACAAGAGAGAGGGATAAGGAGTGGGACTGTGCCCACTCCTTTGGTTGTTGGGTTTGGGGCCGCATGTCAAGTGGCCAAAAATGAGATGGAATATGATGATAAGAGAATTAAGGCTTTGCAGGAGAGGTTGCTGAATGGAATTAGGGCTAAGTTGGATGGAATCGTGGTGAATGGGAGTGTCGAGAAGCGGTATGCGGGGAATTTGAACATTTCGTTTGCATATGTGGAAGGGGAGAGCTTGTTGATGGGATTGAAAGAAGTGGCTGTGTCTAGTGGGAGTGCTTGCACTAGTGCTAGTTTGGAACCCTCGTATGTGTTGAGGGCATTGGGGGTGGATGAGGACATGGCTCATACTTCGATTAGGTTTGGCATTGGGAGGTTTACTACTGAGGCTGAGATTGATAGGGCAATTGAGCTTACTGTGATGCAGGTTGAGAAGCTGAGAGAAATGAGTCCCCTTTATGAGATGGTTAAGGAAGGAATTGATATTAAGCAGATTCAATGGTCTCAACACTGATTTCAGCTTTATATGGATGCTTAGGAAAATGGAAAAGAGTGAGGCAATCGGATATGGATTTCATGCCAAGGGCATGGAGCTCAGAATCCGAGATGATGTACAACAAACCAATGGAATTTCATCCAGTTTCTAACTTAAAGTTTCCATGTATATGCGTCTAAGAGTTGTCATACTTTGTCTATGATATAATTTTGGAACCAGTTGTTATCTTGTGCTTGTCTTTCCATGGAAGCACTATAGTTAGTGAACCACAATAAGGATGACACGTCCTAAAGCACAGATGTATAACAGTTTAGTTACATACGCTATCTCTCTTGTCAATTTTAGTAATGTTAGTGACTTTCATGTGCTCGGATGTGCTTTGATTGCCTTATCTTGAATATGAGGGGGTTGAAAATAACTCATAAATCCCGTCCCTGATCAACATATTTGAAATTTCTTTAGTTAATGCAAATTTGTTGGATTACCGTGCAAATTTCGTTACATATGGTTTCTTGTCCAAGTTAAACTAAAACTTAGTAAGCTTGTAGTATAGTTTGGTACTGCGTGTCTATTTTTATCACGTTTAGTTTAAGGCTGCTATGCTATGTTGATCCTTCCTAGATACTTCTTATATTTAGCATTTCATACATTGTTTTTGAAGCAGTTCTTTGCTTGCTTGTTGCTATTGAGGATAGTTTCCTGATCATCCGTTCTTGACCTAAGAAATACGGAATATACTTACCATTCGAAAGATACGGACATAACAGCTTATGTGTCTTTGACAATTCCATTTTTATGCCGGTGCTTTTGATATGCCAAATGAGGCTGCTAATCAAAACTTGTCTTTTCCGAGACAGACAGGTCTTCCTGACCTTCCTTTTTATTTTGTTAGGCATCAGATTATCTGTGCCACAAACTCTGTACCTATTCTGTTCCACAATGAAAACGTCGACGTTTTAATTAAAACAAGAAACAAGCG
>JANZLF010000222.1:4194239-4205869 GCA_026546835.1 Erythroxylum foetidum
ATCATTAATATACTATTGAAAGGATAGAAAAATTGTATGGTTCATAATATTTCAATGAAATTTCTTTACCATATTAAGTATCCTACTAAGTAGTAATTATTAACAGGATAATCAATTACCCGTATGGATCTTAACATTATTTTATAGGAAAACATAAAATTTTAAACATACATCAATATTAAAAAAAAAATCTCATCATAAATAGTTTCACATGCTCAATTTTATGACAGGTTAAAATAAATATTCACTATTGTCGACAAATAATCATGTTTATGTCACAATAAGATAAAACAATTAGGATTATAAAAAATTACTAATTAATCTTTTGCGTTTATATGGAAAAAAGAATAAAAATGTAACGAAAAGATGAAAAAATGGTCCAAAGAGGACCTTGCACGCGCCCCCACACGTATTGTGCAAAATATTTTAAAAATAAAAATAAATAAAAAATAAGAAGGAAAATGTATCAAGGTCAGGACGATTCAGAACAGTTTGACGGGTCAACCTATAGAGCAGACGACATCGTAGGCGTTGTCCTTAACCTCCATCTAGGTCAGCGGGTTGACTCGTAGGTGCGCGGGTTTGACCCACCTGCAACTCCTCTGCCGACCTTAATTTTTGACGATGTTGGAGGCGTTTTCTTCCATTTTTTATGTGCTATGGATTTCTCATATCCATTTTAGCAAAAAATGCTCCAAAATTTGAAAACATCAAAACCATTTCGACCATGGAAGAAAACACAAAACTTTTCAAAATCTCACCCAAAAAATCGTGATTCTTTGTTCAAAACAAAGGTAAAAGATAACAACTACAACCAACAACGGTTTTTCCACCTTTAATGCATCATTACGAATTCATTTTGTCAAAAAACCATTTTGAAAAAAATGAGTTTATATCAAAAACAACCCTAAAATCAAATAACCAAGCTCTGATACCAATTGCTATATTCACCGATATATTCATCAACATCAATAAACCAAGATCTCATTTTATTTAGACCACAACAACACAATGAGAAAGACACACCTCGAATGTTTGATACAGAGTCTTGGTGGATTCTTTCCATCTTTTACCACAACCTATCAAAACAGCAAGAACACTTTGTGGAATAGAGAGCTAATGATAGAAGATCCAATATCTTATCTTTCACACCCAACACATCATATATACACAATCTCACCTTATGTTACATCTTATAACACGTTCTACCCTAAGGGGTAGAAAAGGGTAATTGTGTCATTTCAAGGATATTATGAATTATAATTTAATGGCCAATATATAGTTATTAAGGTACTACCATGTGTCTCAAATGCAATTAGTAAATTATTAACTATCCCATTATGGTTATTAAACATACATTAGACAATTCGATTAATGATCATGCATATGGAATTAATGTTGCGATTATATTAATCCACATATTTCTAAAATTTACTTGTGAAAGTTGTCTAAACTTTTGCCCCTAATATTAATGGGATGCAAAATTGTGACACTTGCCAAAACTTGGAATAAATACATATAGATGCACTAGGTATTTGATAAATAGTAGAGCGATTAAATTTTTCTATAATGAAGAAGTTTTGGATTGTTGAGAAATAGAAGTTGTTTTTCATTGATTAATTGCTTAGGTTCATTAATCTTATGTGTATGTATAAAGTGAATATGATAAACATGAAACTAAAATAATAACAAAAAGATTACAAATTATCCTTGTGAAATATAAAGAATGAAGATAAAATTACATACGAATAGTTAAGATAGAATTAGATGAGATATGTTATCAACTTCTCTCAAATCCATAATCAAACAAGAATGTAAGCTTGTCTTGAAGTCAATGAAATATTGAAGAAGACAAAGCTTTATTCATTACATTAGCAATTTGATCCAAAGTTGTAACATATTTGATGCGAGTGGCCTTACGAGCAACTAATTATTGAACAAAGTGAATATCAATTTTAATGTGTTTGATACGAGTATGAGATACTAAGCCTGAAGCAAGAAAGATAGCTCCTATCACACAATAGAGTCAACATAAGGTGAGATAGGCCAAGTTCTCCAAGAAGAGATGAAATTCAACAAAGTTCAACAGAGGCAAGAGCAATGCTTCGATATTCAACTCTAGTGCTAGATCTTGCAACCGTTGGTTGTTTCTTGGCACTCTAATACTAATAAAGATACAATATTCAAAAGTAAAATGGCAATCATTAAGACACTAGGCCCAGCCAACATCATAATAGGCTTGTAAGGAAAGAGTAGTGGATTTTATGAAACGAATACCATGAGAGGAATCATAATGTAGGTATTGCAAAATTTATTTGACCACAGTTCAGTGGATGTCAGTAGGGCAATGTAAAAACTAAGAAACTTTGTTGATAACAAACTGAATATCAGGGCCAGTCAGGCAAAGGTATTGAAGAGCACTAACAGTACTTTGATATTTAGTAGGCTTAGGAAGAGATGTGCCACAATTTTTGCAAAATGGGAGACTGAGAGTGATAGGTGTAGGTTTGGTTTGGTTTTGTGAAAAGCTCTACAGAGAAGAAGATCTTTGAGTTTGAGTAAGTAAAAGACAATTGGAACCATGTTTGATTTTGATTCCCAGAAAATGATGTATTAGACATAAGTCTTCGATGGAGAAGAAGGAGTTGAGACTATGAATGATGGTGGAAATGAAAGAAGGAGAAGATCTAGTGATTAGAATATCATCTTCATAAACCAAGAGGAAGGTAATGAAGATGAGGTTTTGTGAATGAAAAGAGATGTGTCAGATTTGGAGGAAAAGAAATTGAGTGCGAGAAATTTTCAACTCAATTGGTGAAACCAAGCACCAAGGACTTGTTTTAGTCCATAAAAGACTTTGTGAATCCTATAGAGGTGATGGTGGTGGTGTGGATATGTGAAACTGCGAGGTTGAAACATATAAACTCGTTCAAAGAGAAAAACACAAAGGAAGGCATTATTAACATCAAGTTCGCAAATAGTCCAGTTATTGAAAACAACTAAGGAAAGGAAAATATGAATGGTGGCAGCCTGGCAGGTTTAACTACAAGACTAAAAATAGCAGTGTCATCAACACCAAGAGTTTGATGATAACTTTTGACAATAAAGTGAGCTTTATAATAGTCAATAGTGCCATGAGGATAATGTTTAATGTGAAATAACCATTTACAACTAACAATGTTTGTGTTTGGAGGAGGAGAAACAATAGTCCATGTTTGATTGTGACGAAAATGGTTGAATTTATCAAGCATTATTTAGTGCCAATGGGGAAGTTTGTTAACTTGAGTAAAGGATGTGAGATTGGAAACAAAAGAGTTTTCTGTAAATGTGGAGTAAGTAACGTAGTCAGGAAAAGTACAAGGAGTGCAAGTGTTATCACGGGTATATGTGGTCATGGGATGAATAGTAGGAAGAGAGGTTGGTTGGTAGAACAAGGTTAACTAGTTTGCAGTTAATGGAGGGGAAGATGGTGGAGGTAATGGTAAAGGTAGAGAAATATGAGAGGGTGGAGAAGAAGAAGAATAGATGGCGGGAGGATTGGCAAATGGAAGACATGTTCAAGGAACCGAACATGTCAAGAAACATAAATTTTAGAAGTAGGGGGATCATAACAACAATAAACTTTGTACTGAGAAAAATAGCCAAGAAAGATATAGAGAATACTTGGGTGATAGTTTATCAGGTTGAGTAGAGGTTAAAAAAGGAAAACATGCACAATTAAAAGCACAAAGAAAAATAAGGTTTGTTTTGGTGTTGAAAAACATTTTATGTGGATATTTATAATGAAGAATAATAGTAGGTAAAGATTTATGAGAAAGATAATTGTGGAAAATGTTTCAAGCTAAAAGGATTTAGAAAGTGAGGCGTAAATTAAAAGTGTGAGGTCAGTTTCACTAATGTTACGTATTTTTTATTCAACAAGGTAATTTTATTGAAGAAGTTTTGAATGTTAGAGAAATTGAAGTTATCTTTCATTGATTAGTTATTCAGGTACATTTCTCATTTATACGTGTATAAAGTGCATGTGATAATTATGAAATTAAGATTATAAATTATAAACTATTTTAAAGATTATAAATTATCATTGTGAAATATAAGAAATGAAGATACAAATAGTTAAGATAGAATTAGGTGAGCTATGTTATCATATAAAAACATTTTAATTTCAATTTTTTGTCTTATTATTTTCTTGGTTAGTGACGTTAAACTGTAAAAATAAAACCAAAAGACTTACCTTTGAAATGAATAAAAATATTATCTACTGTTACATAAGAGGTAGCTTCTCCATTTAAGTAAAATTCTTTACACACTTGAAGAGCACCCAAATTGTTCCTGTAGGAAAAAGGAAGCGCAGAAAATATTGCAATCTATAGTATGAAATTGGATAATGATGTAATCAAAACGTTGTCTTTCCGTAGCATAGTTTTGTTTCATTCTCTTGTCCCCTCTATGAAATCGAACCCTTTCTTTTTTGAGCTTCTTTTGCACTAGGAGCCATGAACAGTAAGCAGTGGGCGGCACGCAACAACTATAAAGACAAATCTCTCCAAGTGACTTAATTTTCTAATCATGGAACTTGGCACTTGAAGTTGATGCTTTACAACGTAATTATTTACAGTTGCATAATGATCATATCATGAAATATGAAAGGGATAGGTTTCAAATGTGTGATTTGGGGATGGTTCTTGTCGAGCAAGTAATTTCTACATCAGTGTTTATAACTTCCGTTAAATTGAAACATTCACATACCTTACTCTACGTATTTCTATCTGAAACTGGTTCACATACGCGTTCAAAGAGGAGAATTATTGATACATCAATTCTAGGTTTTCAAGTTAGATCATCCGACATAACTTTGACCGTGACTAGTTGAATGGAAAGCCTTCTTTCTTGTAGTTTAGAGTTGTTTATTTAAACACATCATTTTTTTTATTAATCGAAAAAACACAGTACAACTACATAATTAGTCTAAGAAAGCTAATCCCAGATCTATCCTTGAGAAGGATGGGGAGACACTCGGGGAAGGGGGAGTTAAAAAAAGTGGTAAGCCCTGAGTCACAACCTACAGCGAAATTGGCTAGCCAATCGACACACGAATTACCCTCCCGGTAGATGTGACGGGGCGGATGACCTAGTTGCGATTGAGGAGCTCGTTGATGCTAGCAATGAGAGGATTCAGGGACCAAGTGTGCTGGGTGGATTCTGATATGAGGCTAACCGTGGCTTGAGAATCCAGTTCTAAATCTACCTGGCGATAACCGAGTTCCCAGGCCAGGAAACACATCAATTTTTATTTTTGAGAGCGAACTTTTGATCAACTGATACAGTTATAAAGAAATTGTTTGAGTCACGAAAATAGTAACTTCCTAAAATATCAAAGAAAGACTTTGCAATATTTCTGAATTTATTCGTAATCCTACGACTTATAAAGAGGGTAACGAATAATTGAATGCAAAACTCAAAACTAAATATGAGCAATCACCATAAATGACCCAGTAAGCTTTGAACCAAATTCATTTAATTTCAACGGTCAACACACGAGTAATCTAGCATTGCTCTCGTCCAACTAAATTTGAGAGAGACTTTACAGTTTCTCCAGACAAATGACTTTGTCCGAAAACATCCACAATTTCACTTGTATTGATTTGGTCAGATCTGGCTGCTGCATGTTGATAATACTAAGTTGATATCCTCTCCCTGACTGAGCTGTTTTCTCTTTGAAGCCCAACCCTAATTATTTCTTGTTTCACGATACCTCATTATTGAAAAAGGAAGAACAAGCATAATTCTCCTTCAATTTTGTTCAACTACAACAATAGTTCGTATTAAAGTAATGATAAAATATTCGTGATAAGAAATTCCAAGGTTATCTTAAAGTTGAAAAACAAAACAAAATAATTAAGAGGGTGGCAATCAAAGAACAAGGACATATGCTAAATTATTAACGAGGAGATCTACAAGGAAATCATGAATTATTGACCAGCTCAAAAGTTTTCAAAGCACAAGCGGGCGTCGTATGACCCGTTAACATCATATCATTTCTTATTCACTATCATAATTCCCGAAGCCACAAGGCAGGAAAGAAGGTTGAAGGATTATGTCCAAAGATGTGAACATGTGCAGTATCTTAATTTTATCAGCACGTAAGCACAAGAACGGTCAACTGCAATCATGCACCATTTTCTGAATAATAATTCAGAGCATATGGTTGTCGAGATCGATGTTCTTATTCTATCCTCCTCAAGTAGTGGAATAGATACTCAAAATCCTACCATAAAGGTAGGTTGATGAGAGGTCTGAGGAGGAATAACAAGAACACCATTTTGTTCACTCGTTAATGCTCAATATATTCCTGGAAGATCGATAACATTATTCCCTTAAATCATGCTTGCTTGAATGTTCTTTATTCAATTTGTCTGTTTCAAAGGGGACATAGCTTAAACACTATGTTCAACTTTTGCTCTATGTTCACATTTCTGCTCATTTCACTTTCTAAGCTCGTGATCATAATTCATAAACCACCGCTGCTATGTGAGGTGTGTAAGAATTAGTTTTATATGAGCGAAGCAGTAATTGCGGAATCTTTGTATAATATATAACATGCAACGCATACGTAAAGCATTTGATGAAGTCGATATATAACAAACATTTCAAATAGATTGTTCTCTCTCTTTTAATACTTTTTAATGCGCTCATTAAAAATAATTCTATATGTTTGAAACTTTTTGAATATTTGTCATTCTTGAATGAAAAATTAATTTATCACAATAAAATTTTAATAGCTTGGTAATAGGGTTGACAACCTTAGGTCCCGAAATAAAATTTTACAACTATATTGTATGAATTGTGGCTTTCAAACATGCTATAAACTTTAGTTTTACGCTGAATGAAGCAATGATGGATTATTTAAGGCTCTTCCATGATAGTGCTTTATTTGATAATAGAAATAGTTAATCAAATTTGAATTTTTTGTTATCACTACAACAAATAAGCTTATTAGTGACGAATTCAATCGCAGCGAAATATTAAGAAATCGTGTCAAATAATAATTTGCATCGAAAAACAATCGTCACCCTGATGGTTGTCAAATCCGGGTAGCAAAACAATATCTATGACGTCTTCGTGAAATCGTTGCAGAAAGGTTTTGAATATATAATACATTCGTTAATATAACATATAACCAACGAGAACTAAAAACGTCATACATAAGAATTTGCGACATATATGTTTCGTAGAGAAAAGTTTTTACCTATGAAACCGTAGTCATACGTAATTATTTTTTACCTACGATTTTGTTTTTGTAGCAAAATAACTTTAGCTACTAATTGTTTGTTGTAGGTAAATATTTTTAGAGATGTTCTTCAAAACGTAAGGAATAACGTTTTGTGATGAATTTGTTTTAGTAGCTAATACTTTTTTGTGACAAACATTTATTTTTAAATGTTAATTTTATTACAAATTTTAAGAAAATTTGAAATATAAAATTGTTACAATTTATAATTAATGTTGGTGACAATTTTTTTAAATAATAATAAAAAGAAATAAAAAACATTAAAAATGGAATGCATTTTATAAAAAAATAATTTCGAGTTAATTACAGAATTTGTACAAAATTTATAAACAAACTAAGGCTCCTCATCGTCACTACTACTAACATAGTTTGGGCTAAATAATTGTTTGACCATCTTTTTAAGCTTGTTGACTTTTTTTATATTACGATTTAACTTCTCTTCTGTACACTGTAACTTAGTCTCCAGTGACTGGTTCTCCTCTTGAAGCGTCATGACATATGTTGGTCGTGATGAAGATGTAGCAGCAAGCTTAGGGCCATACCCAAGACCTAAGGTGATTACTACTAATTCGCATTAACAATAATGGTTACTACAAATTTACATTAGCAACAGTTGCAATTTTTTGTCCAAATGATTTTGTAACTAGGTTGGACGAGTTACGTAAATCGACGGACAACTACAAACCACTAAGAAGGAGAAACTTGAACAATTAATCCTACATCCACTTTAAATAGTTGCTAGTTCCATAAGCCTCAATCATTATAATGACTAGTTTTTAGGTATATTCAACTAGTCCTACTCAATTGCCAACAAAATACAAAAAGAGGGCTTTTGTCGAATATACCTAAAGATGCTACATAAAATTTTCAGTTTTGGCTCCAATCAAATAGAGGAAGACAACATCTGCAAAAAAAACCCTATACATAATCACCAACTAAATACAAAATTTCTTCTTTATAGTACTATAAAAGCATAATTAAATCATAAAAAAGATGTTGAAGAATTTGATAGAGTATTTTAAAAGTGAAGAGATTTGTCATATACGAAACAATCATTTAACCTAAAGTATACAATATACGAATAAGTAATTATTTAACTATTGAAAACATGAATCAAATTTTTTAATACAAGCAATTTTTATTCAATGATGTACTCATTTTTCTTTCTAATTATAAATATATGAATAAATATTTTAATAAAAGAAGAACGTTCAATAGATGCATAAACTTACCTTTCTAATCCTATTAAACCATAAATCAAGAACCAATCAATCAAGCAAATCACTATTGAGTATTGATACTTTCCTTTACCGCACTTCACTTTCCAAACCCAAGAATATGTTGCTATAAATTGACCGACACTTTTCAACCTTTAAATTCAAAGTTTTTGTTTAATGTTTGGGTGTCTTCACCATGTGTGATTGTGTCCCTCCTATCTCTTTTGCCTTTTCCATTACCTAGGTTTCAAACTTGGTTTTTAACATAACAGAAAATATAAGATTATAATTTAATTTGTAACATAACTGAACCTTGGTTCTCCAACATCACAAACTTAAAACACTATGAGGACTTTTGTCAAATACCTTATGGGCAAGTAATTTTCAACTAAAAAAAACAAAAAATGGTTTGTTTTCCCTTCCTTCAACAACAATAACAGAACTTCTGCTCCACTCAACCATTATCATCACCAATAAATGCAAACAAGTCGACAACAAACTCAAAACATAACATAAAACTATCGGACCAATATCGACTTCAATGACATGCCCAAAAATCTAATCAATAGTACTCACCAAATGAAGAGAGCAAGCGCACAGAGAAGATTCTTTGTTGTTGTCCAAGATAAAGGAGAAGATGGGGCATGGAGAAGACGTCGATTTTGAACAAAACGAAGGAGAGAAGGAAGCACTGGTCTTCGGGGAGGAAAAAGAGAGGGAGCAAGCATCTGTGTTTAAACAAACAGTAGGACGACATCGTTTGTGGAATTTTTCTCATTCGATACGTTTGACAACGAATCTACATTTCGTCGCCAAATGTAAACTTTTGCTGTGAAAATAAAATAGCATCACAAATTGTACAATATTTTGTTACCAAATTGATAAGTTATCATCAATAGTAAACCTTTTACCTTTTTCCGACGGTCAAAACTATCATCGCCTATCACTCCAATTCGCTACTGAATTATACTCTACGTTACCAAAACTCAAACATTTTGTTTGCATTCTTAATTTTCTTAATTGATTAACACCCAATGGTTTTTGCGATAAAGTAAGTTTAGTCGTAGAAAATCATTTTCGCGACCAACCATGTATTAGTCTCTGTATCTAACATTTGTCGACCAAATATAATATATTGTAGCAAATTAATTAATAGTACTTCCAAACAACTACAATAAACAAGAAACGACATCATTTACCTAAAAAAACAATGTCATTTTGTATCAATTTTTCAATGACAGCCATAATAAAAGGCTACTCCATTCTCATTTTGTATTAGGTTTTCAATGACAACCACAATAAAAGGCTACTCCATTCTCGTTCATGCCGTAAATGTCATTTTGTATTAGGTTTTCAATGACAACCACAATAAAAAGGCAGCTCCATTCTTGTTCAAACCATCAACATTTCTCAAAATCCTCTCTTCTATTTGGGTTATATATTATGGTTATCACCGTCGAAGAACCATCATTAACTGAATCAGTATTGTTCTTTTGTTCTATTTTCATTAACGAAGTTGTGTTAAGTTTAACTTATACAGTATTGTTCTTTTGTTCTATTTTCATTAACGAAGTTGTGCTAAGTTTAACTTATACCTTTAGGTATTTATTGTGAGTTCTTAATTATGAATTTGATGTATGGGTTGTGTTTATGGTTGTGTTTCGAAGATAATTTACCTTCTGTCTTTGTTATTTATATATAGGTTACATCTTCCGAACGATCTTTAATGCTTCCCTCATCAAAGTTTCGTAACTATTTGATAAAAGGTCTTCAAGAGTATTTTACTTTTATTCATTTCCATTAATAGTAATATAGCCCAATATAGATAATACTATATTTATATACATCAAGAACATAATCATGTCTATTCTACTTTAAATTCTAAATTTTACATGTGATACAAACCACACAATAGATTTCTGAAATTTTATTAATGGTAACTTTCATATCATTAGGCACATTGAAGATGTATAAGTGCTAAATTGGACTACTTTCACTTATCATCGAAATTGGAGTTGAACATATCATCATTTTATTCTAAATCGACATTTGCAGAAGTAAGGTCGCACCAAAGAAGTAAGATCATCCAATCTTTTCTCCAAAGTGGTCACATTCACTTCATTCATGATTTTTGTTCCATGCTTAGTACGTATTCCGAATTGTTGAGTGTTGAAAGCCATGTTCGCAATTAAGTCCGTTGCGGCTATCGGTATTTTGTCAACTAAGTTGCCACCGCTTGTAGCGTCAATTATACTCCTATAAAAAACAAAAGACCTTTGTAGAAATATTGAATCAATAGCTAGTCGATTATTTGGTGATGTGGATAACTAACGCAAAGTTTTTTTAATCTTTCCCAATACTTGTAGAGTGTTTCTCCAATATGTTGTTGAATTTTGCAAATTTTCTTTCGAATATTGGCCACTCTTGATGCTGGAAAATATTTATGAAAGAAAAGTCTCTTCATTGCAGCCCATGTTTGCATGTTTTCTCTGGATGAATAGTACAACCAATCTTGAGCATCATCCTTGAGGGAAAATAGAAAGACTCTTAGCTTAATATGCTCTTCTGTCACATTCATCGGCTTCATTCCCATGCAAACCACGTCAAATTCCTTTAAGTGTTTGTACGAATCTTCTTTCGGTAAGCCCTTGAAAATGGGTAATAAATGAATTAGCCTAGATTTTAATTCAAAAGTATTGTTATCACTTAAATTCAAAAAGTTGATGCAGTAGGGCTGTTGAGCATCCATGGGCGTGGCTAGTTCGCGAAGGGTTCAATTTGCTGCCATCCGTTCTATTTTCTACGTTTGTTGCTGCTGTTTTGTCTGTTTTCGTAGTCTTGTGGTTGTCTTCTTGATCTCTGAATCAAATAACAATTGTGTCATTTGGTCTACTCGTGTAACATACATATATTGTTGAAAAAATCTCCGACAACGACGTCAAAATTTGATACTGCTGCCACCTACAACCAAATTTAAAAAGAAACCAATTTCCATCAATACAAATTAATGTAGTAGTGAAAATTGCGTATCGTTCCCATGAGAAATTTTAATGGTAAAGAGTTTATGAGTTTAAAACTAAAACAAAATAAAAGGGGGGGGTGGGGTTGGGGTTTGGCTTAAG
>JANZLF010000222.1:4247674-4258463 GCA_026546835.1 Erythroxylum foetidum
ACCGATCTAATTTTTAAAATTTTGTATGAAACAATTTTTTAGTTCGATTTAAATTAATCAACTTATAAATTAACAAACTAATTTTTGTAAAATAAATAATTTTCATAAATTATAGTAAACTAGTTAGTTTTATTAAAATTTTAATTTTTTTATAAATAATGTAGTCTGTTTTAATCTTTAATTTTATTTAAATTTAATTTATAATTTTTTTAAAAAGTGGGAATTTAAAATTGTCACCCTCGTATCAGAAAGCAATGGATTCTTACGTCAGACTTACACAGGATGAAGTTAGCAAGGAAACTGCCTCGAGAATGGTATCTCTTATCTCTTAGAGAAATGCCTCGAGAACAATGGAGGCTTGAGCTGTAATGACTCGTTCAAACAAACGTAAAAGAAGATGCAAATAAAGAACAATGGAAAACTAAGTCTTTACCTTGATGGAAGCTTTTTCCCTTTCTTCTTCCCCCTCCTCTTTTTTTATTTTTTTAATAATTGAATTAAAAGTGAAAGAGATGGATTGACCAATTGAATTTAGAGGTTGGCCTACCAAGAAGACTATTTCCTTCTTTTGCGTGTTGAAAACGTTGTTGTGTGAACTCCTTTTGCCCTAATTTCTTTAGTGTTAACTTTAATATGAACTTGCGACATTTCAAGTCTATTTCACTTTGTATACAAAATAATTTTTAATTAAACCAGAAAATTATTATAATTTTATAAATTTATAAAAAAATTTATAAAGAGAGAAATAAAAAAAGAAGAAACCCTAAAGTCTAATCCTACAACAGTTTCAGTAGAATCTTCTAAAACGTGATTTTGAGAGAAACCCCTCCATTCTTTACTGAGAACAGTTCAGTCACCTTCATTTTCCACTAATTTAATCTCCTAAAAAATAAAAATATTATACTTTTTCAAACAAATATGAGGAGGACCACATTAAAGAAAAAGGGCAAATCACAATCAACCACCACTCAGCGTAATAAAAATACCGCCATTGACATTTACTCATTTAGCTCCAGTCAAATCATCTGATTGCACTTTCTAATGTGATTAAATACTAATTAGCTGTTTCGATGGTGGTCCAATTGGTAAATTTTCTTTTTTTATATAATTTAGTTACCAATTGAAAGATATTGGGTTTACCAATTAACATCCGACAGAAATTTCATTAACGCGTAAAATTTAAAAAAAAATATTAATACACAGCTTTACTTCAAATTAATTTAGAATAATAATAAATTATACGTTTATAATATGCAAAAAGCACTAACAGACAAGGTACAAGGTCTTATTTGTGGTTGACGGTGGACTTCCTACTGAACTTTTGCCTAATCATAATGCCATGTCCCTAATTGATTGAAACTTGGGGTATGATATTGTCTCTAGGTTGGAGCGCTATGTTTCCATTAGGATGTTTCAACCCTATGTTATTTAATTTTATGTGTGGATAAGATTTATTGAAACAAGGTAAGAATTGGTTAATCGGAAAAGATGATCTGATCTCTTGCCTCTAATTATTCTAATCAATTACATAGATTAGTGCATATTAATTCTAATTGGTAAATGCACCCCATTTTGAGGGTAAATTTGTTGACTTATGTGGCAATTTTTCTTCCTTTTAGTTTGTCCATTTGGTCACCAACCATAACTTACACATTCACAAACTGTTGTTACTTTCCTTCTAGATGGTCTTAGATTTTTGCTCTAATTTGCATCAACTAATTGTCTTTTTCATTAGCTATTAGTAACTCATTCATAATAAAACTTTTTTTAACTATTTCAAAACGTGTTAACTCATTCTAATTAAAAAAATTTCAAATTACTTCAAGACGCGTTTTAAGATAAATTTAAATCTTGAAGATGTAATTATAAATATATCTTTTTAATAAAATATTTCAATACAAATTTTTATATAAAATTTGAATCATAAAATAAATCTCATACGATTAAAATTAGTTCAAGTTGCGAATATCATGGCCTTTCACATACAAAATGAAGAGCATTGTGTATTGAGTAGTTGGTACTCTTATCTATGACAAAAGTCTTCTCAACTCTTAAGATCTTTCGTTGATGAATAACAAGATGGATTTAATTATCTACAATTTATTTCATTTTAAACATATCATCCTATTAAAATTATCTAGACTTTATATTATAATACTAATACATAGTTGCAAAAATTTATAAATTATTAAAAATTAAAAAAATACTCAATCCACTAACCATGATACACATCTTGTAGCTAAAATTTTACTCAAGACTTCAAGTTTATATCCAATTAAACATAGATTATATTTCTTTGAGCTTAAAGATATACCTATGTTAGAAATAAAACTAGAATATGACATTTGTTAATAAGTTATGAAAACACTTCAATCTATAAAACTTCAAATATAATTGTACTAAACATGAGAAATCAAAATTAGTATGAGATTAAAGTTATAATGTGGTTTCCCCACAAAAGTATAAAATTTCTTAATACTTTCAACTTTTAATTACTTCTAAGTAAAATAGGGCAAAGAAACATTAAACTCTAACAGTTAGTTAAACCAGGAAACATGTGTACGAGGAGAAAAGCTAACGTTCTATTCAAGATGTAAGAAAAGAATCACACAAGAGAGAACACATTTATTGCTTCCAGGAGAGTACGAATGCAACTATAAATGCATGAAGATTTCTATGATCAGGAACCATTCAACCAATGATGATCTCATCAAGTGTTCACACCCTGACCAAGTTAGCCTGGTCTGGTCTATAAATTGCACGGTCATGTGAACCAAGTCTCTGATTGTGTGAGGCGGGTTTAATATAAGAGGGGTTATCTGTTACAGATTCTGAATTGATGAGAAGGACAAATAGGAAAAACCTTGCTCTAGTGTTCTGGCATTTCCATTTTATTCTTTATTCTATTCGTAAAGTTTGTTCCTTCTTTCCTTTAATTATTTTTCTAACTCCTTTTTGAAATCTTCCTGTCTCTCCTTCTCCGGCTACTATTGTTTATCTCTCTCTCTCTTTTTCTCTCTTATCCTCTTATATATAACATTGCCAGTCTCGTTATTGTCAAGAGATAAAGAAGGAAAAGCTAAGATTATTAGTTGTTAGCTTTAACTTTTCTTTTTTTAAAACACACGAACAACAAAAGCTAGGCATAAACATGGGGAGAGCACCTTGTTGTGATAAAGCCAACGTGAAGAAAGGTCCATGGTCGCCTGAAGAAGATGCTAAACTCAAGGCCTATATTGAACAGAATGGCACCGGAGGCAACTGGATAGCCTTGCCGCAGAAGATAGGTAAATACTAGTTAACCTTCTTTTTCTTGTCTTACCTTTTAGCAAAAAAGCTTATGTCCTCATTTGGGAAAATGTAATATATAGGTCTCAGGAGATGTGGAAAGAGTTGTCGACTTAGATGGTTGAACTATCTCCGACCAAACATTAAACATGGAGGCTTCTCGGAGGAAGAGGACAACATCATCTGCAGTCTCTACATAAGTATTGGAAGCAGGTAAGTTACTTACCTGACACTTTCTTAACATTCTTTAATCATTAGCCTTATGGGATTCGAGTTTAAGAGTAGTTCGGAGGCTGAACTGCAATGATTGAACATGTTCGATAGGTGGTCCATAATTGCTGCTCAATTGCCTGGGAGAACTGATAACGATATTAAGAACTACTGGAACACAAGGCTGAAGAAAAAGCTTCTGGGGAAACAGCGAAAGGAGCAACAAGAACGAAGGGCTACGATCAAGCAGGAGATGAAGAGAGAAAACGGCAATTTTGCTGCTCCTGGTGTGTTAAATCAACAAACTCCTTACTGGCCTGAGCTGGCTGTTGTCATGCCGGAGATAAACGCCTTCCAGGAACCTTCTCTCACGGATCAAGAGTCGATTCGGAACTTGCTGATCAAGCTAGGGGGAAGATTTTCTGAAAACCTCGAAAAGTCAAACACCAACTCCACTAATTATACACTTGACGGTTCATGCAGTACTCAAGATCATCAGCTCTATGCGAACTCCATTGACATGCTATCTTCTACTTCTTCACTGAATTCCATAGACAGTACTTGTTCCCAAGTGCACAACACCAACTACACTTCCAACGGAGCAGGTTCGAGTATAATCGGGGGACTTAGCAGCTTTCCAGTTGAGTTAGATCAGGAATTGGCCTATTGCAATCTACAATTAGAAGGGTTGGAAAGCTTCCCTGGAATGGACATGGTAAACAGCGGCAGTGCGGGAGCTAGTACTACAGAAAGCACCAGCTGGGGCAATACAGGGTCTCTGACTTATCCTCAACTTGTTTCTGAGTTCGAGAGTTGCCTGCAAAGCATTCCTCATGATTCATCTTTCTCAGACTCCATGTACTTTGTTGCACAATAGCATTGTTTTAAACAAGACGATGTAAATTTATTCTAGGAGGGAAATTTGGTGTCAGAAATTCATGATGAAAACCCTAATGATTTTACCTGAGAGAGATTTGTTTGTTTAATAACATTCAGTTTTATTTTGATCACTAGCCAGCACTGTGTTAACTACTTCCTTTTACTTACAAATTAGTTGTGATTTTCGGGTATGGAAGAATATGGCTTATGTTTGTTGTAGAAAAGCTTGATCAAGTAGTCTTGGTTAAAAGGCAGTTAGTATAACTTGGAAAGTTGGTTTGACGTTTTTTGGCTGCGACATGCTCGGCTCTAGCAGTCTGTAGGGTATCTCAAATGGCTGCATTCTTTTATAGTTATCTTAATGTCTGTAATGACAACGAGTAACGGTTGAGGGAACATGCTATAATGCCTATATCTCACGTTGTTTCAATTGAAAAAGAGCGAAGTTTGGATTCAGAAGTCGATTCAGAGCATTTCCTATGTCACCATCATCATAAATCACTCCTTGAAGCATCAGCCAAAGTGATAACTTCAATATCTATAATCTACTGGAACAACTCTAATGAATTTAGTAAATCTAATGACCCTATACAAATCTATCCAAATTTTACATTATAATAATTACTTGTTTGTCGATTAATTGCACCCATTATTGATTAATATTAATATTGTAATTCATTAATTTAATGCTAAATTTTGATACAATCAATCTCATGCATTAAACGATCAATTTTACATTCGCTTAATCTAAAATCTAAAACTATGGTTGCTAGATCAACACGTTAATTATTATTTTGAGAGAAGTTCTTCTTTAAGCTTATTAATTGTGAGTCTTAACTCTATTACAAAAGCTTTGGATCTTCAAGTTAACTCCGGCAAGACAATCCTAACATCTTCTTTTATGGGACAAGATCTTCTGTCCAATATTACCATGTCTTATTCTGTCTCATGAAATCTTAACTATTTATTTTGCAGGATCCATGCGGGACCTACATAAGACCCACATAAATAAATGACTGAGATTTATTGGACACAATAAAACATTATGATATTAAACAAAAGATCTGGACTCCTTCTTCTAGAGCTTTAAGGTTAACCTATGAAAACAAGGTTTTCTAAAGCGAGAAAGGATAATAGAGCTCACCTCGCATGGATACTTACGAGTTTATTGTCATTTTTTGGTGCAAAGCTCTTGTGATATTTTGTGTCTGAAGTTTCAGATAAATTGGCATTCAGATGGTATGCAAATATGTAACTTAACTTTGGCAGGGACGGATCAAAAATAAAAATATATTAAACTTTTGAATATTCTTACTTAATTATAAATCGTTAAATTATCAAAAAATTATATTTTATGGATTAATATATATTTATAATTTATTTAATACGTATTTAAACTAAAATTCTTATCGGACCAAATCATCTCGACACCCCAAGATTTATAATATTTGAGAAGACTAATAAAGATCAGATATCGGCATGGTGTGCCATTAAGTCAAAAGGAAGCAAAGAGATTAAAGATAATTAAATTGACTAAGTCAATTTTTGGTTGCCTTGGAAGACTTCACGCTCAAGCGTTTAGCTTAGTCAGCGACTAATTTTTTAAGTAGGATCACATTTTTAAAGAGAGGATGACCAATTTAATAGAGTATAGCGAAAGGTTAAAATAAGAACCTTGGGTACTCTTCAGCACTTATATATCCTGTTCCAGCTAGCCACTCAACATATAACACTTGCAATGATTTTCACTGTACTACTATTACTTAGTACAGAACAAAAGGTGGAAAATTCGTTTTAAAAATATTTTAAAAATATATTACATTATATTATATAATAATTAATTTAATAAAACTTATTGATTGTTTGTATAGAATTTATAATATTTGAATCATTTTTAAATAATTTAACATTATAATAAACAAGTTCTTATCTTTTATATGTTTGTTTAGTGCATAATTTTGGTTGCAACTCGGTATAGAACGAGGGTGAATCAATTGGTCCAGATTCCTCACTTAAAATTCTCCTTATAGGAGGTTTTGAGTTCGAGTCACGCAAAAGGAGGGGAAATAGGCATGTTTCTATTGATGATCCTCCAGCCCCTAGGCATAACTCCTTGATCAGATCAATTACGGACGCCTCGTTTCCAGCGGCAGTGTGAGAGTTGGAGCTGCTAGGGAACCTGAGGACTGATGAGAACCTGATGCTGAGCAGAGGGGAAGCCAGTGATCGATCATCAAGTTGAACAATCAAGTATGTAAAGACTACTTGTGCGCAGAAGTATATAGGCTACGTAGGAACCTGAGAGATCTTGGAGTTCCAGATTTACATCCTCTAGACTCTTAGGGTGGGGTTGTTGGAGCTTAGGATTAATCCAACTAACTCGAAATACCTAATGTAATAAAAAAAAAAAAGAAGAATCGGACCCTTATCTTCGAGCTCTGAAACCTCAGTAGCCATGCATGTCTGTTTTACGCATACTGCATAGCGATATTTGTGCTTCTTTGACACTGACAAATACCTTAACTTTTGGTGGATGCTGTTCTCTTACTGATTCAACATATACGGTTCATGGCATAATCATGCCAATAGCAAGTTATGAAAAGTCCTGAGTTTTGTTTCATCACCACCATGATCAAGTTGCTTGAAGATCATGATACGATATGTCACGAAGAATATTTTCAGGTTAGGCACACCTAGAGATGGCACTTTGGATTAGTTTTAAATTTGAAGAATCAATTGAGTTTAATTTAAATGATTTGAAATACTCTAAATTAATGAAAATAATATCGTTTTAATTTAAATTTTTTATATTACCAGAAAATTATAACAAAATCGAATTCTTTATGACCTGTTAACAATTTAAAAGAGTTCAAAATTTTGTTTCAAGATGAGGATTGGGTTCAATAGCATCATGTCTCCATTACTTAAACTTGAAAAGGTAAGTTTCTTCTAATAAACTACATAATCTTAGCCAAATCAGCTCTTCGTTTTACCAAATCCCTCCTGGTTTATTACCTTCACACTACGAAATCGGAAATTCAAATGTAGGCACTAGCACATTCGTTAGCAATTCTGTTACCTTGAGCTAAACACCAAGGAAAGTTAAACAAACAAATGTGAAAACAGTGAAAGGAGGTTCTTTTCAAGACTTGCAGGTCAGTCAAAACCGGACACACTTGATTAAATTGAAATCTGATGTAGTCGTTACAAGTTGGATGTGAATGCGAGCGTTCATCTTGACTTTTCACCTCAGTAGGTCGAGACTTGGCAATTGTTGTGTTGACTAAAGGCAGAATTCGGAGGAAGCAGGGACTTCTTAAAAGTCTCAAATGCTGACAAATCGGGTTCGCTTGGATTTTGTTATTTGATTTAAATTTATCCTTTCGTAAAATAATTTATTTAAGATATATATTATATAAATTCAAAAGAATAGGGTTATTCTTTGTAAAGAAAATAGAAATGGTTTACATCTTTTCGATAAGTGCTCCCTAATTTTGGTTTTTGTCGATGCATGTAGAAAGTCCAGAAGTCGATGGGCAAAGGTCACTGTCAAATCAAGCGATGAATACAGGACCACTAGGAAATGTTCTTCTACTTCTAGGCAATAATATGAATGACCCGTTAAAGGTGGTTGAGTTGGTGGAGTTGAGATATGGTATCAAAACGTACTTTTTTTGAATTATGAATATAGGACTACTAGGAAATATTCTTCTTCTTCTAGCAATAATATGATTGAGTCCTTTAGGGTGATTGAGTTGGTGAAGTAAAGTTGGGGCATGAGATCAAAACGTTTCGTGTTTAAATTTCTCCCCTTATGATTTTTTTTATTGAGCCTATAGTGCAAAGTTTGTTAAGTGCAAAATATCCGATTTGTATAATTTGCAGACTATTGTATTAATATGGAGATTTACTCAGGACGTATTTAAAAGAAAATACATTCAATTCCTCCGTTTCAAATAAGAAGAAGAATGAGAATGTGTATGGGATGTTTCCAACTTAATTTTGTGTAGAATTGTCAAATGATTGCTTCCGTGTATGGTGGCTTTGAAGATAGAAATATCAATCTTTAATTAATGTCCGTTCTGTTCTAAGGCGGTAAGGCCAGAACACTTAAAGTTGATATGAGGATGATATCATTTAACACAAGAGGATCACTAAATAAAATTAGATTCTACTCCAAATCTATCATAAAGCCAATGTGGAGAGCAGTTAAAAATCTAGAATTCTGAAGCGTATAATAATAATAATAATAATAACAATAACAACAATAATAATAATCATAATTCAGTAAAAATTATGCTAAAAGGTGATATTTGTAAAAGTTCAGCAATATACCATATTATTCTTAACTAGTAGAGAGATTATTTCTAAAAATCTGAAGCACATAATTTGTGTATCAAATGCTATAAAGCACCATAAAATATGAAGAAACATTATGTTTTTCTACATCCAAATGATAATTAGTGTACAAGTCTGTTTTAATCCAAAAATAAAAGGTTGTTTTGTTTTTTATGTTCTCTTTTTCTATTTGTTAGAGAATTTAAAAAATAAATCAACACTATGAACTATATGTAGCTTATTCTATATACAAAAGTGGCAATGGAAAACAAATAAATATGGAGATGTGGGCTTTTTTTATAAAATATATTAGATTTTCTTGTAATTTATCAATTTTATTTAGTACTTGTTTTTTTTAATAGAAAATGAGCTTTAAAGCAACTATTAAAGTTATCCATTTGTGACTATAAAATCATATGTTCGTATCATGAAAACAACTTCTAAAATTACAAAAGAAAGGTTGCGTATATTATTAAATCTCTCTAGACTCCCGCAAAGCGGAAAATTTTGTGCATTAGATACATTGACTTTTATTTTGTTTTTTATATAATTTTGTGAGAAATATTCAATCTTATCTAACATTTTTATGACATCTTTTTTTATTAAGTTTGTTGTTAAAATATCAAGATAATTTATATAATAAATTTTATTACATGGATTATCTTGTTATCGGAGTAATTGAGAATTAATAAATTAAAGGACTAATATTTGTTAAATATATTGATTTATTATGTTTACTAAATTAATATATTATATATTATTATTTATATCTAGTACATTATAATCATTAACATGTAATATGAATTCTTGAGGTTCTTGTTGACTAAAACTTAACTCTTACCAACTTATTTCGTTGAGCCGACAGAACTTTATTCTGCAATTGCTCCTTTACCCGCATAAAGTATGTCTTTCTTTCATGCACCCACTAAGCTGCTTTTATGGAAAGGTTCACATTTGTTGTGTGTGAATATTCTTGGAAGAACAGCTGAGTTTTCTCCTTCTCGAGGCCTTGTGCTCGTTGACAAATTTAAACGACTAAAACCAAAACCCAATCTCCATGTTCCAAACATTCTCAACATACTCACTGTAAAGCAATCGCAATAAAGTAATCAAAAGAGTTATTTAATGATGGATGGATCTCATTTTCATGCAATGTTAATCTATTTTTACAAACTTGCATAAGAGACCAAATTTATCATCTCTAATACACTTCATCATCACTAAATAAATTACAATTTTTTGATATTATTTACATAATATTAATTATAATGACCACAAAAACCATATCTTTTAACATAAATCTAAAGTACGTGACATTGTTAGACTACTTAAATCAAGAAAGGTTCTTTTAGCTATGACTCTTAGATTTGTAGAATATTTTACCAATAAACCTTAAAGGAGCTGTGGATTCTAATTTATATGTTAGTCGAGTAATTTACTTGACAAATTTTTATAAGAGGAAAAAATAAACAAAAATTAATTGTAACTTAGACTTAAGATATATTAGTTGGGATACAAGACCTTCTCTTTCAGGGAATAATTCTCAAAGCCTAACAAAACAATAATTAATACAAATGGCTACAAGAACCAGAAAGTATTATTAGAGCAACTAATCAAGGCTAGAGAAAAAGAGTGGACACAAAAGAAATCAACTCTACTTCAATTCAGTAGTTCCTAGATCAAAAAGTTGCTAATATATAATGAAAAATTAGGGGTAAGCAATGACATCAATATTGCAAGAGAAGGGTAGATGGAAAGCAATAATGAACTGTATTCCATTCACTTTTCAAGTATGCTAATACACTGTATCCATCACCTTAAAGATCATACTTTTTGTATGTTTGAGATAGCGTAGGAAAAGTCAAGTTTTTCACCTTTCAAGTATTCCATTCACTTTGGAATGTAAAGTTCACTGCAAATTTTTGATCGATGAAGTTTACATTCGATAGGGCAAGTTGAGTGTTGGAGCCACCGTGCAATTGTCAGAAAGTATTACCAGACGTCATACTTTTTTTTTTAATTATTACGTTAAGTATTTCAATTTAGTCGGACTAATCCTAATCCCCTAAGATTC
>JANZLF010000222.1:4341582-4355692 GCA_026546835.1 Erythroxylum foetidum
ATTAAATATAATTATTGCATAATTATTACGTCACACCGGTTCGATCGGTGGTTGAACCGGTCGAACCGATCAAACCGGTAACTAATAAGACCACCGGTTCGATGACCGGTCCGGGTTTCAGAACATTGAATATGACAATAGACTATTTTGTTACTTTTAAAAAAATTCATAGGCTATTTTATAAATTTAAAAAATTATCTGAAACACCATCTAATATTAACCAGTGCTGGTATAATACCGTATTAGAACTTAATCCGATATTGTATTCACAAAATTGCCCACAATAGTAGGTGGATGAGATTAACTCGTTATTTAATTTTAAATTACTGAACATTATTTTAGGTTTTCCGTCGCAAGAAGAGCAAAATCATAAAGTGATAAAATGATAGATAACATTCAATTCGGAGCTGGGACAAGCCCCACTAAAGAAAAACACAGACCCAAGAAGAGCCCATACAAACTGGAACTGGAGATTCAATTTCAATTTCAAACCGAGTAGGTCAACGATCATTCCCTCCCTGACCTCCCGACCTCCCTCCTTTCCCGCCACTCCCGTTGACTTTCTTCCGTTTTTCCTGAATCTCATGATTTGAGATTTTGATGATTACGGTAAACTCAAACCTGAAACTTTGATCAAACATACATTTGATTTTTGAGTCGGGACCGAAATGATTGACGTACATGCACGATCATTATTATTATTATTTATTTAGTAACCCAACACCAAATCAATTAGTGTTCAGTGAATGCGATTAGATTGGGTGGTTCTAAAAGAAAGATTTGGTTTCTGGTTTCTTGATTTGGGTTACTGTTGAAATCGTGGCTTTGGTTGAATCGTACGTTATAATTAGAGTTGGTAGGTACGGAACATGAAACATTTCAATGTTTAGAAGCCACGACCTGATGATCATCAACTTCATGCACAGGCACAGATGAACCAAACCAAACCAAACCCTCATTTCTTGATTTCCTCCCCTTCGTCGAGCTTTTGAATTGACTTCCTGTGCATGAAACATCATTCCAGCTATAGTTCTCTCTTACATGTTCAAGCGACGAGATCTGCGCCTGACGATTAAAGGGGACAATACTAATTCAAATTAGGTCGGTGTGCACGACAAGATTCCTGACTTACCCAAACTAGTTAATAATAATGATAATAATTAATGTTTATAAATAAGTTTTTTTAAAAAAATATTTGCATAGATAATAAATTTGGATCGAGGAATTGTAACTTCAATCGAGTGGTTGGTAGTGTAATGCTTTTTTTAATGTTCATATTCGATTCGAATTCTAATTGCAAACTTCAAAATGATGCATTATAGTGTCAAGTATAATGTTACGTAATGAAAACGATATTATTTTAAAGTTTGTAATTAAAGTTTTTAATAAAAATTGATAATAATTTCACCACAATAGCTTAAGCTGTTGTGTGAGGTCAACTTAATTAGTTTTATATATTATCTAACACACCCCCTCAAGTGAAAGCCCTTTGGGCTTGAAACTTGCACAAGCTTACTTTACCTTATGCTTAATTTAATTAGAATAGGTAGGTGGTAGCATTCGAACTCATGACCATTTGGTCATAGAGGCTTTGATATCATATTAGACGACCATTTCACCACAATAGCTTAAGTTGTTGTATGAGGTCAACTCAATTGATTTTATATATTCTCTAACATAAAAAAGACCAAAGTTATAAAATAACAATGATAAAAAATTAATGATAAAATTTAAAATTAAGAGATTCAACAAAATTTAACCAATGATTACATTTATCATCTCTTTATGTATAAAAAGAATTGGTAAATTATGAGTATCAACATATTTAATACACAAAGTTTTATATTTTTTGGAAGTTTGAAAAGGGACATAATGTATACAACTTTTTTTTTTCGTGATTTGAACTTATGATGTTACGATAAAAAACCTGGTAAACTATAAGTGACAAAGTAGAATTATGTTTACCAAATGTACTCTGTTTGACAAATCTCCCCTACCTAAATATAACATATATCAAACTCAATACCTAACAATTGTATAGGGGGGGGAGAAAAAAAACACACTCGTACAACGTAAATTATAAACTTGGTCTGTTCTTCTTGGATTCGTTTCAAGTCGTAAAATGGAGACAAAAAGGAAAGAAACCAAAAAACACTGATGCTTTTCACTGTTAGATGAGAGCTTTTTTCAGAAACATACATCACATCGGAGGTGTAGACGACAAATGCAATTTATTCTTCTTTCGACATACTTTCGACCTTTATTCCCTATTTAAAACATTGAAGGTTTCACCGACAACTATTCCATACATGCCGACTTGAAATCACTTTGAGTTGACGAGCTAAATGAATTAAGATTTTTTTGTCTAATATCATTCTGTCTTATTCTGTCTCATAAAATCTTAAATATTTATTTTGCGGGATTCACGTGAAATTTACGTAGAATCTATCATTGAACACAATAAAACATCATAATATTAGACCAAAGATCTGAATTCCGAGCTATATACGTCGTTAACTTCTTACAACTTTGGAACATTTGTCTATACAATAAAGTGTTAGCACTAAACGAGCTTCACGTTCGGTGGGATTAGATGGATCCAACTGTTCTTAGAAAAACGAAAGGAGTATAGTGACACACCATCATAGTGCATATTTTTGACATGACACGATAGAATTTGACAAACCCTTTAATCCGATAACACCGTACGCTTTATTCATTTTGTGATCAAGAGTAGTTAAACTTTACTAATAATGCTGAAGAACAATACCCTTTTGACCTTACAAGGTATATGCAATCCCATTTTGTCTTTCTTTTAGTTCATGCGTGAGCCTTTTGTATTGGAAAATTTCGTCCCAAAGTGATCAAAGACAGACTGTTCTCCTTTTTTTTCTTTTCTCTTTAGAATTCGGTTTCGAAAGAAAAAGAAAAAGAACAATACAACTATGAATATTATCTTTATCGGTTTAAGTTTAGATGATATTGAGGGGTTCTAAATCACTAAAGTTAATACATATACGAGTAAAATTATCGTATCTTAATTCAGGATTTTAAGATAATAAAATATGATTTCTATTTTTATATTAATAGTTTATGCTTTTATGAAATTAAAGGGTTTAAAGGGATTTTAAAAATATAAACCACATTCAAATTAATATATATCTAATTAAAAATATTATACCTTATTCAAGTTTCATATTTTCGAGTTTAACATTACCTCCCTCTCTTCTATCAAAAAAATGAGTTAATGCTGTTAATAATCAGGGTATTCTGGACGAACAAATTGTTTAAACTACCCATAAGCGGGACTATCACGTCATAGCATGTTTAAGATAATGAATTGTGAATTTTATTTAACTATGATACATCATAGAGCAAGCTTATTACAAAAGCCATGTAACTTAGTAACTATCGTGCCATAATTATTATGCTTTATTAGAAGATGAATTAATTTTATAGTTATCTAACATATCAAATCTCTCTAAGAACATTCTGCGATATTAGATCATGATTCATGACGAAGTTAATCTCACCAAATTGTCAATGCAAGGACGAGGTAAACATGGATGCTTTTTTTTTTAAATCTTTTTTTCTGGACGTCAAATGTTGGTTGTTCACTTTGGAAAAACCAAAGCTGCAAAAGCATAACGTGCTTTCGCATGACTGCCAATGATAAAAGCAAAAAGAGGTCTCTAGCTAAATAAACAGCAGTAACATGAAAGCATTTTTCATGCCAGCTCCATTATAAAGCTCTCCTCTTATGTACCAAACTCACTGTTCCATATGTATATTCGATCGACATTTTCTGTGTTGATGAGTCATATGATGTTCTCGGTAAAAAATCATTACACTTGCATGGTGGATTCATCAAATCTCAACTGCAAAATTATAATCAAATGTCCGAAACATAATCAGGAGTTATTCTTTGATTCTTGTAACTAATGATATTGTTTTCATATTCTGTCAGAAGTGATCATATGGATACATTTCAGGATGTTACACAAGTTTCTGTGACCAATGGCAAGTGCTGCGGAACAATGAACTTACTCCTGTAAGAATTTACTTCTTCCAAGGTCATCTCTAGTTGGTCAGTTTCTAGTCATGAAACTATCATTCCTCACTTTAGAGAATCGCTGGACTATTTCTCAGTAGTTCGAACACAAATGATGATGTTGGGGTCACCATGAGGTTTGAAATGTACAGGAAGAGAGACGATCGTGCACGTGTGGGAAGAGACCATGAGAAGAGGGATTGACTGGTAATACAAAGCCATGGATGGACGTGGAGTAGCTTTTATGTGCAAGCTATCATGAGGTTGGAGTAAGTGGGCTTACAAGAAATACAGAACTCAGTGCGTTTGGTTTTCATGGAAAAGAATAATAAACAAATTCCACCAAATCCTGATATCAGAATTGTTTTAAAGGAAAGGAATTTGCATGCTACTTTTGACGAAAGCTTGAAATGATAAAGGGGAATGAGTAATGATGATGTTACAAACATGGAGAACCATAATGGCTGATGAGATCAGATGATATGTAATGGTCAAAAGCTGAAAGCAAAAAGAGACCCAACTCTTGCCGGTTTTGTGTACTTGAGAGAACAAATAAAGCTGGATGTAATTATGAATATAGTGATCCCATATTGCGAAAATAATTTCATAGACTTCAATCATATTGCCTTAAAAGCTTCCCTCCACCATTACTTTGGAGATTTCTACATAGAGAGATGTTGACATGATGGGTCTGAAAATTTGAGGTTCTTGTTCATGAAAGGTCCCGCTTACATCTCTATCTAGCCCTCCAATTCTTTCCACTAACTAAAGAAGATAAAGCAAAAAAATATATTGAAAAGGGAAAAAGCACTAAACAACAATCTTGTGCTAGCTGTGTCTCGTAACTCATGTTTTCCCCATGCAAAAACTTGAGTAACAACTTCCTGAAGCAAAAGCTAGCCTCCTGTTATGCATCTGTCCAACCAGCAAAAACTGAAACATGAGGCAAGGACACTGCAGGCCTCAATTGGGTTGGTGGAATCCAAGAATTTATGTTACTAGTCGGACTGGAAAACAACTTTGAAGTTGCCGAAGGTGGCATTGCGAGAAGCATTGGCAAGCTTCCTGTTCTATCAGGGCTGCCTTCCCTGGAGCTACTTAAACTAGTCACCAGTGAAGAAGCATTGGACAAATGAGCTCCCATCTTGGCTAAATCTTCTACCTCTGGCTGATGAATTGAACTCACGGTATTGATTCCGATTACGCTCTCCGGGGCCAATGAGGAAGCCTGAGTTTTATAGTTGTCAGCAGCAAATGTAGCTCTATGATCCTGTTGTGGAGTTGATTGGTGGAGGATCATTTTCCAATCCGGTGCATTTTCGTAGTTTTTCTGCGAAGGAATGACTTCTCCATTGCTACAAAGAACAGGAGGTTCATTATTTGCTACATCATCACTGGTGGACCCTATGTCTTTGTTCCTTCTAGCTAACTCTCCAGCAAGAAGTGTGTTGCTTGCCATGATTCGTTCAACATCATATCTTGTTATGTCAAAATTAGTTACAGCATTAACCCCCCGGAACTTTATCGCGGCTATATCATAGGCTTCGGCTGCTTCCTCCTGGGTGCCTGAAGTTTTATTCGAAGAATCAGAATTAAACTCGTTAACATTTTGCAAAATGCATTTCAATTCTGCTTAGCTGAAGAAATGTTTTTAACGATAGTTAGTCTGACTCCCAAGTCTGCATAATTTCAAAAGTGCCTAAAAGCAGAAAATTAGCCGAGAGTGGCTCAAAGATTCTACTTTTTAAAGTAAAAAAAGCAAATCCTTTTATTACTTTAGCTGCAACTTAATTAACCAAACATTCCTGGAGGCAATAATCACACAACTTTTGATAAACCGAAACAGTTCTTCAGAGTAACAGGACTCACTGAATGTCCCTAGGTAAAGGTCCTTATTCCCTGCAACCCTGCCAATCCTAGCTTGCCATCTTCCATGTTGATGATGCCTGCCAAGTATCGAAACAGAAAAGACAAAATATTGTTTTGTTAAGGGAAAAATGCAAGTGGGAAAAATATTGAAATTAATAAAAATATAGGATAAAACAGACCTTGTCACTCCTCTGTACATTGAAGCACCTCGAGAGAATCCACTGCTTTTTCTGCAAAGAAGCAATTTAAAAGATGATGAATTTCAAAAGAAAGATGGGTGATCATCAAAATGAAAATAAAGAAATTTAAAAAGCTTTCACCTTCTTAGATGAGCAACATATTCCTGTCTGGTCATGTTTTTCATTTCTTCAATCTCTTTTTGATAATTTTCCAGCTGAGAAGTAAAAATAAAACAACTTCAGTACACAAGTAGCTTGAAAGTAATGTTAACATTGAATTCTGATAAGAGGGTCGAATTTCATTACAGGGAAGTTGATATGTGTAGAGGGTCCCCAATACTTGAGTGCAGCTAGATCATAAGCTCTTGCAGCTTTCTCTTCCATATCATAACCCCCTGAAATTTAGATTAACTTGCTTAATACGTACTGAGAACACATCTGAAAAATGTCTCTTCACTGGAAATGAAAGGAGGCTTACCCAGATAGACTGAAATGGTAATTTGTTGGAATGGCACCACAATCAAGCAAAAAAAAGGTAAGAAATCAGTGATTTACAGAACCTGAGTTGAGTAAAGAACAAAAGCTTAATTATCGAGAAGCAGACAATGTGGATGGATTTATCTCTAACCTTGCCTTCCTTTCCTGCTTTGACCTTCTTTCTTGCAACTATTGTCCCACAAATGGGCTTCATATCTTCCAGTCCATCTATGCCTGATTAAGAAATGGAAACTATGAGACAACAGACATAATTTAATAAAGATCAGAAAGGACAAAGGAACAGACAAGCATAATAAAAGCTAACATGCAAAGAAAAGCTTTACCGATATTAAGAGAAATCAGTGGTACCGTAGACAAAACTGAAGAATAAGAAGGGTTGTTAGGGAATAAATGAAACACTAACCTTGTCACGCCCCTATACTGAGAAGTTCTTTGCCCAAATGTATCAATGGACTTCCTGTGCACAATCTGCTTCTGATCCACCTTCTCAGGCCCCCTCTTCTTGGTTTCCATAGCAGCACAGTCAGTCACAGCAGGTGATATTTGCTGAGAACCAGTAACACAGCTTGATTGTGAACCAGGGCTCATAGACAAGCTCAGCGACTGCAAGTCCCGATAAGCCAGAGCACTAATAGACCCAGATTCACTTCCATTATCAGCCATGCAACCAATCATCTTATGGTCCATTGGATGGCTAGTTTGATAGTTTCTCGAGATCCAATTCTTCATACCATTATTATCGCCAAGATTTGGAAGCTGAAGATGGCAATCAGAAACTGGTGTTACTTTAACTTCCTCTCCTAATAACATCTCTTGGCTCCTAAAACTATAGTAAGGGAGCTGTTGAGCTTGAATTTGGTGCCTGGAGTTCTGTTGAAGATGGTGTAAACAATTGTGGTTATCAGGTTCATGACCTGGGTTTTGCTCATAATACACACTGTCTAAACTAAGAGCCATAGTCTCTCTATCATTGCTTTCGTAGTGATGAGTCCCCATGGTTGCACCACCAAAGAAGTCCTCGAGTTTTGGTGTCGAGCTCGTCACCATTGTAGCTTAATATGGAAAATTTCAAAACACAGAACCGTTCACGCAAGTTTGAGAATAACATTTACCGCCCCAAAACAACATAAACTTAAGCTTAAGGACAAGAATGTAGAGGACTTAAATGCGAGCTAAGTAGCTAACCTTGAGGCTGTGACCTGGCAAGCTCTTCCATTATGCAGAGGGAGCCATCAGACTTGAGTGGCATCACAGGCATAGGAGAGTACAAGCAACCAATTTCACCATCAACTCCATAGTAAACGCCATAAGAGAGATGTGGTGAGGAATGGTAAAAGCTTGTCGGGATAGCAGTAGGAACAGCAGAAGAAGCGGAGTCTGGTTGATGATGGTGATTTCGGTTTGAAGAAACCTCCATGTTCAAGTGAGAAGACAAAGAGAAACCTAACCAGTTAGTATTGCTGTTCTTGGCATTATCATCATTACTGCTCATGGCCTTCATTTCTTTTGTGTACCCTCCTGATAACTTTCAAAGTTAAAAGAAGAGATTCTTGGCAAATTTCTCCTGTGGCAAGGCAACTCAATCATTGGGCCAAAAAATAAACTAACCACACAGAACCATCTCTCTCAAACCACTTCACGCACCACTTTCATTATGTTAAACTGGTGAAGTTTTGTTGTCTAGCAGCAGCAGAACTGAGATTGGAGGGGGTGAAATCTAACAACTCAGATAAACAAAATCCAAGTTCTGCAACTGAATCTATGCTCTTTCTTCTCTCACTAACTCACTCACTGAAAAGATTTATAAAGAGAACAAAGCAAGTTCCTTTAAACTTAAACAAAAAGAATGAGTTTCAGCAAGCAATGTTGGGCATCCTTCCTGCATTCCATAGGGATCTGCGAATGAGAAAGACATCTGCTTTTACTTTACCCTACGCTCCACTGATTCTTCTTCGCCTTTCTCTTACTTTTCTTTATTCAAATACACACACACACACATTTAATGTATATATCAAACACCCTTAAAACTGATACCTACAATGAAAACAAAGAAGCATTAAAAGGACAATACCTACGCAAGAGACAAAGAAGTCGTAGTTGTAGTAGTAACAGTACCATAAAGAACTCATTTTTCTCGAGTAGATTAGGACAGCTTAATACCCAGCAGAACACATCAGTCAGAAACAAGCTTTTCTATGGCTTTATTAAAGCATCAAGAGCTTTCAGTTAATTTGCACCGAAACAAGCACTCACTCTATACTTATTTATACATAAATGTATCTTAAATATATAAATATATAAAAAGCCCTCTGAACGACAGTCACAGCGATGTTCATGTAGTCATTTCAAGCTTTCAAAGTTAGTACGTAGCTTCTGCACTGGTCCTACTCACGTTGCAGTTTGAGAGGATAGGCATCTGCCACCTCTACCGAGAGTGCAGTCCAACTCGACACGACATCGTTTCGTTGCTCTCACATCCCGGCTAAGTGTTGGCAATCAGTCACCGCCAAGTTTGACCACCTCCGCCATTTTTGCCCTTTTGTCCAATAATATTCCCACAGTTGTCTTAGGCACAGGAAGCTCGGGTATTGTGATTGGCTAATTGCAAAACCAAACTAAGTTTTGAGTCCTAGTTCTTGGTAGTTCCTTCTTTGGAGGATTATATTAAAGGAAAATTCATTGATGGTATAAAAGAAAATAAAGAATGATAATGTGATCAAACATGGGGACGCTTTGGCTGGTTTAACGGTGTCCTGGAACAGTAAGAGGGTACAAGTATGTTTTGGATTCTGCAGGAAGTGAGCCCATGTATCCCTGAATCTACCCATTCAGGGACTGATGTATATATATGTATGAATATTGAATGGTAGTCAAGATCAAATTGTGGAATTATTGATGTAGAAGGAACTGTTGGAGAGCGTTGGAGGATACAGTCAGCACCAGCTTCCGGACAAAAAGAAACATGTAGGACACACACAGTCCTAAAGAAAGTCTAGGTCAAGGGTTGCAGATATTGAATCAAATATTATATTTTAATTAAAATTTGATTATGAGACACATATTTTTCATTTAATTTCTAAAAATTTACAAAAATTCTTAATTTTAAAGAATCTAGAAATTTTTTCTTTCTTTTTTAAATTTTTGTAAAAAAATAATTACAAAATATATCAAATGTATGTTAATCATATATTACTAATATCAACTCAATCCAACTCTTGACATCAAGTCAAATTAATTAAATTTGACTTAAATTATTAATTTATATCATCATCGTCATCATTATCACACCCACTATGAAGTTCCACGATAAAAAGAAATATGAAAAGGTCTAATAATATGCAGTCTTACCTATATATAATAGAGAAGCTGTTTCCAATAAACTCTCATGCAGATGTCATAATAAAAGAATAATGCAAGTTAAAAAGTAAATAAGCAAATAAAAGTATTACTTAAAAAATATGTTATAACCAAGTTAATAAATTATTAGTTTAAGTTTGATTTAATTAGTTCGGTTCTAATTTTAAAAATGAGATGAATCATCGTATAAACAATTTTTTATTGGTATAAATATGAAGTTTGTCTATACTTATTAGTGTTACTATGATTTTATTTTTAATAATATTTTTATTTTATTTTATCTCTTTTATTTCTTTTAGTATTATATACTATTTATTTTTGTTCGTTTATCTATTTTCCCTATTTTATTTTATTTTTTATTTTATTTCTTTCTTTCCATTTTATGGGTTATTTATTTATATTTTATTGGTATTCTTTTATTATTTTTATTTTCATCCATATATGTAGTTCATTTAAAAACAACCTCTCTGCTAGTTAAGAGTAAGACTGCATACTGCAGGATCTCTTCAGATTCCGTAGGAATTTATGTTGGATGTTTTTGTTATTTTTTATAAATATGATGTTTATGGTGTGTATATTTTATTATTATTATTTAATTAAAATCTAAAAGAAAAAGTGATTATAAATTCATAAATTTCTATTTATCAAAATTCACCAACTTAATTATAATATTAATAAAGAAAATTCTAAAAACATTTAGAAAATAATTAGATTTAGAGTAAACGAAATCATAAATAACGAATAGCATCACACCCCATTTAAAATTCTCAATGAGAAAATGATTTTATTTTTAATAAGGCAGGGCATTAAAATGGCACTTTTATTTAAGGGATCAATTCATTTATACCCATTTATATGTGTCACTCTGTGCCTACTCATATCTATCAATCCATTAAATATTAGTAGATTGATAAATGGATTCATGGAAGTGAGCACAAAGTTACACACGAAAACAACAAGAACAGTCGCCCTCTGCTTTTATATGTAAGTAGCGATGCAAAGAGGAGAAGATCAAATCCTCTCTGTTTCAATTAACGGATTCTTACTCAATTATATTAAATTTTATCGATATATTTATACAAGATTTATGGAAGTATATAAATTAAATTAAATTAAAAGGCAGTTTAAAGCAGGGTAATGGATTGGGTGCTCCTATTCGAGACAAGATCTTTTGTCCAATATTATCTTGCTTTATTCTGTCTTATGAAATCTTAACCATTTATTTTATGAGACCCATACAAAATTTATATAAGACCCACATAAATAAATGACTAAAATTTATTAGATACAATAAAATACCGTAATATTAGACGGGGATCTGAAATCCTCCTGCCTACAGTACATAGAAAGCGATTAATTCTTTAGCCTGCCTGTTCCCGCGTCTGTGCCTGTGCGTACTAATGATGCCAGAAGACTATGACAAGATAAGAACTTTGACCCTTCCAACAAAAATTCAGACACCACAGGTCAAGCTGTCTACCTTTTCTTTCCTCTCTTTTGGACACCAACTTGTATCCTTCCAAGTGCTCACCGCTTCAATTATTGTCTGTTTGTTAAAAATCTTAAATGCCACTGTCATACACACATATCATCTTCCATCTTTACTACTTCTTTAATAATATGATTTAAGAGTTGAGGGATCATGGACATATTAAAAATAGTCAGAAAGTTTGGATCGTTCATCGACCTGCCTCAATTATCTTACTTTGGTATGGATATTTATGAAAAAGCATCTCCTCTGTAAATCTTACCTGTTCATATCAAATGTCGAGCTAATTTTAGTGTTTAGACGATATACGTAGCATGTTTGAACTTACCCCGATACCTTTTCAATATAAAGATTAATTTTTGAAATACTACGTACCCCGAGAATTATGTATAATTTTTCATTGATTTACCTCTCAAGAAAAATGAAAATATTGATCTTATCAAGTCTAATCACTTTAACTTACGCTTATATTTTGTTTTTTGTTTTTTAGTAATGAAAAATTGAAATTTCCACAAATTTTAGATGATTCAAACTCGAGGTCGAACTTACAATCTTAAGTACAAAAAGTACGTGAAATTCTCATTTGTAACAACTTTGGGATAAATAACCAAAAAAAAAGTCTATAGTTCTCATCTATAATTCATCCCTTTTGTTGGAATTTATTGTGAAATTGAAAGAAAAAGAAAAAGGGAAGAGAACTTGATTATAAGGTTAAGCTTGGCTAAAAGTTGATATTCTTCGAATGACATTGATGGGTGAAGGGGCCTTAAGGAACATGCTTTGGTATGTGGGATATGCTCTATTTTATGATTGAAGAACTAAAGCAAATTAATAATTAAAACCACTTTAGAGTATAAATTCCTTTAAGACAAATTTGAAATAGCAAAAGTCTGTACATTAAAGAAAGCTTGGGGATTGCTTCCGTGTCTCAGTTGCTTTGCTTGGGCAAAAGCTTCCCCTTCTTCATGGCTTGTCGTGAAGGTCCAATAACAATAAAATGATAAGAGAATGATACTTAAGTGCAATAAAATTCTTAAGTTATAGGTTCAAGCGACGAGATTCGTGTCTGGCGATCAAAGGAGACAATATTAATTTGAATTGGATCGGCGTGCATGACAAGATCCGTGACCCACCCAAACTAATACCAATACTCAAGTTTTACTGAATCGTTATTATCACCTTTCATGTCGTTCTTGTACGTAACATGCTCTACTCGTTCGTTCCTGTTAATTGATCCAATTTCCTTGAGCCAAGGAAAACGACTGGACAAACCTCGCAAAAAGCTGCCTACTCACATGCATGCAAGCATTTCAAGTTTATCCTGTACTATTGTTTTATAAATTAGTTTTAGACGACAATACTCAGTAAACACGACGTAGGGATAAACCAATCTCAGGCTACAGTTTAAGAACCATGAGATACCAGAAATAGGAGGTTTTGCATGGCCAAGTTGATTCATGGAGGAGACAGATTTTCCAGAGGAAATGATTTGGTTATTGAAAAGAGAAATGGAGGGAAGTTCTAAAGATTTGTACTGAAAAAAAGTGGGGAGAGGGTCTCTCTTTTTTGATTGAAGCAATGATGAGCAAATCCACCACAAACCAAAGCTATCTTGGTTATCCATGTTCAGTCTTTTTGTTTTGTCTTCTTCATTTCAGGCTCTAATAATTTAAAAGTTGGTCATATATTTTTTAAAAATTATATTTCTCATATTAATAAAGAACACTTAATGTTATGTTGCTAGAGTATTTTAATTATGTTTTTTAAAATTTAGACTAGTATTATAAAATTAAATAATTCTTTCTTTTTTAATTAATTACGCCAAGACATAATTAGACTAGTATGATAATTTTAATTAATTTGTAGTTATTAAGAATCAGCCCAAGGTCTAATTTTTCTAAACAAAACAAACATCGTTTTATTTATAAAACTCAGGCCTGAGCAGTTCAAGTTCATATTCAATTTAAAAAATTATTTTAAAAACTTTACTTAAAAAATTGGCTAAAGTTAATATGTTAAAAAATTGAAAAAAAACACATACAACTAAAATAATCGAATCGATTAAAGTTAATACATATAGGACTAAAATTATCATATCTTAATTCAAAATTTTAAGATAATAAAATATGATTTCTGTTTTCATATGTAACTTATTCCATTCTTATTGTACATTGCAGCATAAAATTTACTTTTAATAGTTTATGTTTTTTTAAGAATAATAGTTTATGTTTATATAAAATTAAAGGGATTTAAAAAATATAAATCACTTTCAATTTGATATATATCTAATTAAAAATATTATATCTTAATTTAAGCCATAATTTAAGTTTTTTCCCCTATTTGACAGCTAATTCTATCTACTGATTTTACAGCTGTTTGTCATTTAATGTTTAGTAAAATTAGATGTTTAGTGTTAATTGTTTATGTGTAAAATGACTTATGAGGACATGACTTTAAAAAAATTATAAAGGTATCAATATTATATATTTTAGTATTTCGTTGAATATTCTTATAAGAATTTAGATTTTAGATATTTAATTCTATAAAAATTAAGTTTATAACTCTAATAAAAAACATACAACATATAATAATAATAATAATAATAATAATAATAATAATTATTATTATTATTATTATTATTATTATTATTATTATAATTTTTAAAAA
>JANZLF010000222.1:4379433-4391047 GCA_026546835.1 Erythroxylum foetidum
TTTAAATAAAAATTAATTGATTTATTTATATTTATAAAAATTGATTAATTTAAAAATTTATATAATAAATAATACATTGATTGATTTTTGATAATAAAGATTATAAAAATTAAAAATTTAACCGGAGAATTAATCCGTTCAAAATTAAATCAATTGAATTGTTGGATTTTCAAATGGTTAATAATTACTGTAAAAATATAGGATATTTTGTGATTTTGGGAGCAAAAGAAGAGAGCTAAAAAAGTTAAGAAGAACAAAAAGACCCTTCAGGGACACTAAAGTAACTTCACAAACTAAAAATGACAAATTCTTTATTTCTTCACCACCTTATAATAGACCATGGATAGGTAGGTATATGGTAGCATGTCTGAGAGAGTGGCACTGGTTGATAGAGTTTTTGGTGATAGCCATCTTTGGCCAGTGTTGGTGCATTCGCTCAGTTTCAACTTTCAACCCTCCTCTCTCTTCAATTAGCTCACCCCATTAAACAAATAAAGTACAGAGCCCACCGTTGTGATGCGTCTCTCTTTCACTCTCTCTTTCCCTTTCAACCCTTGAGAGAGAGAGGGGAGAAAAAGCTTCCTACTTTCACTTCCACCGCTATGGGGGTATTCATGGTCGTTTTGTAGATAGGTTGTTTTTGTCTCCAACATGAACTTTGGGGCTCTGGGGTTGGATGGTTTTGTGGGTCCTGAACATATTGGAGCTTCTTCTCAGGTCTCAGCTCCTGAGGCCAAAAGGAAGATTCTTGAATCTAGTTCAGCTATGCACGAGGGGTCGTCTTGTGATGAGTGGAGGAGTCTGAAGATGGTCAGGATTGACGATGTATCTGTCCCCAAGACAATGCCATTGCACCAAGCAAGTCCTTTCTCGAGATCTAATGTTATGGTTTCTTCTGATACTCGCCAACGAGAGCACATGCTCAGCTTCTCTTCACCCAAAGCAGAAGCTACTCCTTTTCTTAGTACAAGTGGTGGGTTGATGGAAAAAAGCGCTCAAAATAACTCTGGCTTTCCCTATTATCATCAACTGACAAGCGCTGCATATAGTAGAAGTTCAGGTATTATGTTAGAATGCTCTTGTGCTTTTGCCTTGATAGTTCTTGTTTTGGTCAAAGTTGGGCTGTGCGGTTTCTTTGGTATTTGATTTTGTGAAGTGGTTTTGGAGATAGCTAAGATGGATTAGTGATGTTCATTTTGTCCTCATCTCCATCTTCTAGGTAGGTTGGGTATTGGAAACCAAAAAGGGAGTCTTGTCTGAGAGGAAAGATTTTTTTTTAACTCTTTCTGCTCTTGATTTGGTAAAATCTTAAACGGTCAAACCATATCTGAAATGAAAAGGTAATTAAGATTAGAGAAATCAGTAGGACTAACATATAGAGCTTAGTTGTTTGAAATAAATCTATGTTTCATTTGGCTACCATAAATGTTCTAAACAAGAAAATTTGTATTCAAATGAGCAGGTTCTGGGACTGGAAGTTTGAATGGAAGCTTGCATGGTCCCTTTTCTGGGACAAGAGGTCCTTTCAGTCCATCTCAGTGGATGGAGCTAGAACACCAGGCCTTGATCTACAAATATATCTCTGCAAATGTGCCTGTGCCCTCCAATTTACTCATCCCGCTCAAGAAGTCGCTTTACCCGTACAGTTTGTCCGGAGCTTCTGCTGGATCATTCCCTCCCAACTCATGTAAGCTTCTTTGCTTTCCTTATCTCTAAGACAATAGCTAAGGCCAACATTGTATTCCCTGCAATACTTGGACAAGTAATCATAGTTCTGAATCAATCTCCGTATGTTCCTTTTTCTTTCTTTTTTGTTCTAGACGAAAAGTTTATGTCTTCATCCGTGTGTTGAGTATGCTGGTTTATATATCTGACTTTTTACTGGTTACGATATATTTCTTTGTCACTTTTATTTATTATGTAATGGGATTTTTAGTTTGTTTGGTTTGTGTTGTGTTTTCAGTTTTTTAACAAAATTACTTTCACAAATCCATTATGTGCTCACGAATCAAAAGTGCTCCTTTTAGCTTTTTAAAGTATGAGTCTTTGGAGTTGTTCTTTTTGGGTCCCTTCTTTTGGCTGATTGTTCTACTCCTTCAACCCTCCACTTTCTTTCTTTTTTTCCTCTTTTGTTTTGCTTCTTTCTAATTTACAGTGGGATGGGGCGCTTTCCATCTGGGTTATGGTGGCAACAACAATGATCCTGAACCGGGAAGGTGCCGTCGAACAGACGGGAAGAAATGGCGGTGTTCGAGGGATGCTGTAGTGGACCAAAAGTATTGTGAAAGGCACATTAATCGTGGCCGCCATCGTTCAAGAAAGCCTGTGGAAGGCCAGACTGGCCATGCTGCCACTGTGACTACCAATTCCAAGGTGGTGCCGATGACTTCTTCCATGTCAACGTCGGTTATAACCAGTGGTGGCACCACCAACAGCCTTGCTATTGCCCAAAAACAGTTTAAGAGCTTGCTACCAACTGATGCCAATTCTTCTGCTGTCAAAAGGTGAAAAAGAACTTTGATAATTTCTTGTGATTTGAGTTTCCAATTTAATGTCCTTATTTTCTAAAGTTGGGGTTTAAAAGAGTTTATACTTAAAATTCCTTTACTTTTCCCATAGAGCTGACCTCTTTATTTCATCTTTTTCTTTTGGAGAAAATGACCATTCCTAAGAGTTGAAACTTGGGATTCCTTCTCAAAGGTGGAACCTTTTGATCTGCCATGCTAATGATCTATTTGGACATTGATTTTAGGCTTTATATATGTCCAAATTGGTAACTGTGATGTGCATTACTCTGTTGTTACACGACTTTTGACTTCAAAATGTTTTTCACACATGGTTCTTGTTACTTCTAAAAGTTTTGGACACTTATTAAATTGAATTTGATTAACAGAACACAGGATGTAAGCGGCAAAACGATTGTCTCTTCTGCCGTCAAACCAAAGTCTGAGGAGTCTACTTTCACCATCCCGAAGCAGGATCAAGGAATTGTTGAATCTTCTCTGTCGGAATTTGGCCTTGTTTCCTCTGATTCTCTCCTTAATCCTTCTCAGACGATTTGTTATATGGACTCCAGAAATTGTGAGTCATTTCTGAATTTCAGTGACAAAGAAACTCAAGATCAGCATCCCCTTCGTCAATTCATGGATGACTGGCCCAAAAACCATGGAAGTCGCTCAGTCATTAGTTGGCCTGAAGAGCTGAAATCTGATTGGACTCAACTCTCAATGTCAATCCCAATGGTCTCCACTGACTTCTCATCATCATCATCCTCACCAACCCAGGATAAGCTCGTTCCCTCACCATTAAAGCTATCTCGCGAATTTGACCCCATTGAAATGATTTCAGGAGCGAGCGGCTTCCCAAACGAATCAAGCCAAAAGCAAGCAAACTGGATACCTATCTCGTGGGGAACTTCAATGTGTGGACCGTTAGGGGAGGCCTTCAGCATTACATCCGGTGGCGGCAACACCAGTACTTACAAGAGTTCGTCGGCCCTTAACCTCTTGAATGAAGGGTGGGATGGTAGTCAGCAGTTGGGATCTTCTCCAACTGGAGTGTTGCAGAAAACAAATTTCGTATCACTCTCCAACAGCAGTTCAGGTGGCAGCCCCAGAGCGGAGAGCAAGAAGAACAATGACGGTACCAGCCTTTTTGATGATGTGATTAGTTCAACAGTTGTAAGTTCATCCTGCATTCCGTCTCTGTAACTTGGGATCATCTGAGCACTCATAATCCGGTGGAAGAGTACTGAAGAAGCTTTGGAGTTGCATTTATCTTGTAAATTTGTTTCTGCTGCTGTCTCATTTTAGAATGTAAGACTTGGTTGGTTTCGTTTTAACAGCTACTTGTGTTCATGCTTTTATGGAAAACCTTATCCTATAGTTTGATGAATTTAAAGTAACTTCTGCTTGGGATGAAAAATAATAGAATGATGTAAATCCATATAAAGTCAAAAGACTTCAGGACCTGTGGGGACAAAGAGAGTCGACGATGAAGAGTGAAACTTCCATACATACATACATACATACATATATCATAATGTAACTTGAATAACAGATATTGATCATTTGATTGATTCGTTCGTTGCCCATCATCATATCATGTTGTGGCAGGCTCCTCTCCACCCATTCCTGTTGGGTAGGTCGCTAACAAAGATATCTAATTAAAAATGTCCGAATGTCGCCAGTTAGGAGATAGAAATACATAGAAGTTCCCCTGGGCTCGAGCAAGGAGACGCTCAACACTCCCCACAAAACTTGATTTGAAGTAGTGAATTGGCCTGCAGGTTCACTCTGGCCCAGCCACTGACGCCCATTTCGATCCTTAGCTTCTTGATCTGATCTTGGTTCGACGTCATGTTTCAGATTTTGTTTAACGCTCTGGGTCCCTGTTCTGTTCAGATATTGTTGAAGACGGTCAGAGCCAGCCAGCCTAAATCTCTCACCTCAGTGATCATGTTAATGCAACTTATTAAGTGCATTCGAAACATTGGAAGACTATTAGAAACGGGTTAGAAAAAGAAAAGGAAAGATGCTGTACCATCTAGTGAGACACTTGCCAAGGACAAGGTGAAATTATTGGTTGGGACTTAGGACTTTGGGACACCATTAGAGCTGCCGTTGTTGCTTGGAGATAAAGCAAAATAGTCTGAATTCAGGACAGCGCAATAGGGACCATCCTTAAATCATGTGAAACAGAATAAAAAACTGTCCAACTAAAAAAAAACCCTACCTTAGCTCAAGCAGACATGAGGATAATACTATGTTGTATAAGTACTGTAATTATGAATTCTGGGATCCAAGTTTGGGTAAAACTAAAACATGCAATGCAACTTGTTTCAACAAACAGCTGTCGGTGGTCCTGCTGGAGCCCTTGTAAGTTCTCATTTTCCAGTTGACTTGGCGAGCAGTGACAAGTGACCAGCACAGTTGGATAGCAACTCTTTGGGCCCATTGACTAGAAGAAAGTTGAAACATCATCTGATGCCCTCTTGCACTTGACGTTTAGTCAAGATCTAGACTTACAAGCTTGAATCGGTGTTCAATGTTAAAATGTAAAGGTGCATCCCGAATCATAGATTCAGATCGCGAGACCAATAATACATAGAAACAAAGAGAACTTCACATCCGTTAAGACCATTTTGTTAGATGTTGATAATGTAGAGCTTGAATTCTATGTTCCATGTTGAAAGGTAGATTCCGAAGAGGTTAACGATGTCACATTAGTTTAAGAAATTCTGATTACGCCCATCTCGAAAGGTTTTCAATGACAAACCTTTTTCTAAGCTTAGATTCTTCAGACATTGTAGAAACTTCCAACAGAACAGTACTATCATCACTTCAATGATTCTTACAAAAGCCGTACCTTAAACAACTCTCCACCAGAATCATAAAATGGTTTTCTTAAAGAAAGTTCAATTTCAAGTTAAGGAAAAAGGAGTATAAAATAAATACTGAAAACCCAAGAAATTTATGTAATGAGGAACAAGCTCGAACTCTTCATCAGTAAAGAGTTCAGATTCTTTCAATAGGTAGAACACAAAACCAAATACATATTCCGCAGAAAAGCTAAGCATAGAAAAGTAGTTTGGGGGGAGAGAGCTCAGATTCTATGGGTGTAAGAGATGAGTCTGTCATACCTTATGAAGCATTCAGTACGAGGAATTTTCATTATTATCATCGCAAAATCCCCCCAAATAAAATTAAAGAAATAAAATCAAAATTCCATTAAAAACAAATACGAAAAACGAATGAAGGCTCAGACACGCACAAACGCAGTCATCTAAATCTGTGTTTTGTATGTCCAGAAAAATGAGCAAAACACGAAATCAGTTTCGAGAAATGATAATCAGTCATCACTGCCCACGTGATTCAATCATAACAAAAACAAGAGAACTGCCATTAGATTTCAAAATCAAATCGGGATTATGCGAAATCAATGTGAGTGGAAGAACAGATTGAGAAATGCAACCCTCGCCACTGTGTTGCGAGCGGCTTAGGGTTTCAGGATTTCCCGAAAGCTGCGTCTTTCTTCGGGGTTAGGGTTTTGTGGATTATATAGCGACATGGGTCTTTGGTGGCATGGAAACTTCAATTAAATTTGGACATTGGTTTGGGTCAATTGAAGCCCAATTTCAAACTGAACAGTTCAAAGCCCTAACAAAACTCCTAATTAACAAACCAGATCCATATGGGCTGGTGAAGAGAAGTGGAGTTACTTACTAAGCGTTCGGTTTGAGGGTTTAGGAATGAAAGAATGAAATAATTGTAAAAATAGTGTTTGCTTTGAGGTTTTCAATTTCAAGGGAATATATTTATTCCATTAAATTTGAAAATCTATTAAACCCACCAAGGAGGATGGATATCGAGTTTTAATTCCAATATAAGTTTTTATCACATTTATTTTTTTTACTCTTTTATCCCCAACCTTTGCTCTATCATCTTCTTTACTTCCTTATCGCCTCTCAATTCCTTACAATCTCCTTACTTCCATATCCTCATCTAATGCTCGAAAATTGCGATAAAAATTGTGATAAAATTCCTTGATCGCAATTTTCATTCCCATTGATGAAAATTGTTTGGTTTTTTTTACAAACATATAGAGATAGCCCCAATAAATATATGAAGGGCAAATTATTTTCATTTTTACTGAGGGTAAAAATGATATTATATTATCTTTCATTTCTATTAATGCAACAAACCAAACAACATTACTAGTATTAATACAGAAACTCAAGTTACAAACCAAATATCATTTTTTTAATTTTTCATATCCATTCTCATCCCCTTCTACTATTAGTTGATTAATAGAATTCCTCTCAATGCAAGCGCTTCCTCTCTAATTCAAAATGGCACGTGGTCTGATTGTTTAAGAGGATTTAATTCCATTCTTCAATACTTCCCTCAAATTACACAATGGTAGAGGGAGAAGATGATGTTATTTAGATAGCTGACCCTAAAGGGGTATTCTTTAACCGTTCATCCTATAAACTATTCCAGGACAACAGAGATAAAGTTTCCTAGTTTGAGTTGTTATGGAAGAAATCACTTAATCCCAAAGGGTCTATAATGACATGCACTATAAGAAAATTAGTAATTAGTGATGAAAAATTACTGACGAAAATGCAACTATGGCAAATTACCAATAGAAAGTAAGTTTTCGTCAGTAACATTGTAGGGAAAAATTTCATTTTGTGACTGAAAAAATATCCGTCGGTAAATATGGAGAGAAATTATCCCGGTAAATTTTTCTACGAAATATAAAGATGGTAGAAAATTTTTATCGATAAAGAAGGTGGGAATGCTTAGCGGAATAAAAAGTTTTGGGTTTACCGACAGAATAGTATTTCGTCGGTAAAGTTTAGAGGAAAACGTTGTCATTTTCTTCGGCTTCAACATTTTTAATAAAATGACAACGACATTGTTTTCCTACACATTTTGTTAGTTTATGCCCTTGCAGCCAATCAATTTAATGCAAATTAATATATGACATTATTTTAAATCAATGAACATGCTTTATTTATCTTTATGTATTATTTTAATTAATATGTTATGTTTTAACTCTAAAAATAAAATCCTTGAGATAATTACTATGTAATTAAAATTATGATGAAATCGTAATTATGAGATTCAATTTACACTTATGTGTTATTTCTAAATGTTCTTAGTTGTAGTTTCATCAAGATTGGATATTGTTGAAACTGTAAAACTAGCACACATTATGTTTATTTCTTATAAAAAAAGTAATTGATCACATAAATTAAAGTATAAAGATACTTAAACTAATGTGTGGGTGATTATAAGAGAATAAGTTACTAAACTGAGCCGATTATGAGAATTCCGGATGGAATATTACTTATGTGTCTATGGATTATCTCATAATGATGGTTGTATAATTGATCCTCAAACTTGAGACTACCAAGGTATCTAGTGTGAAAATTACTGTATTTTGATGCTACTTATGAATCATCCTAGGATAATTCAGTCGGTAGTAATTGGATAAAGAATGAACCATATATAAATAGTTGAGTAAGTCAATATAAAATTCGTCACTTTAAAGTAATTAGAGAGAATATTCTACCATTCTTGATTAGTAATGATTTATGGAATTCTCTGACCATAGTGAATTGATATTTGAAAAGGAGTTTTCAAATTTATTTAATAAATAAATTACTAATTAGCAAGAACGAATGTGATTGGATGATAAGAGTGGATACTGCATCCATACTCTGTCCAATTAGAATATTGAATGACGAAATGATTAAATTATACATTATAGCCATGTGTGGACATGTTCAGTAAATCACTGTGACATACATGATATTTGGGTAATCATGACATGTTGCTAGACATCAATTATGATTTATGATTATGAACTATTTAATTGGAAAATTAAAGATAAATTAAAAAAGTTTTAATTTATCCAATTCTAATTGTGAATTAAAATTATAATTTATGATCATTGTCAATTTATTAGGTACCTAATAGGTCACACATCAAAGAGTACTTTGTGAAAGAAAAATCAATTATTTAAGGTGGACTTAATTATAAAGTTTGAGAAACTTTGTGAATCAAATATTTCATATTTGATTTTATTAAAATTAAATTAATTATAATTTGAATTTGGATTTAATTGTAATTAAACAAATTTAATTTTAATAAAACACTCTTATGATTTTTTCTATTTAAAGGGAAGAGTTTTTTCGAAACTAACACTTTTTTAATTGCTTCGTGAATACCATTAGAAGCTAGATACTTGAACAACTTGTGATTGATTAATTGAAAAAGTTTCAAAGATTTTTTTAACAGAGAAGCGAACAAGTTATGATTTCTAAACTCATTTTATATTTTTATTCAAGTTTATTCAATTAACAGTATCCGCTCGAAATTTGTAAAATTTTTGTTTTCCGCTGAGGCCATGATTTGATCACGGTCGGATTTCAATAGTGGTATCAGAGCTTCCTTTAATTGTTTATCTTAAATTAGAGACTTGATTGTTATTGATGTCGATAAAAGAAATTAAGATTTTGGCTATGTTTATTTTACTATCTTGCGATTGTTCTTCTCTATTCATAATTGACAAGAATGAGGTTTATACGTTTCGGGGCATATTGTTTTTGTGTTCTGGAATCTTGCTTACACATGTAAAAGCTTCTGTGTTTTTGCCTCTGTTTTGTTTTTGGAAATGAAGAAATGTAGAGTTGTTGGCAGCAGTATTGGAGATCATTTAAGGCAATGTCCATTTTAGAGCATAATTCTAACAACAGACATGGAGGACCGAGGGGAGAGATTCTTTTTTTTTTGAAAATGTCGTACACATTAGCATGCAGAGAGACTTGTAAATATCTACACTTTATACTTATATTTTGATTTTTTTTACTTTGATGTATTTCAATTTAATTTGATGTGTGAATTTTGGAATGAAAATATATGTATTATGGAGAATGATAATGTTATAAATGTTTGATGCCATATATGATTGTGTTGTTGAGTTATTTTTTTTGTTCAACGAGGGTAAATATCATAAAAATAGAGAAATTCTGCCAAAATTTTTATAAATTTTAGTTCACTTATAACATTTTATTTTGATGTATGAAAAGTCTCTGGGCAAGATGCCTAAACCTCGTCAACTTTTTTTAAACACTCACACTAAAAAGCATGACTTTTGTCAACACTCGATGTAGAGAATTAAATGTATGTGAATTTTATGCTTAATAATTATCATTTATTAACATAAACATTGTCTTCTGATATGACCAAATATAAGAAAATATTCAACGACAGTTTCAGCAGTCTGAAGATGTTGATGAGAGTCAAACCTATCTTCATGCAGTGGGTGGTAGGGACCGTCGTGGAAGTATATTCGACTTAGGTCAATTTGAGAACACATATTATTCGCAATCATTCACATCCTGTACAATATCTAGTAGGCGGTTCACATCCAATGAAGTTCATGAGCTTTGGAGCACAGTACAGGCACTAGCAACTCGGTTGCAATAATCGATGGAGTACATAACTCAGCTCCTTAATGAGATAAGATGAGTTAAAGAGGAAGGATAATACCTCATCGCAACATTCAGAACATCCGCATTCACCAAATAAATAACGTACTTGTAATTATTTTGTATGAATTAAATACTTATTGTTATACCAAATAATTTTTTATTATCAATTAAGATTTTTTACTTTATATCATCAATCAACGTTTTGTTTTAACAAATTAAATATAAAAAAAATTAAAATATTATCAACAGATAACTGATAACTATTAAACTATACATCAATCATAAGATTGTCAAATAAAATTAAATACAAGATTTTTTTTTAAAATAGTATCAGTAAATTTATTGACGGAAAACAAAAATCCATTGGTAAAATGAAATGAATTTACCAACGGATATCTAAGTTTCATCGGTATAGTTAGCCTTGAATTTACCGACGGATAACTAAGTTTCATTGATATAGTTAGCCTTGAATTTACCAACGGAATTACCAAATATGTCAGTAAATTTACTGACAGAGAAACGTTGTTTGTCGCTAAATTTACCGACCGAAACAAATGTTCTGTTGCCAAATTTACCTATGACACAAAATTACCGTCTCTAAATATAGTGACCGAACATAAAATATCTGTCGGTAAATTAGCGATAGAAAATATGGATTTCGTTGTAAAGTAAATAGTAAATGATATGCAAAGGATATGATTTCCATTGATTGGTACAGTATAAACACACGATTTACATGTATAAGATAAGGAGAGATTTACAAGTCAAATTGAATAACAGAATAACAAGAGATACGATTTGCTTTAATCAAGAGATACGATTTAATTGACTAAATCATATCTTCAACAACCCCCCCCCCCCCCAAACGGGAGGGGAAACGACCATCAGTTTGTTCTTCAAGGCAAGAAACCGTGTTTTGGACAATGGTTTAGTGAGGACATCAACAAGTTGATCAGTTGTGGGAATGTAGGAGATAGTGAGCACCTTCTTACGAACCTGATCACAGACAAAGTGAAAATCAAGTTCGAGATGTTTGGAGAGTGAGTGGAAAACCGGATTAGCTGCCAGATAGGTGGCCGAAACATTATCGCACCAGATTCGTGGTGTAGTGGGAAGAGGCTGATGGAGCTCCCGAAGAAGACATTGAAGCCAATAAACTTCAGAAGCAGCCGAGGCGAGTGCACGATATTCAGAATCTGTGCTAGATCGAGCAACAGTATTTTGCTTCTTGGAGCACCATGAGATGATATTAGGGCCGTGAAAAACAATACAAGCCGAGGTGCTTTTCCGATCAAGTTTGTCACCCTCCCAATCATCATCTGAAAATGCAACAAAAGAAGATGAGGGAGACGGTTGAAGTACAATACCATGATCAATGGTTCCACGTAAGTAGCGAAGGATGCGTTTCACAGCTTGCCAGTGATGAACCGAAGGAGAGTGCATAAACTGAGCAGTTTTGTTAACTGCCAGGCTAATGTCAGGCCGAGTGAGGGCCAAATATTGGAGAGTTCTGACTACCTGTCGATACAATGTCGGATCCTCAAATGTAGGAGAAGTCAATGTGGTTAAATCAGTTTGAGGAGTGGACAGGGTGGAGACAGAGGAAGC
>JANZLF010000222.1:4507105-4521057 GCA_026546835.1 Erythroxylum foetidum
CATAACAAATACATTATAATAATTAATAAGTATGTGCATAATTATAAATTACTATAACATATTATAATGATTAAGAACTTAATATTATATATTAAAATATTGGGCTAATTATTAAAAAATACTAAATTACACTAAAATTTTAATTCAAAGTTGGTATTTTGCATTTTTGCTAAAATCCCTCGTTACTAGCGACGGTGAGAAGAGCTTGAGAAGGAGTCGGGCGATGGCGACGATGAGAAGAGCAGAGGTTGCCAACGACGAGGAGGAGCACTTGGCGACGAGGAGGACGAGGAAGAGCGAAACCGGCGACGAGGAGGAGCAACGATCGAAGACGAAGACGAAGACTGGATAACAAAGTCACAAACCACCGATTGAAGACGAAGGAAGGCAACTGGAGAACACGTCGACGACGAGAAGGGGACGGCGAGCAGACGGCGAGACGAGATCCGACGACGAAGGAGCAGCGACGTAAAGAAGAAGGAGAAACCGAAGATGAGTCAAGAAGAGTCTAGAAAGGGGAAGGGTAGATTTTTTAGGTTTAAGTTTTGTTTATTGCAATTTGGTTCTTGGAAAATATCAAATTTTTCGAAATGATCTGAAAAGTTCCGAAATTCTGGGTACCGCCCGATACCAACCGAAAACAGCCTGTACCCACCAAAATTTACTCCCAGCATATTTTTAGCCATACTGGTTCCATTTTTTGGTCGGTACAATACAGTATTCACATCAGTGGAGTTAACTGAACTATAAATAGACTCGTATGATTAACTTATAAATAATAGAGTTTTACTTATTTTTAATAAAATTTGTTTTTAATCGGATAAAAAAGTCATAGTTCAGCTTGCAGCACTTAAACTTAAAGGCCTTAAGAAGTAACAACCGTACGTTACATGTAACACTCTGCTACTTCTCTGTATAAACCCTAAACCTAAACCCAAGTCCTTCTCTCTCTTTTTCTCTCCCGAAACTTTAGAGCCATCATCGAAAACCTCCAATGGCGGAGCTGAAGCTTTCGGAATCTCGGGATTTAACCAGAATTGAGCGAATAGGAGCTCACTCTCACATTCGGGGCCTAGGACTCGACTCCGCGCTCGAGCCACGTGCTGTATCCGAGGGCATGGTAGGCCAAACCTCAGCCCGAAAAGCTGCCGGGGTTATTCTTCAAATGATAAAGGAGGGCAAAATTGCGGGTCGGGCTGTCCTTCTCGCGGGCCAACCAGGAACTGGCAAAACCGCCATTGCCATGGGAATGGCCAAGTCGCTGGGACTCGAAACCCCTTTCGCTATGATCTCCGGCAGCGAAATATTCTCTCTCGAAATGTCCAAAACAGAAGCTCTGATGCAGTCCTTCCGTAAGGCAATTGGCGTTAGAATCAAGGAGGAGGCGGAGGTGATTGAAGGTGAGGTTGTGGAGGTCCAAATTGATCGTCCGGCGGTAACCGGAGCAGCATCGAAGACGGGGAAGTTGACATTGAAGACGACGGAGATGGAGACGGTGTATGACTTGGGGGTGAAGATGATAGAGGCGTTAGGGAAGGAGAAAGTGCAGAGTGGTGACGTGATTGCGATTGATAAGGCTTCCGGGAAGATTAGTAAGCTCGGTAGGTCGTTTTCGCGGTCGAGAGATTATGATGCAATGGGGCCTCAGGTGAAGTTTGTCCAGTGTCCTGATGGGGAGTTGCAGAAGAGGAAAGAGGTTGTGCATTGTGTGACTCTTCATGAGATTGATGTCATTAATAGCAGGTAAAGTATATGTCTTTTTGTCTTTCGGTTTACTGAATGTTAATGATTTTAGATGTTTGATATGATTAGATCTATGATTTTCTTGTTGTGGGTATTTAAAGATTTGGAGTTACACGAGGATTTGGTTTGAATTGTATGTTTGTTGTTTTGAATGTAGATTAGGGTTGGTAAACCAGCCTGGCCTTCGCCCTGGCCTGGCCTAACCACAAAATAACATTGTTGATGGGTTGGCCTGGCCAATCTAGTTCATTGCCATCTCTGATGTAGATAATGTGTCTTTGAATGAGTTGAATTCATACTAGCAAGAACTGGTGTGTTACGGTTTGATCTAATTGCAAGGTATGGGACTTGAATCCCATATCGATTAAATACAAAGTTGATATAGGATTTATAAGGACTTTGGGCTCTCCACCCTCACAAGCTAGCTTTTGGGGTGTGGCTCTCCTAAAGTCCTTATCATGGTGCTTTCTATATTGGAGAGCCTTTCCAAGTGTCTGAGTTGATATTAATGTGTCTTTGTTGTAGGATATAGATTTGCTACAATCATCTGTACATTGGGTAGCTGATTGTGTTATAAAGAAAGAAAGGTTTTAGCATTGTTTTCTGCCCTAGAGTTGAGCTGATGCTGTATCTGCAAACTGGCCATTGTGAGCTGGAAAGTTGTTACCTCATAAATGTTCATGTTCATGTTCATCGATTGCTATACCCTGCTCGTTCCTTCTGCTTTGGTCTAAATGCTTTTTATTATCTCTATGGCATCTATGTTCGATTTCAGTTGTTACCCAGGTGTCTTTTTCTGGCCATTCCAAGTCTGTTTGGATATCCATGTAGCATAGACTCAGATTTTGCCTGCATGTCACTCCTCATTAACTTGTCCTCTACGTTCAGAACACAGGGATTCCTGGCTCTTTTCACTGGGGATACCGGTGAAATCCGTGCTGAGGTGAGGGAACAAATTGACACTAAAGTGGCTGAATGGAAGGAGGAAGGCAAAGCTGAGATTGTACCAGGAGTCCTTTTCATCGATGAAGTGCACATGCTTGACATAGAGTGCTTCTCTTTCCTGAATCGTGCTCTTGAGAATGAGATGGCACCAATATTAGTCGTTGCTACTAACAGAGGGATCACCTCGATTCGAGGGACAAATTACAAATCTCCTCATGGAATTCCAATCGATCTCCTGGATCGGCTACTTATTATATCCACTCAACCATATACTAAGGACGAAATTCGCCAGATTCTGGACATCAGATGCCAAGAAGAAGATGTGGAGATCATTGAAGAGGCAAAGGCCTTACTAACACATATTGGAGCAGAAACATCCTTGAGATATGCCATCCATCTCATTACTGCTGCCGCATTGGCCTGCCAGAAGCGAAAAGGAAAGATTGTGGAAACTGAGGACATTACTAGAGTTTACAATCTTTTCCTGGATGTGAAGAGATCAACACAATACCTAATAGAGTATCAGAATCAGTACATGTTTAACGAAGCACCGATAGGAGACGATGAGGATGATGATCCCAATGCAATGTCGTCTTAAGAGTACATATAGACGTGCAGACTCTATGGTAACTCTTAAATCATACATATGGGGTATGCAACCATTATATCTGTAACTTAAATGTTAGTTTTGGATTTCTCAAATCAGTTAACGTTCAATGTGCAGTGAAGAATTATATTTGTTGTATGCTATTTAGGGTTGACAATGGTCAAGTCTAGGTTTGGTCGGATGTTCTAAAACTCATCGACATTGTTTCGGCATTTCGGCTGAATCAGTATAGGCTGAACCAATTTTCTTAAACCTGGCTGGCTCGGCCCGAGTCAATGGCCGATTTGAAAACTCTTGACCGTGTGAAATATGAATCATGATTCTTTGATCTTTATGCCTTGGTGTTTTCGTTGAGCAGAGACGACTGGCTTAGTGACAGACTAATATATTTAATTTGATCAATTATGAACTCAAAAGTTAATCAAATACCATTTTGAGTTCACGCATAACAAATTTTACAAGTTCGACAAGGCCTTTCCGGTCTTTACTTACTAAAGTCCTGTTTGACAATTAACTAATTGTATTAGTTATTAGTTGATTTAATTAGCGGATTGCATTAACTGATTGTTATTTAATGTTTGGTAAAATTAGTTATTTAGTATTAATTGTTTATGTATAAAATAACTTATGAGAGTATAATTTTAAAAAAATATAAAAGTATAAATATTATACATCTTAGCATTTTGTTAAATATCCTTATAGGAATTTAAATTTTAGATATTTAATTCTACGAAAATTTAAGTTTATAACTCTGATAAAAAAATATAACATATAATAATAATAATAATAATAATAATAATAATAATAATAATAATAATTTAGAATACTTTAGTTTAGGCCCTTTCGAAATTCATTGTTGTTGGATTTTCCTTTTTTTTTTATATCAATAACAGTCTTATAACTTATATCTTTGGTAATTTCTGAATCAAGAAAAGCCCGACGAAATTAACACGCATATATACGACTTCATTAAAAAGTTTTAAATTGTAATTTGACTTCTTTCTAGCATTGACAAGCTCCTTGTATGTTTAGGCTCAATAATTCATCCCATCAAGTAATAGTTGGTTAAAATAGATGAGAAATAAATTTAAGGATATAATTATCTTTGAAGAAGATAAATATTAACTGATAGGTTGAAAAATTACTTCTAAAAAATTACTCCTAAGTAGCTTTTCAAAAAATGGTTAGTTGGGTTAATCAACCAATCCAACCAACTCTTAATCAAATAAAAATATTAGTTGTTTGACATAATCAAATAGCTAATACTCTTTGTCTCTCGCAAAGGATCTATTCGGTTCGAGCAGAGATTAGTTTGAAAATGAATGGCTTAAAGATATCTTTTTATAATTAAGGCCCTCTTAGAATACCTCATGAGTAAAAAAAAAACAACTAAAAAAAACAACTAATACTCTTTAATAAGCTAAAAATAGCTGAAAAGCTATCCACCACACACCCTTCTCCGTAAAAATCTCGTTGAGGTCCATTACATAGCGTGGATCACTTCACTAACGTTACTGGTAACTGGAATTGGGCCATTATTAATCACTTTCTTCCTCATACGATTTGTTTGGCTATTGCAGGTATCCATCCACCTACGGCTTCCCTCGAGCCGGACAAGTTTACTTGGGGCCGCACGGAGCATGGCAACTTCACGACATCCTCGGCGTACTCCATGATATTGCACCGCGCTGACACCAGGAATCATGTTGACTGGAGGACTATTTGGAGGTGGCAGGGCTCCTCTTGCATGATAAGCTACTCACTAACCAACAACGTGTACACCGACGACTCATGACGGATGCGACTTGCTCCCACTGCCACCACGAGGAATCCTCTCTCCATGTGATCCAGGACTGCCCTCGAGCCCGCACTTTATGGGCACGGTTCCCCTCGCAGGTTATCACCACCGGTTTCTTTACTATGGCTCTCCATGACTGGCTCATCAAGAACCTCTAAACCCACATGACGATAGGGGGGTTTGACTGGGCCCTTCTCTTTGGGACGACATGTTGGTTTCTCTGGTCCTGGAGAAACATGACCCTTTTTGACGATCTATTCTCCTGGCCGATTTCTCCGGAGCAGCATGTGCTGACCTACGTTTCCCACGTCCATCTGGCAACAGTCTGGCAGCAACGAACACACTTGAGCCTGGTCCCGCGCCAGCCACTCTTGGTAGGTTGGAGCCCATCTACCCAAGGCTGGGTAAAGCTCAACACAGATGGCGCTTCCAATGGCTACACTAATTCGGCATCAGCAGGTGGCCTGCTACATGACAATTCAGGCGCTTGGTTGGGCAGCTTCGTCCAGAACATTGACAGGTGTTCCCCGTTAATGGTTGAATATTGGGGGGTTCTGTCGGGTCTCAAGTTAACATGGTCCTTAGGGTTCCGACATATCGTCTTAGAGGTGGATTCGTGTACTGTGCACGACATGCTCTCTTCTTCTCAGGCGCGAGCTGCCTCCCCCCACCCTTTAGTGTTGAACACACATGCCCTTCTCTTCCGCAATTGGGTTGTAATCGTTCACCACAGGTATCGGGAGGGCAATCGTTGTGCCGACTGGCTTGCCCATTTAGCCTCCTATTGTTCCTTCGGGATCACCCATCTTGAGCATCCTCCCAACAGATGCATACCTCTCCTCTTAGAGGATGCGTCAGGAATCTATCACCCGAAATTTACCATGTAATTTTGTTTGTTTTCCCTTTTTATATATAAAAAAAAATCTCACCATCCCAACAAAATCATTCTCCCATGATAGAGCCATTGATATGCTTTAAGATTACCATCCAATCATGCCACACTTAAACCATCAAAAAGCGCCTACATGTTACACTCCTGTGTTAAGCCACTTTGCATTATTATATTTCACAAAGTCAAGTTCAAAAGTTGGCAATTATCATAGTCAAAAAGCAAAATCAAATTTTCAATACAATATAAATGTGTTTTCCATAACGGATAAATCGCTTTTAACTTAAATTTTCATATAATGACTTTCAAATTATTCCAAGAAATTACATTTAGAACATGAATATAACTACCATGGTCCTTCATCAGGGAAATCAAACGGCGTCTCCGTCACCGTATTGGAATCCAGTAGATCCGGGTGCACGAACCCATACTTCCTCAGCACCTGATTGTCAGCGAAATTCAGAGCCCTGATCATCCCATTCCAGCAACTCTCTCCGCCGTACATCTGATGGTGGTCCCCACTGCAGGGCTGACAACCTGTGAAATGGGTGATAAACGGCCGTCTGTAACCCCCTTTTCCGTTACCCCACCCTCTCAAATTCCGCTCCCTAAACGCACCGTATTGCTCGCTTACCTTCTCGCCGTGACGCCTCCTCAATTTCCCATCTTCTCTCTCCATCTCCGTGTACCTCTCCGTTATGTTATCCAACGTCGGCAATATATCAACCCAGTAACCTTCCAAATAGTACTCTCCCTCCAAGTAAATCTTGTCCGTCAAAGTTTTATCTTGATGGATGAGATAAATTAGAGACGACTGATCGTCTGACTCTGGAAACAACTTGTCCTTGAATAGGGACCGTTGGATTTCGCCCCATTTAGGGTAATCGGGGCTCATCGGACCCATATTGGCCCAGGTGTGCATGAAGTCCATGGACCACTGACAGTTCCTGATCAGAAACACGCCGGCGTTTAACGACGTCCAACTTTTCTCCTCATATATCAAATTAGCCCAACCGTGGACGACGATATTGTGGCTCTTGTAGTCGTACCGACGCAGCGGTAGCTTGTACTCCATGTCGGTAATCAACGCGTCCGAGTCGACCCACCAGATCCACTCGGCCTCCGGGTGGGCCAGCATCGCCGCTTTAACCACCGGCAGCTTTGCCCAGAAACTTCTCATCTTTGGGTGTAGCAACACGTTGTTGTAGAAAATGTCGATACCATGTATCCTACAGTAGTCCACTTTGTTCTTAAAGGACCTCAACAGCAAATGGTCGCCGATCGGGTTCTTGCACGGAGTCGGCTGAGAACCCGTGACCATGACGACGCGATCACGTGCTCCTGAGGCGAACGTAGGGTGGTGTTTGAGCCACTCTTTTCGCTTCTCGTCCCAGTTCTTCACTGTCTCCTCAACGGAGTATCGAAGTTCTGGGTCGTCGTAGAACGTGGGTTCTGGAGGGTCGTAGCCGAGGTTAACGGCGGGCTCGCCGTGGAGACATTGTGTTGAATCTGAACTAGCATTCGACGTCAAATTACCAGCGGCCGTCGGCTCTAAATTAAGAGTGAAACTGGGACCAACGTAAGACCAAAACGACCAAACGAATAGAAAAGCGAGCAATGATCCACCAAGGTAGACAAACCCATCGTTGAGACAGGAGAAAGATGATTTATGGTTTCGGGCATTTGATTTGGCAATAGGAGAGTATTGAGACTTGTAAACTTCTGGAACAACCATTTTTAAGGATACAAGTTGCTAAGACTGACAAAACTTCAGAGGCAACCATCGTCGTGACTACAAGCAGACAGATGGTGCCATAAGGGATTGAAACATTGCGAGTTAGTTCCTAGATTTAGCAGAGAACAACCAGTAAAACAGGGAAGACAAGATACGATCCATGCAATATAGGCCAAGCAAGCGAGTAGAGTCTTGTAGTTGAGAGGAGACTGCGACTGTTGAGGGAGTGTCATGGCCTTTGCCTAGTTAATTGGTACCAGTGAGGCTAAAATGCGCAGGGTGAGTATTGGGTTGGGTCGAAGGGAGATAATGCGTGAACTGTCTGTGCTGTGGGGTACTCCTTGTCTTAGAAGGAGAGCGAGTGAATGACACGTAGATCGGTGTGCGTGGTAAGGGCTTTGTGACCGACAATTGCACGAGTCCCATAAACAATATTAAAAAAGGAAAAGAAGGACAATCCTGCAAACTATCCGGCGTGCAGCACAGCTTTCATAGCTCAGTTGGTTAGAGCACCCGTTTAGTAAGCGGGAGGTCTTGAGTTCGACTCTCAATGAAAGCACATCCGCAACAATTTTCAACATTTCCTTTTCACTGCTGATTAAGAAGCCAATTAAGCTTGAATTTTTCAGTTGTTTCGAAGTTTTTCATACTAAATTATGTTTGAGATAAGTAACTAACGTTGAATTTGTTATTCAGCAGAACATAAAGCATACAGTATAATCCACCTTTCAAAGTTACAATGGGAGCTAGTAGCATTTTTTGCTATTCAGTTTTCCACTTCCTGACTTGCATCATCACCTAATTGACCTACTTATTTATACAATGACGTTGGGGACTTATCCGTGAATGCAAATCATCAGACTCCAGAATTTACTTCATTTAACATCCTGCCAAGTCTCGCCACCTGAGGTAAACCAGCCCTGCATGATAATGTGCGTATGCTCCGGCCACCACGAGTATGTGAAAAAGTTGGTGGCTGTGCCCTGCAATGTCGAATTTCCCAGGCATCCATCGTTCAGGAATCCTCGTCGCATACACCAGTGCCCCAGTTCCATACAGGAGTCCCATCAAAACTTCGTAGCCAGTTGTGTGGAGTGCCTCTGGCAGGCTCCAGAACAATATAAGTTTGTGCAGAATAGGTACCAATCCAGACAAGCCCATGCCTGAGAAGAGGCATGCACGAATTGGGCGGAACTCGGGTGTCTGAAACATTGGAAGTAGAGAAACCAAGATGGTTCCAACTCCCAAGATAGTTATGAACCCCAGATAAAGGTTGCAGAAGAATGGATCGCACATGAAAGAGTAGTAAACAGGAGGGTAAAAGGAAGTAGAGATTAGAGCAGCAATTCCTGCATAGTCGAGCCTCAGCATTATGTATGACATGCGCTCGGAGTGGCAAGATAGAAGATGGCAAATACTGCTAGCAAGCAAGCAAAACATGGCTCCACCCAAGAAAGCGAAAAATGGCCACCTGGTGATAGGCCTCATCATCAATGGGGCTATTATGTTTGCCACATCATCCGTCATGCTACGCTGCGTTTAGTGATGAAGAACAAGATGAAATCAACCACCAAAAGAATAAATTTTATTCTATTTAAGATTTTCCAATGCTTGGAACTAGATATGCTCAATATGAAAACTGGTGATGGTACTTTTGTATCATTATGATGTTAAAAAGTTGTCTTTCATGTCTCTGCATAGCATCTAGATTCACCCCTTGAGCATCATCCCAACCATCAGCCACAAAGGCCATTTAAGCTAAGATATTTTCTGGCTCTTTGCATACTCCGTTACCAAAAGGGATGATATACTAGAAGTGTCCATTTATGTTTCCCAATCTGAAGTAAGATCATATAAAATACTCTATATTGATAGCACAAGTAACATGACTAAGAACTATCGTCTTAGATGTAGTAGCCAAAGTGCAAATAACACAACCTTATAGTGTAATCCTTATAGATTTTTAGACCAACAAATATTGGTTATTTCATCTCACCTTCTATGTTATCTTCATCATGTTCTGTTTCAAAATGCTTAACATCTTTGCCAACTGGTTTGCCTCAAAATATAAACAAATCAAAATTAAATGCCCTATGTGATGTTTCCTTCATATGATTATTTTTCATCTTCACCAACATGATCTAAACACAAAGAAACAAGCATGCAAGTTCAAAGGTTCTAGCCAAATGAAGGAATGAGTATGTGAGAGTGTGTGATAGTTGTTCCCCCTTAGGTTGCAAGTATGAACCATATACGTATGCATATGATGCTCTACTTTGCCTCCTATATGCATATGATGAAGTCTATCTTGTTATAATATATATGTGTTTGGTTCTTAAGAACTTTTTCAATAAATGTTGGTTTTCTTTACTAGATGAGATAGACCCTTGCATGTATCATATCCCATGCCTATCATTAGGTGTCTTTTCCTTAATTGAATCTATATAAAGATGACTTCAACTTTTAAACTTATTTTCTAAGGTTTGTTTCCATGCTTTATGCTACTATCCTTAAGACTCATACAATATTGCTTGTGCTTTGGCCAGCTTACTTTTTAGTCTTCACGCATGCATCTAATACCTTTTGGGTTTCCTTGCACTTTGAAGAAGTCTTTCTCATTCCTTAGTCATGATCTCTAAATTTTCAGCCAATTCATTATATGAAAATTTTAAACAGTTTATCTTACCAAATAAATACATACATATATAAAGGATGATGACAGCAAAAGGCACAAAATTCAAAATGATGAATGAGAAAGAAACATTACCAGGACACAAACATCCGTATTGTTGCCATGGGAGAAACGCTCAGGCAAGCAATTGTAAAGAAGTTCCACAACATGCCATTTTGAAAGAGAGGGAATAACATCCATTTTAGGCAAGGTAGACTTCAATTCCTCCCTTAGTCTTTGCAGATCAGGCATATGAGGCAAAGAAGGGAGGCATGCATGCAATTTATGGAGATCAGCCTTTAGCACCTCTGGAAGTTGTAGAGAATGGAGATCAACTTTTGGTACCTTCACTGCAGTGTATATGGTCAGGGAAAGGAAGAAGAAGAAACCAATCAAATGCCTGCAAAAACAATAGTTTATTCTTTAGTGCAATTTGTATAGAAGCTCAAACATGAACTTCTGAGCAATCAATGAAGAGAGAAAAAGAAAAAATACAGCCACTGAAAGACCTGTATAATCAAATTTAGACTTGGCAGATAAGTATTGCAGTTTTTAACTGAAAAGAAATTCTTGGGAAAAGACACCATAAAAATATGATAGGAAATTTTGGCAATTAAGCAACATAGCAGGACTTGGATATGTGCATTGCATAGCCTTGATTTGATTCAAGGTCATCTGTTTAGAGATGAAGTTTTTTGCTTGTTTCCTTGAAGGTTGCACCTACGAGCAATGAATATTGCTGTAATAGTTCCTTTATCTAATCCAGATAGACTTATAACATCTGAATCCAGATAGACTTATACAACATCTGATCACTCTAAAATTACCACTTAAGCCAATAACAGCGCTTACTTCTTTGACAACTTAAGGACTTCAGTCAATAAAAATTAAAACACAAAAACTAAAACTCCATGTTTATCTAAAATATTAACCAATGGAAGGAAAAAGATAGGTTTCCTTTCTATGATAATATTCAGGCAGTACCTTCATATAATAGTATTATATAATCAGATCCACCTCTAACTCCATGATAGGAAAACTACTCTATTTTTTTCTGTCTTCTTGGAACGTAATTAGTACTATGCATTTCAATTTCCCCTAGAGTCTGACAGGTAAACAGAGCATTCACTCCATTCTCATCACCTCTACCTGCATTACTTCTGAGCTCTTTTGCTCCTTGATAAAAAATTTCCACCATAGTTAAATATGTACCTTTATGATAGCCTCATCACTCTCTTTCAGACCTTTAAATTAGAGAAAATTCCTTATGCAAAAAGTTTCAACCATTAATAAACCAAAAATAGAGCTGGGACTTACAAGTGTAAAGATATTTCAAGTTCCACCATGTAGAAGGATTAGAAAGGTAAAAAAGTCCAGCCACACATCCTCTTTCACAAAAGTCATTACCTCATAATCATTATTTCAGAACCACTATGAACTTTTAAATACGAATCTCTAGGTCCAATTCAACTTGTAATCCAAAATGTTTAAGTTACACTGACACATGAATCTAGCCCAAAAGATAAAAAGGAATTTTAAAGACAATTGAGAGTACATGGATGAGATATCAAAACAATTATGAGGTCGATCTTCTATAAACCTCACAAAATGGGACGCCTATAAATCCATAAAAATTAGCATTTCATAACACAAGCACACTTCAAAATCCAAGTCAAAAGCTCCAGCAACAGAAACAAATGCTGTCCTACTTGCTGATCATGGGTAGTGTTGCATAAGAGAGGAAACTTACGTCCAAACATTTAATGTCTCATTGTGTATAGAGAAGATACTAAGAAAAGCCTCCTTCAAGGGCCAGTTAGCGCGGTAGTGACGCAAAATGTACTCGTTGTCCCTTAAATAACCGGGCAAAGAATGGTACTCCACTAACTGATATTTCACTTTCTTCCACAGTCTCTTGCCTTTCCCTTCCTTAGATGCGCTTACTTGATTCATCTCCAGTGTTTCAGGCATCATCTTAGGATCTTCAAGATGCCTTACACCTTCCATCCTATGTCAGAACCAACATAAACGTTGCAGAGGTCACGAAGAGACCGACTTTCAGAATTATAAAGCATAAAAGTAAGATGAAAACTAAAAAATATACACACCAAAACTCCGTTTCAGTAACTCCAACAACCAAGCTAGTTCAACTCAATAATCGTAGGGAAATAGTACCATAAATAACCCAAAAGGCTAGCTGCGAAAGAGAATTTTTAAAAAAGTTAAAATGAACCAAAGAAACCAAGTGATGATCAGTAATGGAAACAGAGTCTGCCTAAGATTGAAAAACAACCCAGCAACAAAAAACGTGAATTCCTCGGAATTATTTAACGCCGGGTTATAATAGGAACAGTTCTTGGGCGGATATAACAAACCGCGAGGTCCAAACCGACAAAAGAAAGCCAAAGGGTGACTTTAAACTCGAAGATGAAGCCAAGAAAATGGAAGCCAAGCTCGAGAAAATCCTAAACACTAGATATCAAAGATCATGCATTAGAGCAATTAACAGGAAAGGGACGTACCAAAACGCAAAGAGAACACAAAGGCACAAACTTTGAAGAACGCAACAAGATAAAAACATACCCTTTTAAGATCAAAGGGAGAAGAAGGTCTTGAAGATGGAGAAAGACAGATGCTTTATGAGATTCGAAGATGCCAAATATGGGCTCTTTCTTCGTAGGCGTCATCAATGGTTGCGAGTTTGGAAGATATTTCCTTACGCGAAGCTGTCCACGGGAGCAAACTGCAAATACTGATTTGTGTTGGGCGTAAATTGTAAATTCTGGAAAGTTTAGTTTGCCATCAAATTGCATTTCGCTCCATATAAAAAATCCATAGTTTCGTTTTATGTATAAGTTCCTCTACTTTGTTTTATTCCAAAGTTCTTTTAATAAGAAAAATAAAACAATTCTAACACTTGTCCAAATTTTAGATTTGTTAATAATTATCGGATAATTAATTTAATTCCTTTTAGTATTATTTAATTTATTACGTATTCATGTTTTATTAATATTTTTCTTCTTCGCTTTTTTTTTTAAGTTATTTAAAACGAGCCATTTTATTAACTAATAGTAATGTTGCATAATATCGACCTCCTTATGTCTTGTGTGCTTGCTTGCTATTTATGGGGATGTCAAATTTGAACCGATTTAACCTAATTTTGGCTGAATTTTTTGATCTAAGTCCAGCACGGGCTTATCTTACCCAACCCGTGATCTAACCAAAATTTCAAAAAGCGACATCATTTTATAAAAAACGATGTTATTTTTTTAATTTTTAAAAAAAATTTAACCAAATAGGCCGCCCGATAATTTACGCACGAAATTATGAAACATGAATGTGTGAGACACATGATTCAGTATTAATTTTAGGTGGTGCTTGTTTATATTTTTATTTTTAGTTTTCTGTTTTTAATTATTAATAAATTTATGAATAATTTACTTTAATTTAATTTTATAATTAAATTTAAAATATATAAATATTCAAATAAATTTGATTTAATAACTAAAACATATTCAAATAAATATTAATTTATAAATAAAATTTTAAAATTTAAATTATTTA
>JANZLF010000222.1:4545563-4555629 GCA_026546835.1 Erythroxylum foetidum
TGTGTTATCGCAAACTAAACTGTGATTGCTTGTGTGCTGTGTTATGACTGTGACGTGATTAAGTGATGCATGAATTGGGGGAACCATCGATGATGGTTCCTCACTGAGTTCGCAAAACTCACCCAAAATTTGCATATATCTTTCAGGCCTCGAAGAGTACCCCGCTAGACACGAGAGTATGCCTACTGCAGGCAAGGGAAAGATAGAGGTCGGGATCAGTTCGAGTCTACATTAGTGTTCCGCCAAAAAAATTGTTTTTTTGGAATCGCTGTAAAAGAATGCTCTATATTTATAGTGAGCCCAATTTGGGTTATGGCTTTTGCGCAGTAAATGACTATTGTAAATTATTGTTGACTGTGTGTAATAACTGAAAATGCTTCCTTTTACCGTGGGCTCAAGTTGTTTTCTGTTTTCCACGTGAATGAATGTTTTAAAATACCAATATAAATATTTATACTGAGTTTCGTTTGTCTGACTGATATAGCACGCCACCCTCGCAGGGCACGGACTCGGATATCACCAACAATGTCGAGTTCGGGTCACGCGACAGTGGGGTGTTACAAAGAGACATGCTTTCGATCTTCATTCTCCTCGTAAATCACAAGTGTAATTAAAAGAATCATTAGATTCATCCATTATGTGATTAAATTGAGACTTAGAAAGCAATGACCTCTCCTTTCTAAGTCTTAAGATGCATTAAATAACGAGAGCCTCCGCTTTATCGCCATAAGCGAACTCCTCTCGATCGACCTTATCCTCGTCATTGACGTATGAGTCGAAAACTAGTTCATTGTCATCATTGTCCTCAACACATAAAACATTATCGTAGGCAGTGTTAGATGTGTTAAACTATGAATAGGATTAATTGGTTGTTTTGGAGAGAACTTGAAGAGTTAATGTTGCCTACTTGCCTATCAAACCTACTTATATAATCTCTTCGGTTAAAGGCTCCCTTTTTATCCACAACCTTATAAGCCCTGTTCTATTTTATTTACTTTTCCACATGAATCCTCAATTTGTAATAAACATCGTTAAAAGTCCAATAAGTTGCAATTAGGTAATCTTCTTGATTTCATCTTGAACATTGCCAAGATTGATAACACTACTCATCCCGGTTTGTACCTTGGAGACAGTTAAGCTGTTGTTGGAGTTATTGCACTTACCTCTGCAAATCATCTATTTTAGCATCACGAAGATCACAGTCGATGGGAATCCTATTGAAGTTTACACCTCCAAATATGAAAAGCATCGAAAATCTGATACTATTCTAATGATGGAAGGGAAGAACAGGTAAAGGACTCAAAAATACCTCATGAATCCACTCGAGATACTCGAAGTCAAAAGCTTAATATAGCTCCTTTCGTTTCCCCAAGCAAGCCTTGCAAATCTGAATTTATAATTCTTAGGTTCTACTAGACACCCGCACAAAATGACCATAACTTATCAAGGTCGTCGTCATCATTATTATTATTACGCTCAGTCTGAAATCTTACAATGAGGCAAGATCTGGGGAAGTCTTATAATATGCAATCTTATCCCTATATAGTAGATAGATTGTTTCTTGGTAGATCCACATGTAGATGTGACAAGTAAAATGAAGCAGGCCAACAGAAGCAATAATTAAAAACTGGCACACATAAAAAGTAGACAAAAACGCACTACAAGACAAAGAGGGCATACTTGCTGGTTGGCCAGAACGACTATTACCTTATCCTTTGTAAAGACCGACTTTTGTTGTCGTTAGCCACTCTAGAAGTCGACACTTACCAACCTTGAGGAAATAACACTCCTACAGTTTTAAGGTAAGATTTTTGGTCTGCCCCTAACTACCCCTGACATGAAGCCTTGACCAACAACTTATTACTCGCAAAGGTGTAAAGGACAAGGGGTTGTATTTCCTATCGTTTAAGTGAGAGATGCAAAGATTCTAAAATGATGCTAATCAAAAATAAAAGTAACAATACTAATAAAAATAATTCTAAAAAATTAGTAATAATGATAATAATAAAAATATACTACTATTGAAGAGATAATATTGCCAATAAAGAAGGAAAGTTAAGAATAGGAAAACTCAATAAATAAATACAGAAATAAATACCACTATAATAACACTACAGAAAACAATCCGAAAAAGAAATAAAAGAATAATAGTGATACCAAAACCAAACTACTAATACACATAATATTAGGTAAAACTAAAACTAATAAGAAAACCAATAAAATAATAATAATGATAAAAACATTAATGAAACAAAATACGAAGAATAAAATAAAAATGTTAGACAAAGGAAGCCCCAGCAAATGTATATATAATACCAGTATGAAAGTCGCCTAAAGAATCCACTATTGAGGCATGCAAGTGGAATTTATTTATTTATTTTAATTTATAATAACTTATTCATCTACAAAAATTGACAAATTAATTAATAAACTGATCAGTTTTTAACAACAAGAGTTATTAAAGTAAATCAATCAAAAAATTTGAAAACTGAATAAAAAAATTAAACAGTTCAAAGTTTTTACGGTTGAACTGACTAGACTAATTGAATTTTTTAATCATTGGTATAAACCTTCTCACATAATTATATAACCCATATTCTATTTTTTCTTTAAAACAAAGGTTAATTTATTGGAAGACTATATTATGTTTTTTATCTTTTACCATAAAATTTTATTAGATAAAATTCAATGAATCAATTAAAATTTTAAATTTTAATAATTAAAATTACATCTAATATTTTTAAAAGGTGAAATGTATGCACTAACTATAAATATAACTATACAACATGCATGACATGAGAATTTCACATTTTAAGGTTAATTCTTTTAAAACTATAGAAAACTTAAAAAAAGAAAAAAAACAATGAGATCATCATAAGTTAAAAGGGAAAGCAAAAACAAGGAAAATTAAAGTAAGATTTAACATGCTATTTGTTAGTTCAAAATAAGATTGTGTATTATTTAGATTTTACATGCCAGCGAAATTTTTACTAAATTATTGATGTTGTAGAATAAAGAAAATAAGAGCAATCTTATTTTATTTAAAAAGATACTTGTAATTAATTGCAATATGCAAATTTTTTAATATCATTATTAGAGATGACAAATATGGCCCGACCCAACCCCACTTTAGCTTTGGTTAATCAGGCCATAGGTCGCGTTCGAGTATGGATTATCCTTGTGGGACCTGATTGTAACCTGACGGGAAAACACAAAACGACGTCATTTTGTCAAAAGTTTTTAAAAATATGAGATTGGGTCGAGCTGGTTAAGGTAGCACGAACCTATCGAGCCATAGACCGGCCAGCCTACGGATCGGGTCAGGCCCATTGTCATTCCTAATTATTAGATAATGTTTGAAGTAAATTTTAAATCAAACTTTTAAATGTTGAAGGAGCTAAATGAAAATTTCAATAAACTTACAATTTATTACCTTTTCCTTAATTCAACAGCACTGAATTGACTGGTAGAGAGAGCATTTCCAAACAAAAGACTCCATTTGCTAAAGAACCGCAAACATTTATTCCCAAGGAATCAAGCATAATTCCTTTGACCACCACCAATCATCGTACCAACTAAGTATATAATTTTTTATTTGCAGATTTCGCTTCTTTTTATCTCAAATCTTTAATTTAATCCTTTTTCTATTGCAAATTTTATAAATCATCCTCACGTTCATTCGAAGTCTTACAATAAAGTGAAATTTAGGATAATTTAATAATACGCAGCTTACTCCTAAACAACAATGAAGCAAATTTTATAGATATAAACAAATAATATATGTCCAATGGACCCAAGTCTCTTATCGTCAAAATGGAGGTCCTGACCGCTTCTGCAAACACATTGGCAGGTAATTGCCTTCTCCAAGTGTACCTTCCCCCACTACATGGCTTGATACAACGTCATTAGGTCTTACTCCAATAAGGCAATAACCAACATGCAACATGCAAATATTTAAAACGCAAGTTGTATTAGAAGCAAATTCGACCATGACTTTACAGCTATCTTTTCCTCAATCAGTCGGTTTACAGTCCATAATAGCCTGGTTCAAGGAATTCATGAATTGTTTACGCGCAATTGAACGGTGGTATATCGCCACATCTATCGTGAGAGCAATCACTGTGCAGATTGATTAGCGGGTTATGCTTAAAATTTTGCACTCGGTTCTACTTTTTTTTATCGTCCACTCGTCGGGTGCTATGTACTCTTTGTAACAGATTTGTTGGGAACGTGTTTCTCGCAATTTGTCGTGTAATTAGTTTTTTTCCCTTATTAAAAAAAAAAACGCAAGTTGTCACTTACCGAAGTCATATGTCTGATCAGCTCTTAAGCATAAGTGTCCTTTAGATTCGCGAACTTATTAGTTTTGTTTAGTCATTATCATATTTTCTCCACCACGCCTTTTCACTCCACGGTTTAGCCGCGTCTTTTGTCTGCTGACGCTACCCATCCATTTACTGTCTCTGTCTTTATTCTAACATTCATTAGCAGAGATGGAGCAAGAAAAAGAGCAGTAAAAATTAAGCTATGTCCACCTGCAATTCAAACCCATGGATCTGTGCGAATGATCATGCAGGAAGAGCAATTACTGCCTCTTCTTGTCACAGTACATCGCTAGGCTTTTTCTTCCTCTGTAGCTACCCTAAAATAAAACCCTACAGTAGCTATGGCATGAGAGTGGAAAGAAAGTTTGCGAGGAAAGAGTGCTCGGCGGCGGTGGAAGACTGCAAGTGCGATGGCGTTGATCAAGTGTGGTGGTACGGTGGTGTTTCAGAGGACGATAGGGGATACGTGGAGGCTCTCAGGGAACTTCAGCCTTATCTTCGTCTTTACAGAGGAAGTACATTTGTGCTGATGATATCTTGGGAGATACTTGGCAGTCCATATCTGGATTCTCTGCTCGAGGTACATTCCTCCTCTCTCTGTCTTTGCTTTGCTGTGAATTCTTATACAGAAGGTGGTGAAGCTGCTAATTAGTTCATTCAAAAGACAATATTTCCATTGATTTGGGAAGGGGCTCTTCTTACTCAAGTGATATTATATGTTTGAATTCTCTTTATTTAAAATTTATGGTTAGAATTTAGCCTCTTACAAAAGATCGGCCTGACTTTAACAGAGATTAGTTTAGGTATAGATGATTTAAAGGTGTCTACTTATAGTTGAGACCCTCTTAGAATATGTGGTAGATTAAAAAAAATAAAATAATTTAAATAAAAAAATAATTATAAGTCTAAAAATAATCAGTTAAAGCATTGGTTACATAATAAAAATGCTTACAACTTTACCTACCCCTCTTTAAATATTATAAATTTTATAACTCATTAAACTAAAATAATTTAATTAAAATTTTATAAATTTCCCACTCTTACAAAAATCAATATAAACATACACTCCACGTGTTCACAACAGGTGTCTGGTAAAACAAAGACAAAAGTGGTCCCCACCGGAATATAGTGTTTCAGTGGGACCCACTTCAGCCAAAGTTTAGCCGCCGCGGCCATTTCTTTAGTCCACAACCATCAACACGACCGCCGCTTCTCCGATTAATCTTCTCTCAAATTTTGAGGGTTACTACCTCGATTCTCGAATGGCCACTCTCATTTCAACTCGCTCACTTTCCCTGAAACCTTATCTGCTCTTCTCTCCGGATCCCTTCCCACCTTGTCGCCGCCATGGGGTGGTTCAGTTTCGCCGGGCTAAGTTATTGTCGTCGGCGGCGTTGGGTAGCAACGAAGGCGAAATGACGGGGAAGAAGATGAGTTCGACGAGACGTCGCATTTTTAGCGAGAGCGAGAGGGGTAGTGTGGAGGAGATTTATGACTCTGCCGAAGATCACCAGTTCGTGCGGTGGTTCCGTGAGGCATGGCCGTACTTGTGGGCCTACCGTGGCGGTACTTTCGTGGTGATTATGTCCGGTGAAGTTGTGTCTAGTCCGTTTTTGGACTCTATTTTGAAGGCGAGTGATTGCTGATTTTGTGTTTGTTTGGCGGGTTAAACAATGTTGGAGTATAGACCTAAGCGATCGAAATTTATAAGTTGAAATAAAGTCAGTTGATTTTAGAGAGCTATGTGATTAAAGTTTAGTTTTTCTGGTTGATGATCGCAGGATATAGCTTTCCTTCATCACCTGGGGATTAGATTTGTGCTTGTTCCGGGGACTCATGTACAGATTGACGACCTTTTGAATGAGAGAGGTAACTGAAACTTTTGATTTTGGTTTTTCCTTTTACATTGCCTTTAACTTTTTTTCGTAAGCTTTGTGCTATTGATACTCTAGGGGGGCAGTTAATATGCATTTATTGATGGAGTTACAGCCATTTGTTGTGTGAATTGCGAGTTAAGGAATGAGATGGGGCTTCTTATTTTTTTAAAAAATTTATTCCAGGGCATAAAGCTGAGTATCTGGGTCAATATAGAATTACCGACCCTTTAGCACTTTCTGCTTCAATGGAGGCAGCAGGAAAGATTCGTTTGATGATAGAGGCAAAACTTTCTCCTGGACCGTCCATTTGTAATATCCGTCGACATGGTGACAATAGTCGGTGGCATGATGTTGGTGTTAGTGTTGCTAGTGGAAATTTTCTTGCAGCCAAGGTACCGAATTAGGATTGCTGCCTTTAGCTAATTAACGTTTTTCCAAGTCTTGAGATTTTGTGTGAGAGTTTTTGTGCCGCTAAAAGTTTTCAACTGTTTAGTATCTACATAACTGTCAGTTGTCCTCATTATTTGCAGAGAAGAGGTGTTGTTAATGGTATTGACTTTGGAGCTACAGGTGAAGTTAAGAAAGTTGATGTTACCCGCATCAATGAGCGGCTTGATAGTGGTTGCATTGTTTTATTAAGCAACCTTGGGTATTCTAGTTCTGGAGAAGTTTTAAATTGCAAGTATGCCCGTTTCTCTCTCTCTCACTATGGATGACTGAAATTTTTGTAACTCAAAATTTTATAACACAAGAGGTGATTCATATTCTCCTTCCTTATTCTTCACAATAATTTTACCGATAAATTCTGTATAAAACGTGTGCCAAATCCATTTGGACAATAGTTTACTTTCTTTGTATCTCACAAATAATTATTTATACATTACAGCTGATGCAAGATCTTGTTTGTTTCAGCACATATGAAGTTGCTACAGCTTGTGCCTTGGCTATTAATGCAGATAAGCTTATTTGCGTAATGGATGGCCCAATTCTGGATGAGAATAATCATCTTATTCGGTTCTTGGCGCTCGAAGAAGCAGATATGTTGATTCGTAAGCGGGCCAAACAAAGTGAAATAGCGGCTAACTATGTCAAAGCTGTTGCTGAAGAAGATCTCACTTTCATTAAACACCATGACTCCCTCGGAATTGTTCCTTCCTCACTGAATGGGAGGTTTCCTAATGGAAGACATAATGGAAAGCACCCAACCTTTCAAAATGGTGTTGGCTTTGACAATGGAAATGGACTCTGGTCTGGAGAACAAGGTTTTGCAATTGGAGGACATGAGCGACAAAGTCGAGAAAATGGTTACCTTGCAGAATTGGCTGCAGCAGCTTTTGTTTGTAAAGTAAGTTTATGCTAGGCCTGTTTCAATTAATTATACATAGACTTTCCAATATCTTTGACATTTTACTACAAATAGTTAGCACTATATGTATGCTGCTATATGGCATACCCGGAGGCCAGTAACAATCTTTTGAAGGATCCCTTTTCTCTTCATATCTTACTTCTGTATAGTTGACATTAATTTGTAGATTGAGACTTCTTCTTATCATGGCAATAAAGTAGGGCCTTACTCCACCCCAAAAGGTATTTTAAAGGAGGAGGATTGCAAAAGCCTTATATAAGGCTTATGATGTTCATGACCCTAGTAGATGTGGGATATCAACATACTTAAGACACAGCCCTCGCATCTAAGAATGGTCATTTGATGCGTGAAGTTTGCAGTACTGGACATTTGTGGGTGGCCTACAAGGTAGGACATTAGTGGGAGGCTTATCGTTGAACTATGAGTGGCTTCGATAGAATGATAGAACTGGACCTAACTCCAACCCAAAGAGCACCTTAAGGGAAGGAGGGTTGCCTAAGCCTTTGTAATGCTTATTAGGCTCTTGTGCTGCTACCATCAAGTTATAAAAACAATGTTAAGTGAATCTAGTTCAGTCAAATGGGCTCCCTTTGATTAAATGTGTAGACTTTTCACACTCATAAACTAGATTACTCGGGGATTCCTTTTCAAATTGTAAGTCAATTATGTTATTGTTAGTTTTGTTTTTAGTATCTATCAGTTAGGGAGTTAATTTAATTTCCTATGTATTTGTCTAAGAATTAGTAGGAGTTTGTTCTGCTTTAATCCTTTATAAAAGGGAGTTCTTAGAAGAAATAAATAAGCATAATGTCATAAGCAATTTCAATTCTTGAGATCATTGTTCTCTCTTAGTTAGCTTTTATTATATATATAAAATAATTTCAAGATAGGTAGAAATGGTAGGAAGACACCTGAACGCAGCTTGTCATTAGAGCGTTTGTTTGATTTCAGGGTACATGGTCCTATAAACAGATCACAAACAAGGCCTTAAAAGACGCTCCCAGTTGACTAGGGATATCAACTTGCTAAACAATTTATAAAAATGAGGATTGAGGCAAGAGTTTGGTAGATGTAGAATTTGAAAAAACATTGGAACTCAATTACTAGCTTTTAGAAACACTTGTAAGTTAAGTATTTGTCTTAATGGACCCGTGATATTGTTTGTGTGGTCTTTGGGCATGAGCCAGGTTGAGAACTTCAGAAAGATTAAGGAGTTGTGAAAATCTGGCCAAATGGATATGAGCTGGTGTCTACCTCTCGCACTTCATGTCACAACAAATACTTTTTCCACTTAAGGAGTAAATTTAATAGTTCCTCACTGAAACACTTTCCCAACATCAGGATATCTTTGATTGCTCATCATGGTGTTATAAGTGCTTGAAAATTTTTGAAATCACGAATCCTGATATGCTTTGCATTCTATTAATTAATGTCCTGCTAATTATAGTTCATGCTATGTTTCAGGGAGGTGTTCAAAGAGTACATCTTTTAGATGGCAGAATTGGTGGAGTTCTGTTGTTGGAATTGTTTAAAAGAGATGGAATGGGGACCATGGTAGCTAGGTTGGCTATAGTTTGCAATAATTTTTGTTCCCATTGTTCTTGATGTGCTTTATTTTTAAGTGGTATTTTCTGCATATTTCTGGCTGATTAGATGTCAACTTGCTTATCAATAGGTTAAGCTAACTTCTTCAAAATGCTAAACAATGGTTGTACAAATTTTAGGGTCCTAGCACAGCAGCATAATTATGTGAAAAAATTGCTTGTTGATGACATATCAATCTGGATTAACCAAAGTCAACAGATGAAGTTCATAAGCTAATTCTGTGTGTCAAGCTGCTTTCTAGTCATTATATAGAACAGAAACTATTATCTTTATGCATCTAATGCAATTTAGTTTTACTGAGTATTTATTTGTGATGTGAGATTCTCTTAACTGCCACCAGTTGGTCTTCGGTAGGTTTGTTTTGTGAATTAATGCGGAAACAATAATAGTATTCAGCTTTGAAAGTACTGATATCTCAATTATTTGAGGTTTCTCAAGTTGAAATGACTTGGTCTATATTTTGGTGGTGTGGTGATTGGCATTAGATCAGACAGTTTTGCACCCATAATTGACTTACATTTTGACACTTTTTGTTCTTAGTGATCTATATGAAGGAACGCGGATGGCTAGGGTGACCGATCTGACTGGAATAAGACAAATTTTACGACCTTTAGAAGAATCAGGCACGTTAGTGCGGAGGACTGACGAGGAGGTTTGCTCCTGGTCTTTCCATTTTTTCTTCTGTTGATATTTCTTGTAATCTATGCATGATCTGTGTTATAGATTTTAGGGGAGGATGGAGAAATAATGGATTATTCTTATTTGTTGACCATGTTCCCAAAACTGTAGTCAACAAGTTCTCTTTCTTGGGTTTGCAGCTACTTAAAACATTAGATTCATTTGTTGTGGTGGAAAGAGAAGGTCAAATCATTGCTTGTGCAGCTCTTATTCCT
>JANZLF010000222.1:4583529-4594758 GCA_026546835.1 Erythroxylum foetidum
AGGTATGAAATCAGAACCTAGTTATTTTTCTCTGCATTGATCATCCTCACCTTCACAAAGAGACTTACTTGAGCGTCAGAGGGGCTAATCGGGACACAACCCCCGACGTGTCTTCCTTGTTTTGCAGGTGTCTTCACATCGAGCACATCAAAGAAAGCAGCAGACTCATGGAGCAGAACGGCAACGTACAATTCAGTCAATATCCGGCAGAACCAGAAGGAAATCATAATGAAAAGAAGCAGATCCGGGGGAAATTTCACCGTAAGAACAGTATTCAAATTCAACGAAGCATAAACAGAGCACAGATAAGAAGAAACATAACCAACTTGCCAAATATTCTTTAAATAATTTCATTTCAGCAATTTGAACATTACATTATTCTACATCAATCAAAAAACTTGGAAATTGCAAAACGAAACGAAAATTCACTCGAGTACCACAGTAGCTGCCAATTCTTTAAGCTTCTCTAAAATAGAATTGGCTTCATCTTTTGTAAGACCCTTCTTCAAAACAACAGGAGCTTTGTCCACCAAATCTTTAGCCTCCTTTAAACCCAAATCAGTAAAAGTCCTAACCTCCTTTATAATTTTGATCTTCGACGCCACATCGAACTTTTCCAGTTTTATGTCAAACGTTGTCTTCTCCACCGTCGGCGGCGCATCGGCCGCCCCAGATCCGGCGGCTGAACCCGTCGTCAAAATGGGTCCAGACCCAGCCGAGCCAAATCAGTCCAGACCCATTTTCTGTCTGAAAAGGATCGCGTAGTCATATCGTTCTAGCTTGGAGAGACTGAGTAGCTCGTCGGTGATGCGCTCGAGCTTGTTGGTCCGAGACTCAGCGGCTGCGGAGAGGAAACGAGATATGGGTTTTAGTGATAATGCGAAGAGTACAGTGAGAGACCTAGAGGGTAGTTTTCGAGCGATCGTGTACATTGGGCAAAGTTATCAATGGTTAAACCCTCACGAAGGTTTCTCAGTTGATCCTCCATTTTTATTGAAGATGGGAAGTGGGGTTGCTGTGCTACGAATTTTAGGGTTTCAGAAAGACGTCACTCAATTATAGTTAATTTAGCCTTATCGATTTACCTTCTTAAAAAAATTATAATAAAAAGTATTATTTTATGATTTATTTATGAATTAACTAAAAAGGATTGATCGTAACTAAAAATCTAAAATACTTAAAATTTTATAAAACAAAAAAAAGGATAAAAGAAATATGTTTTTGATTTAATTTTTTAGAAAAATCTAAATTTAGTTTAAAATTTATTGATTTTTAAATTTTTAAAAATTCTTTACCATAGATTTTAGTGAAAATAATAATAAAATACATAATATAAATATCAAAATAATCAAAGGTTATTAATATTGTAATTTAATTCAAGTGTTAAATTTGATCTGAATTATTTTGTTTGGACTTGAAGAATTCAATTAAATCATAATGTATGCAAGATTTAATTAGTAACATATATGATATATAATGATTATATCATGTATATTTTATTGTTATATTTAACCAAAATTTTAAAAATTTTAAAAATAATAATGAAATATACCAAAATTTAAAAAAAATTAAAATTAAGATTTTTTAAACTTTTTAAATAAACCCTAAAATTAATGTGTTAAACATAACATTTGAAATTATATAATTAAAAATGATAAATCTTAAATTTAATTAAAATTGGATTTATATTCAAACTCAAATTTTATTTAAATTTTGATACAAATTTAGGTCTAAATCTTTATTCGAGGTCAAGCTCAAAATCGAGCTCTAACCTTAAGGTCTCGGACAAACTCGATAATTACCAACCCTAATTATAAAATAAAGTTCTATAATTGTTTAGGGCATTAAACAAGTTGGACACAATTAAATCCTCTAATTTAATCTTTAAGAGATAATCAGTAACTTTGGAAATTTTTAACTTGAGCTTGGTTTTGGGTTACATTGCTTCATTCAGCCAACCTCAGGTCGGAAGGCAACAAACGCTAACGAGCAAAGCTTTGTCCTTCATTAAACTCAAATCAGAATAAATGAATGCATGCTCAGTAACATGGAAGTAATCATCTATTTCTTGAGCTACATTTGCACTTTTACAAGTCTAGAGACCAATTCTCTATTTACGTAGAGCATTATCTGATACTTTTGCTCAATCTGACCGGGAAAACATCAACCTCTTACCTGCTTATTTTCCATGTATTTAGTATTTCATATGCTGAGGGTAACTTGGATGAGCTTGAACCACTGTCATCGTTTACCGGTATTTTGAGTTCCTCATCGAGTTTGTTCCAGTATCGAGCAGGCGGAAATTCTGGGAACTTCTTGTCCAGACATTTAGTAGATTCCCCAGTTGCCATGTCCTCAACAAAAATCTCCATGTTTGTCAATGAGCTAGTTGTTTCATCTGGGTCACTACCACTAATTTGTGGCCTAGAGATCTCATCTGTAACATTGGTTAGGTCACTGTAAGACTGATAATCATCTAAAGGAAATATATCTGTCTCAACGTCGAATCTATTGCTGAACAGACTTGCATCGATCTCAAAATTGTCATCTGCAGCACTTGCGGTTGCAGCGGAACTTAGCCCATTTTCTTCCTTGTCAACGGCAGCCAGCTGTTTTGTGGCATTGCAATGCAACTCATGTGAGATTTGCGTGTCAAAAGTAACAAGACTTGCCAATTCTTTGGATGTGCCTGATCCGCATAGAGAATGCAATGCTCTTGATAAGTTTGAGAATGTGTCTTCTGATGTTACTTCACAATTTCCAAGTGAATCCAACAGCTTGCTTAGACTATCCCGACTGACTCTATAAGCATTTCTCTCAAAAAGATCAATCCACTGCCTTTCACTAACCCGAAATGGGGCATAAGCAATAGCATTGACTAGGGAAACAGCCCTTGCAAATTCCTGTTTGGAAGTGGCTTGAAGTACCATTTCAGTGAACATCAATGGATAAGGAATTTCTCCAGCCTCCAGAATTGCATCAAATGCATGTTCTAGAAGATGAAACTGCAAAAAGAGAGAGCAGATTTTACAAGCAGCATATATTGAATTCAAACAAGAAATTAATTTCATATAGTTGAAGCCAAACCTTTCCAGCTCTAGATGCTTTGACTAGCAATAATGCAAGTTTACTTTGGTTCATAGGATAACCCTGGAATACCATCTCCTTGTACACATATTCAAAGTATTCCCATTGCAACGCTATAGCTGATGCCTCTAGCATTGAGCTATAGGTGAACACGTCTGGTACAAGGGGAGTGCCAACATCTTTGACCCCTTTAATTTCCTCAAACAACTCCTTAGCTTTAGAGAACAAATCATTCTGGCCATAAACTTTAAGCATAATATTTATGGTCCCAATGTTAGGAACACAGTGGGATTTCATGTGCTCAAAAATTGATTTGCAATCATCAATATGTCCTGCTTCCAAGGCAGACACTATCATGCCAGTAAAACTAACCTCCAAGGGTTTACTATGCCGAAGCTTTTTTATCCGCTGAACCTGCAGGAATCATCATGAGAAGATAACATCCCGTAATAATGAACAACAAAGGTATAGTCACAGTAAATGTAAGCATTAGCTTAAAGTGTTATACCTAAACAACTAAAAGTCACAGTAAATGTAAGCATTAGCTTAAACTGTTATACCTAAACAACTAAAAGTTCAAGAACAAATAATGTACAATACACAGGCACTAACCTCTAGGATAGCATCTTGCCACCTCCCATTGTAGCAAAGGCAGCAAGCCAGTTCGTAATATACACTAGCTGTTCCAACCACTCCTCTTCTTTCCATCTCTCTCACTGCTTCCACTGCCTCCGTTATTCTACCTTCCCCCCAAAAGGTTTTGACCAGAACTGTAAAGTTGTGGAATAAGCCCTAGCTCAAATGATATAAACTTTCCCAGAAAGATACCAGGCAAACTACCTTTATAAGTAAGAGCTTTTGATGTTTCTCCACTTCTGTTCATTTTCTCAAAGAGTTTGTGAACAAGGTCATGCTTTCCTGAATTAAGCATCACCTTTAAACAAAACATCTTGTAAGACTTGGATATAAGAATATGTGAAGAAAGATTGCAACTTCCATACAGAAATTCACTGACATTTCAAACCGAACACAAATTCATCTCTAGATGATAATCTGAAACAGACTGCAACCTAGTTTACAGCTATGTTTAGAGGTACATGTCAAGGTCATCAAAATACCTAGACTCCATGCTGAAAAAGTAACTGCTATCTGTCAACTACATTTTTCTAGTGAATAGTCTTCATGCTCTAATATTGACATAACATCATGCAGTCTCTTTTTGCATGATAAATATCGATGTAGTTATCAAGAAGTTCCGGCGAAAAGTTTGAAAGAATAATATTTACATTGAGTTTATACGACCCATAATGTTATCCAAGACATATAATGTAGAATTAAGATACTTAGAAGCATCCATACTTGGAACTTAGTAAACATAATGCTGCCATCTATGCCAACAGCAAGTGATTACCTCCATTGCAAGTCCATATGTTGCTGCATTAGGTTTAAGACCGCTCTTTCTCAACTGCTTAAACACCCAGGATACACCCTTCCATTGCTGGGTTGGAATACAAGCATTCAACACCTGGAAAAAAAAGTTGGAATAGATCAGATAGTTATGTTATTGATATTTGGACCAAAATGCAAGCATTCAATCATAATTCCTTTCTTACAGCATTGTATATAACAAGATCTGGGTCAAGGACTGGATCCCAGTTCTTGTAGTACAAATTTTTGGTTCTTTTAAAGGGTTTCTGCCTCATGCATTCGATGACTTTAATCAACTCTTTGAGAAGACCAGCTTGACCAAGTGTAACAGAAATGCTATGATATGCAGCCATATCAGGATAAGTATCACGATCTTCCTGAACAATCACCAGTCCGTGATAATTGGAATACATATACCATAAAAGATGAGAATAGACAAGTGCAACTGTATATATATGTATGTATGTATGAATGTATATATAGTTGATACATCAAATTAATGAGGTAACGGATCATTACTCGCATTAGATTAAAAATTCGAAGTGCTTCTTGAGACTTCTGTTCCTTCCCAAGAATTGACAATAGTTTTGTGTAAACATACCTACAAAAACATTGAAATCTTTACATGGTGTAATATGAAGATTTAGACAACTATCAACTTGTGATACAGTATTTATTTCTCTTGACAATTGAGGAACAAGAAAGATATTCAGAACATTATTTACCCGAAAGGAACTCTAACAGTTTGTAAAAGAAAAAGAAAAAACCAACGGTGTGTCAGAAACATTCAATCATCAGGATGACTATGAAAAGAGACCAAATGACAAGTCACATGTGGCCCAATATAAAGCATGTCATAATGAGCAAGGAATTGTCGGTAGATCTTCCTATGCAAAAATTACATATATAGATTCTCCAGAAACAAGTAATTAGACTAATATCATCGTCACTATTCTAGCCACACAACAACAATACAATCCATGTGCAAGAAATGCCTTTGTATTTACCAGCATGATCTCCACCCAAGAAAAGTTTTTGATGGTAGTATTAGCGCCTCTAGTATTCAAATTGAAAAGAAAAGCTGAGAAAAGATTTACTTGCTCTTACAATCTCTACGCCTCTTATCCCCATACATCCATTCTACAACAGCCAATGCTTGTTCCCATTTTCCCTTCTCGCCAAGTCCTTCCACAATCCTCAGCATCTGCCGTTCGGTAAACAGCAAACCACATTGCTTCATTATCCTCCCCAACTTCCAGTCCCTCGCAGTGACATTTATGTTACTTAATCTAACCACCCAAAACAAAGTGCAAATCAGTCAAAACAATCCATATATTCAACTTCGATTACAAAAGAATAAAAAACCTCAGCAAATCATCAAAACACCTGGCGACAAGGAACCCAATTGCCTCCTTCTCACTGCGTTTCCTCTTGGTGGGGTCCCAAGTTGGTTGGTTTTGATCATTCAACCAACTACCATCTTCAAACTCAATATCATTATCCAAAACCCACCTCAAATCATCCTCAAAAACTTGCTTTAAATCTCTCAAGTTCTGTCTTTTCAACACCGTCCCTCCATACAAACCATTGCTTCCACCAGCAATCTCTCTCAATTTCACCTTCTCTATCCTCTCCCACGGTCTCCCCACCAACAAGCCACAAGTACCACTCCCTCTACTACTGCTCTGAGTCTCTATAGCCCTGGTGAAGTCTCTGTATTCGTTTTTCAGGGTCTCAAAGTGGAATTCTTCATCGAGAGCTTGTTTCTGAGCGGGAGTGAGTGGAGGGCATTGTTGGGTCTTGGCGGTTTTGTTGAGCTTGCGGTTGTGTTTCTGGATTTCTTTCTTGCGGAGGGTATGGATGATCTTGGGAGTCGGGTAAACGCCCTTTTTGAGAAGCCTGCGCTTTATTGTTTCGACGTTTGGCTCGAAGCGTGGTGGCTGAGAATTGGAGGAAGATACAGGTGCTTCCATAGTTACAGGGCCTATCAGTGGAAGTGAGAAATGCACGAGTGACTAAGTTATGCATACAAGAGTCAACAGGCTCTGCTTGTAATGGATTTGCTTTAATAATTATTCTTATTAAAAATTAATTAATTAATTATAAACTATTTAATTTTTATAAATTAAAATAAATTTATTAATTTTTATATACTAGGCTTTTTTAATTAAATTTTAAGTTTTAATAAATAAAAATAAATTTTATTATTTTAAAAAAAATTTAATTTCATTTAATCTTCATCCAATTTAATAACGGCTTAATACTAATTTAATATTTTAAACCTTAATTATTTAGCTTCAAATCTAATTTTTGAAATATTAATTTATATGTAAATTTATTTATTTTAAAAAATTATTTAAATTACTTAAAAATATCATCTAATATTAAAACTAAAAGAATAACATTTTCTGCTGATCTTTCTATATACAATGGTGCATCTGTATCAATTGCCAATCCAAAAGAGTTACAGGAACAAATCCAACCAATCACAATGAACTGGATGGATCTTATCCTAACGGTGCTGTTTCCTGAATCCAAAACATCATCAAATTTGTGTTCTTCAAGGGTTAGTCAAGAATCAAGAAAATCACAACCATTCTCAACCGGGTACCAATATACAGAACAAATAAGCTCAAAGGGACACAAATGACTAAACCATCAAGATTTTTAAGGTTAAATGTGCGAAACTCTGCATCAAATGGCCAACCTGAACCCGCATTTTAAACACACAAAACGCATGAGACAGGGAGTGGCTTAGTTCTTTGACTTTGAGTGCTTCACAAGCCAATCAATCACGGAGTCTATGTTGGTTGAGTTCTTGCAAGAGATCATAAAGCAACAAACTTCTCTGTCAGTGATCGATTTCAGTCCCCTGCGTCGAAAAAGTGTCATCTCTTTTCAATACCCCATCAATATTATCCTTAAAATAGCAAGTGTACCACACTTGTACATAAATTATCAGGACAAAGGTTGTTCTCTTACATTTCATCAGTTAAAGCCTGTTTCGACAGAGCTCCTGGCTTGTCAATCTTGTTTCCTAGCACCAATAACGGGATACCACTGAGTGACGGTTTGCTCAGCAAGTCGTGAAGTTCACCTCTTGAGATACTCACCAGATCAGGATCCGCAGCATCAACCACATAACTATGCATTAACCAATGTTTATCAGCAAAATACAAAAATTCATCTTAACTTCAGTCCCACCGACAACCAATGTTTATCAGTAACGTCTGTGTTCCAAAAATGTTCAATTCACATCTAAACGAATACATAAAAGAAGTAAAAGTTCCTGTCCAGGTCGATTTCATAAGATCCATTCAAGTCAAAGCTCTACAAAAGAAAAACAATTACATCTGATAATTGTCTAACTGAATATAGACCCTTTAGCCTTGGTCTTAATGAACCAGCTACAGAATTTCAGGATCTAAAAACTTTTAAGGACTCTGTACTACAAGATAAAAGGAGGGAACCAAAATAATCAACCGAGTTTCCAGAAAACATTTTTATCAATAAATATTGATACAACTACAGATATTGCAAACATTGTAAGAGCTAAACCCCCAAAGAAAGACTACCAGTTATTTGACAATTATCAAGAGCTATATGAGACAGGAGTAGGTGCATACACAATAGCTGAAACTGCACGGCAATATCTCTCCCACATGCTACGGAATCTAGGTTGACCTCCAAGATCCCACAACTTTATGGTGACATTTCCTTTGGTTACTTTCCTCATGTTGAATCCTACCTGAAAATGAATGATAATCCATAGATTGATATCATAGTAGCCAAAACACTAACAGATATGGCACCTATCTTGATTAAATGTAGTCGATGAACTGCAAAAGGGGTGTTGGCAGAAGTATAGCTATAATCCTTTTGAAAGAATGGATTTGGGAAATGAAAGCTGTAAACTTCTGGATAGGTAACTCACCGTAGGGATCATATCTTCACTGTATCCTCCGGTCTACAAAAAAGACCAACAAGTTAGTTTGAAACTTAAGTTTAAAACTTGACAAAAGGGGCAGAGATGGCACTATTAGATATGCAATTTATGTACTTACTGCAACAACATTTACAAGAGAAGTTTTTCCAGCATTTTGAAGACCTATCAAAGATAGCTCCATCTCCTGCTTGAAAAAGAGGCTGCAATTACATGTACAACAAAAAATGTCATGAAATGAATACAGAAGCAATGAAAAAGCTAAAAGTTAGCTTATTCCACTTCAATAGAAGACAAATCCTTAGGATGAGACACTTTTCGGCAGAGCTAAACAGCAATGGTGTTCAATACATATTCCATTAGAAATGTGCAACTTTATTATGCAATAAGACACAAATGGATAGAAATGCAACTAGTATACTACCCACGACAAATAGGTAGCCAACATACTAGAGCTACATGACAGAAGGCTCATGAATTCCATAACAATGCCTGACAAATACTTTGTTCAAACTTTGACAGTTGAGATTTCAAAAATTTTTCCTTTTAAGTCTGGTAAAATTAACTATTTCTCACTCTGTCACAGCCCTCAGATGCAAACAAGAAAGTTCACTGATAAGGTATAACAATCAGAACAGAGTAGGGGAAATTAAAGAAAGAGTTTGCTACAAGAGAACAAATACAGAGGCCACATCAAAAAGATCATCATGAAGACATCTTAAAATGGATTCTTAATAGTGAATTTTCCATATAACTCTAGAAAATCACCCACCCTATACTGAATGCTGCCAAATTTTTTTCTTTTGCTGTATAGCAGGAATTAAGAGAAGAAACAAGTAAACCTGTTTGCACCTTCCAGGAGGGTTAGTAAAAGAAGAGTCTAGATATACTAACGGCTCCGAAGTTTATCAATTTTGTGTTTCCTTTACCGATACTGTTAGTTTAGTTTATTTCCCTCCTCTCACATGGTGCAATATCTAAGAAACGTAACCTTCAGAGCTAAGCTGGATACCTATTATCAGCAATTTGCACTTCCAGGTGATTTATTGACTTCCTAAAGTGAATGGGATCCCAAAGAGTAGTGGCCATGTCAACACACACAAAAATTAACCATCTAAAAGTTGTTCGAGAACTTGAGGAGGAAAAGATCCATATACCAGAGGTCCACACACGAGTAACCAATTATCTGCTTATCCACATATGACAAAAAGCACAGAATATTCTAAAATTTAGAATCGCCCCCATAGCATGTAAAAGATTAAAAGGCACGTAAATTGCAGATACGAAACTTCCTACCGTAACTGTTTTTTTTGTTTTTGCAGCAGTATGAACACTAACAGTTCCCACCTTCAAGGTTTTGACTAATTTCATTGAATGTTAACCTGCAGGACTTCAAATACAATCCTTTCCTCCAAGAAAATTTCTCCATTTATATCTCCACCAATTCAAACTTTCCCCTTATCAGAGGGATCACATTAACTCCATGAACTATAATCAGCATCAATATAAGAAGCACTATTCTACCATTCAGCCACCTCAATTGCACGATTCCATCGATGAAAAACAAAAACAAAAACTAGAACGCAGGAAGGGTATCATTAAATCAGAGTCCAACCATCAACTGCTCGCGCAAACAAATCATTATGAAAAGAAAATTTCAGAAAAAAATTTCGGCAAACGGGCCAAAGATTAACCTCCTTTAAAAGTCGAGAAGAACAAGAAAGGTCCCTCCTTACATCAAACCAAAAAACAACCCAGAAATCAACACCCCACCAGTCGCACAAAGACATGAAACAATCAAGCAATACCCACATATGTTCACACAAACACGTCTACAAATATAAGAAACAAAATGGAGAACTGACCTTCTAAGCCAATTAAGGAAAGCTTCCCATAAACCCATTACTGATAAGAGAGAATCAAACACAAAAGATCTACAAAGTGCGAGGAAAGCCTCTCTTCTTCTCAAGCCTTCCCTTATCTACCTTTCCCTCTGCCTCTCTCGGGTTGGTAAATAAGTTAATAACCGCATACAAATAGTCAACAGTATTATACTATTCTTTACTTGCGGGGTAAATTAGGGATAAAAATTTCTGTCCAATATTATCTTGTCTTATTCTATCTTATAAAATCTTAGCTATTTATTTTGCGAGATTCACGGAAGATTTATGCAGAACTTACATAAGATTCACATAAATAAATGACTGAAATTTATTAAACACGACGAGATAACATAATATTTAACAGAAGATTTGAACTCGATAAATTGGTTATTTTTTCAAAGTACGAGGATATGATTGGGTCGTTTTTTGGGTCATGATTTCATGGACCGTTCGCATCTCACTGACAGGTGCATACACTAAAAACGCCCGCACTCGAACGAATGTAGTTACGGAAGTTTCGCTTTGGATGAAACCAATCAGTAGAAGATTCCATGAAGAGGGTTTGAATTTAATACGACGAGCCGAGAAGATCTTTACTAATGGTTGTCCTCAACTTGGCGCGCGTGAAAGTTAAGGAATGCCTTATTGGGTGATCTGCAACGTGGCGAGTTATTATTGGTGAGTGAACCACTGTCTCGTGTCGGAGATGGAAGTGACTGATTGTCCAGCGAAATTGGACTGGCAAGCAGAGACATAGAAGCACATCTGCGGTCTGCCTGTTTAGGGAAAGAATGACTTTGGACTGAATAAATATAATGCTAAATATAAAATATTATTTTTACAATTATGATATTTGATTAAGAAAATTATTATTATTATTATTATTAT
>JANZLF010000222.1:4594858-4606242 GCA_026546835.1 Erythroxylum foetidum
AAAATTATTAAAAAATTAAAATAATTATATTTTAATTAATTATAATAATATAATTAATTAATTATAATATTTTAATTAATGAATAAATTATATCTTAATTAATTATATTATAACTAATTAATTAATTATATTTTAATTAACTTTATTGTAACTAATTAATTAAGTATATTTTAATTAATTAATTGGTTACAATATTTTTATTAATTAATGTATTATATTTTAATTAATTATAATATTAATTAAAAAATACTAAAGGATATTGAAGGAATGATTTCCATTCCTCTCATAACGAAGAGGAATAGAGCAATATCGAAAAATTAGGAATGAAAGTATAGATCATCTAATCATAACCTCTTACTAAACTTTATTTTTTCATTCCATATTCATTCATCTCTCTTCATTTCCAATAAACAAGCACACCCTAATTGATGTCACTGACAGAATCCAAACTTAATTTGAAGTTTGATCGAATTTGGTTGTATAATTTGACTTAAATGGTTAAGATCAAGATAATATCATTTTATGACGTGAAGTTAAGCTTTTTAGACTGTTTAATTCAACTTCTTAAACTCAATTTTGATTCAAAATTAGATCAATTTAGGTTCAACATGTCCACCTCAATCAAATTTGATCCGGTGAGGCTTAGCAAATTTTTCTATTCTTAAATACTACTGAGAGCACTAAAAAAAATATTGGTTTTTCTTATAAAAAACTAATTTATATTTTTCCATTTCAATCGTGACTTTTTAAAAATTATTATTTATTTTTATGGTATTATTTAATTCACATAAATTCATCCTTTTTTTTGTTAATTGTTTATTTATAGTTTAAATATGATGTTATATTACATTTAAAAACTCAAATAACATATTATTTTAGATGAAAAATAATCGAGAGCATTATGTAATATAACATCATATCCATTTCTATCATTCGCTATAATCATTATAATTCTTATTACTATTCTTCCAAGTGAACCAAACATACCTTCAAACTTTGGAGAACCTAAAAGCATACAGAAATTAAAGACGAAATTTTATTAGCTGAAGCATGACCAAGACACAAATACATGAATGGAGGAATTGATAATTGTAGTTGTAGGAATTGATTTTGATGGAAGATGAAGAAGAAAGGTCAAACAATCAACCCATCTTATGATCTTTTTCCAATAATCTATCCTTTTTTTGGAATCTTGTACCAGATAGCTAGAAGGAAAAAAGTCGAAAAGAATAAGAATAGAGGTAGATGCAGAACCACTTACAAAACAACGATGGATGATATTGGCAAAAGGAATATAGAGCAGGTACAGACAAGCAAACTGGGAAGTCACTGAGATTTAATCAGTGAGTAGACATATGGCATCCGGAGGCGTGATCAACAAAAGCAAACTGTGGTTGGTCTATGCTTGGGGATTGGTTGAAGGTGGACAGAAAGTTGGGTGATATTTTGGGGAGATGTCCAATCGAACTAGCGGTAGACAAAGCAAACAGATGAGCTACAGAAATAAACAGAGAGCTCGGTCCCTCCACGTCCTGGCTTGGGCTTACGGCTGATCTTCCAGGACATGTTTGATAAATTCCCCGAGGTGACAAAAGTTCCTGATCGTGAAGAAGACGTTGAAAAGCACCGACGCAAGCCATTTCGGGGTTTGGTCCGACTGTTACGGGCATCAATGTTAGTCCTTTCAATCTTGATGGTGGTTTTAGTACTAACCTGGGTGACCAATGCTTGTCAAGAAAGGGATAGGAGCTTATCTAGATGTTCCATCGCTCCATTCCCATTTCCTGCATCGCAGAGATTGCATATGCGAGATCAAGGTACAAAGGAATTTGGATTTTGTGATTCATGCACTCTCAAGAAGCATCTGCAATTATTTCTCATGCTTGCATAGCTTATGGATCGGAGGAGGAGAATATCGTGTACAGGGATCGAAATGAAAGAAAGGTCAAACTTCCTAATTAGCACAAGCACCTTCTTTAGTTTAAGTTTCCGCAAGGACTGCAACTACCTCTTACTTTAATCGGCAATGCTTGTGATGGAGAAAGAATTTGTTAAACTTAATATTCATGCACAACTTAGACAAGAGTTTGCCGTTAACTGCATAATTACGGAGGGTTCACTCGAGTCTATCTTGACTTGGGACTTGGCTATCGCCGAGTTGTCCTTGAAATCGACTCTCTTGATATCATTAATCTTCTCTCCGCCCCTCTCGGATTACTGACTGAGGTTTCTGCTTTGGTGATAAGTATCCACCAGCTGTTGCAGTGGGAGTGGATGGTCCAACTGCAGCATGTGTTCACGGAAGACAACCAGTGCGCAGACCGCCTCGCTCATCTCGCAGGGGTGTACAGTTCAGAATTTTCAATACTACATGAGCCCCCTTTCGGCGGTCAGGAACTCCTCCGCCCGATACGCTAAGCGCTATGTTCCCAAGAGCGATAAATTAGTTTTGTAATTTTCCTTGTATAAAAAAAGAATTTGTTAAGCTTTTTAATTTTATAAATAAAACCGGAAGTTGAAAAAGTAAAACAAGTTCTGCTAGTATTACTATGTTATAAAATTGGTTAAATATTAAATAAAATTAATAAACTTTAAAAATAATTAAAATATTTATAAAAAAAATTAAAGTTTAACACTACTAAATAAAAAATTAATCAAATTAGTTTAGTTTATAAAAAAAGTTTAGTTAATAAAATCTAATTGATTAATTAATAAATTGATCAGTTATTAGCAACAAAGATTGTTAAACTAAATCTAACCATAAAGTTAAAAACCAAACTGAAAATTTGGTTACTTCTAAATATTTTTATGTGAAATTGGCAGAACGCGTTGAGTTTTAAAACATTAATTTTAATCTATATTTATCATTAATTTAGAGGTTTGTATTTTTAATCTATATTTATCATTACATTAATTTCTTTTGTTATTCAACATAAAATAAATTTATGATTAAAAAAAGGGAGTAGTGAACAAAAAATACCTAAAAAGGAAGGAGTAGGTATAACAAATTTAAATTTTAGATTCACTTTTGTTACTTAATTATTTATTTTAGCAAGTGATTCTAACATAATTAATTATCTTTCTTCCTAATCATGATTAACAGTCCATGTATAATTGGATTCTCTAAACTCTTAAATCATTGATAATTAATATGCTTTATGTAAATGAACAGAGAGTGTCACTGCAGGACATACGAATCCCATTGAGTTGGGAGTTGAGAGACCCAACACATCATCTCCCAACAAACATCTTTGGTCTTACTGAGATAAGGGAAAGAGAGAGAGAGAGAGAGAGAGGAACAAAGACAGCATCTTTGGTCTTAAGTCATCGTAACCTGTCATCAACCGCCTTAGATCCATATTGAACCATAACAACCAAGCATACCCAAATTCAGTATTTTCCCTTTTCCTCTGCTCTTGACCTCACTGTAAATTGCTGTAACTGTGTCAGGAGAGAGCTTTATGGCTCGTGGTGGATGGTACAGTGAAGTTGTATGTGAATTGTTTGCTTTGTTGGGTCTGTTTGTTGCTTGAATTCTAAAAAGCTTCCACCTTTGAAACCCATGTCTGGAAATTTGGCTTCTTTCATGGTTAGGTTCTTGGCAGGTAAGGTGTTTGACTTTGGTCCTCAAGTGTTGGTTCTATGTGTTTGTTCTTCTTCTTTCGTGTTGGACTTCATTTCTTCTTATGCATTTTCTAAAATTGAATTTAATACGAAACTGGCTCGAGGAAAGAGAGGGTGAAAAGATCAGTTCTTTCAAATTGGGATTCTTAGTTGATCTGCTATTTAGGACAGAACTTCTTTTTAATATCTTTAAACGCATTGAACGATGCAGAAATGATGGTATAGCTTTCGATAATTGATTACTTAGAACAATTGTTCTGCTGATTGTACTATCCTTTTCGTTTTTATGGGAGATTATTACCAATTGTTGTCATTCGATGTTTAGCAAAGAACCATCTCTGAGTTCATATGTGCAATTGCGTTCTTATTATTTCAATAACTAATATAAAACAGTTTCGCCATTGCTCATGTTTGGTCCGGTTACTTCGATCTCTACATGTTCCATTCTTTTAATTGCAGTGTTACATTGGAGGTAAAAGAGAAAGGATATGAGGATGAGGAACAAATACAGGAAATCAACCTCTTTCAATTACATTGCAGGGAGTAGATGTTCATTGTCTACAGTGGTTTGGAGTTTGGTGGGATTTCTACTATTTCTTCATTTATACTCCCTTGTGAACCACTATGGTGCTAAAGGTGGAGTGGCCCAATTTGGTATGAGTCATAACCCTGTCATTCGTGAACTTGAAGAAGTTGAACATGAGAATATTCAAATTCCCCCACCTAGGAAAAGATCACCACGTGCAGCAAAACGACGGCCTCAAAAGCCAACCACACTGATCGATGAATTTCTTGATGAAAGTTCGCAACTTAGGCACATATTCTTTCCTGGTATAAAAACTGCCATTGGTCCGACTAATAGTGATAGCAATGATAGTTCTTACTATTACCCTGGGAGGATTTGGTTGGATACAGACGGGAATCCTATTCAAGCTCATGGAGGGGGCATTCTGTATGATGAGAAATCTAGGACATACTATTGGTATGGAGAGTACAAAGATGGACCAACATTTCATGCTCACAAGAAAGCAGCAGCACGGGTAAGTGGGAGATATTCATTTGACCATAGTCTATCACCAGCTTCTTGACAGTCCTTATTCCTCTATAAAAATATTATAAAGAAAATTGATTGTGTTTTCTTCTTTTAATTTGCCGAAATAGTATAGTCGATTCTGGTTTGGCAACATGTTTTCTGTATTATCGAATTCACCTTTTGGGAGAAATTGTTTTTTGTACCAAACCAGTGGAAAACTTAACTTCTAAGTGATTCCATCAAATATTGAAAGTGGATTCTGTTTGACCTCTATACTGGATTCATTTGTTCAATGATCACCAAGTAAATATCAACTTTAGTAGTAAGTGGTATGAGATCTGTTTCCATTTTGAGTTGTTATAATTAAATGCTGATTGTAACTTGGTACTGATCTGATTTATAATATCAATCATTCTGATGTAGGTTTGATATATAGAGTAATTATGTTCTTTTGGTTGGTCTTAGCTTCCATGTGTTGGAATTGCAAAATCTACATAACATTCTTTTGCCTGGGTAGTTGAGCTGGTGATGATATGAAGTTTCACTTGAAGTTTCTGGCATTCAATTGTGTGGTTCACAGATTGATCTTTGGATTTGTTTATGGTACTTAATACATATTTGAGGGAAATTGAATCTGGTGGGATGGTCAAATATATGAAACTGGTGTTTGGAAAACAAAGGTGGTGTTAAGTCAATATGTCTGTTCAAGGTCTTATATATTGTGGTTCAGCTCCATCTCTGTTTCCGTCTGTTTTGCAAGACCTTTTAGATAAAATAGTATATGCTTTTGAAAGGTACTTGAGGGCCTTATTTCCTTATATAGTTGCTAGGAGCTCTGTTGAAAAATAGTATTCTCTTGCAAAGCAGGCTAATAGGTATGATTCCTTAGATTATATTCTTCCATTTTCCCATTTTTTGGTACAACTTTCGATCATTGTCCATTTCTCTCTTAAGAAAATAGTTCTTGCATAATTTCATTTGACTGGATAAAGTTGCACCGAGCTGAGTTGATTAGTCTTCGATTTCAGAACTCTTTCCCATCTATTGTAGACATAGCACCAGCAGTGTAGTGCTAATGAGCAGCAGAAATACAACTTAATGCCTCAAAATTGTTGTGTCGAAGTATTTGCTAAGCACGGGCAAGCTTTTCTAGTGCTTTCAAAATTCAAACTATAATTTTAACGTGCACAGGGATTTGATTTACGTTCTCTGAAGTAGTAGTTCTGGATTGTTTGACATTAGTCATGTTCGAAGATTTTAAGATGATTATTTTATTTTGTTCCGTATATGGATCAAATCAAAATGAAGTTTCAGGCCTAATGTTTTACATATGCTCGTGGAATTCGATGTGAACTGCTAGAAAATGTCTAGCACCTTATAATGTTCATAATATATTGTCTTATGCTCATTAATCTTGATTTCACTATGCACATAGCATGTTACGCGTTTCGTCTTTCGAATATAGCCACTTATTTAAGTTGATATGATCTTTTCATGCACTTTGGTTTAGGTTGACATTATTGGAGTTGGTTGCTACTCCTCCAAGGACCTATGGAGCTGGAAAAACGAAGGTATAGTGCTGGCGGCAGAAGAGACAAATGAAACTCATGATCTTCACAAATCCAACGTGCTTGAGAGGCCGAAAGTTATATACAATGGATATACAGGGAAATATGTAATGTGGATGCATATTGATGATGTCAACTACACGAAAGCTGGTGTTGGTGTCGCGGTTAGCGATTACCCAACGGGTCCTTTTGATTATTTATACAGCAAACGACCGCATGGGTGTGAAAGCAGGGATATGACAGTATTCAAAGATGATGATGGTGTGGCATATCTCATATATTCCTCTGAGGACAACAGTGAACTCCACATTGGACCTCTTACTAAAGATTATCTTGATGTCACACACGACGTGAGAAAAATTCTTGTCGGACAGCACCGGGAAGCCCCGGCTCTCTTTAAACATGAAGGGACTTACTACATGATCACATCAGGATGCACTGGCTGGGCACCAAATGAGGCCTTAGCGCATGCAGCTGAGTTGGTTATGGGTCCATGGGAGACCATGGGAAACCCTTGTGTTGGAGGGAACAAGATATTTCGACTGGCAACTTTTTTTGCACAAAGCACATTTGTCATACCTTTACCAGGATTGGCTGGTTCATTCATTTTCATGGCAGATCGATGGAATCCGGCCGATTTGAGGGACTCACGATATGTGTGGTTACCTTTGATAGTTGGGGGACCTGCCGATCGGCCGCTTGATTACAATTTTGGATTCCCAGCTTGGCCAAGAGTGTCAATCTATTGGCATAAGAAGTGGAGACTTCCTTCTGGTTGAGTGTAGTAAATAGCACGATTACTATAAACTTTAGTGTATAATAATGTTAATGCTATCTGCTTATTTTTTAGCTGGTTTCACTACTCTTCAAAGGCATTTACTCATAACCCAAAAATCTATTTGTTAAGGTGATGTTACTATTAGCTTTGAAGAAAAGCATACCTTTTTATGGATATGTGATGAACTCTCTGCATCTTCAAATACTTGGCTTAATTACAGTAAGTAACATGGTCATTTCAGTAATAGTACAGGTTGCAAATGACCAAGGAAAAAGATGGATTGACATTTGATCCTGTTGAAAAATGAATCAGTAACTTATAGATAGTGACTTGGTTAAAGAAACCATTGAAGCCATATCAAAAACAAGTGCAATTGTCATTTGACCCAAACTTGGGTGGACTATCCATTACTTGAAAGTAGGTAAAATTAAGTGGAGATTTGAACTGACCGATGTTAAATAATCAATAAAATTAAGTGGAGATTTGAACTGACCGATGTTAAATAATCAATCATAGCAAAAATAAGTACAATTGTCGTTGAACCCAAACTTGAGTGGACTATCCATTATCTGAAAGAAGCTTAGGTGAAATTAAGTGGAAATCCGAACTGATTGATGTTAAATAATCAGTCATTACATGTATTTTGCCATTATTTTTTAACAAAAATTTTCAAAATAATTGCAAATTAAAAAAATTCTAAAATTTTTAAAACTACAGTCCTGTGTCTTTTACTCAAGTGGAGAATGTTCAACTATCTTTTGCTGACTTGACACAGGTTGTGCAAAGGAAAGCAAGACTGGTCAGGAATTGGGCTCTTTTATTGGGTCAATCACATATTAAACCAGAAGTGGCACAAGAACACAGGTTGTGAGTTCTAGTGATCCACCTAACAATGTCAATACCAGTTTGAGCCAAATTTATTACTTAATTATAAGCGTTAATTTGGTATATATCAATATGCATTATTAAGAAGATGCGCTTTAGAGCAATCGGTAATGTTACTCCTTTGTGAGCATAAAATCACAAATTCACATCACGGAAATAATTTCTTTGTAAAAATATAAAAAGAAAACGGTGGTCCCTTTCTATACTCTCATAATAAAGGATTCTTGTAAAGTGAAAAATATGCGTAAATTAAGAAAATTTTAATAATAAGATAAGTATAAAGTCTCTAAAGCATCTAATAAATACTCTTTTCTAATTTCAACATATCTCAAAACTATGATGGTGAAAGTGCAAACAATTCTTTTATTGTAAATAGAGTTTATTTAATTTAAAGTAAAAAAAATAAAAGTCAATTGATTAAAATTTACGTGAAATTCAAAATTAATTTCTTAAAAAAGTTTAAATTTTTTAACGAAAATTTGAAGATCTAAAAAAAACTTAAATATTGGTTATATATTATATTTTTATTTAATCCAAAATCAAATTGAATTTGAACCAACAATCAAATAACATTACAAAAGAGCAGATTTTTAGTGTCAATTATGATAACTATATGATTTATGAGAATGACGAACAAGTAAATATAAGATATAAAAAGTTCTTGCGGAGAAATACAAGGTCATGTAGGATGTAAAAGGTTCATGCCTTTGATTAACACAAATGTGTAGATCAATTGTGTAAGTCTTTGTAACAATGTGAAGGGTGAAGACATATACTTTCGTAAACACACTTGTGTAGATGACATACCGGATCATGTGTGACGACCGTATAGCTTTCTGTAATCATGTAAGTCTGCTATTTAAGTGACGTTAGAAGGTACACGGTCACTTATACTTGTGATTTTTTCCTATTCTGTAAAGTTTTTCACGTAAATTTTTGTGTTCGTTTCTTTATTAAGTTTTTTATTTTCTCACTAATATCTTTTGCTTAAACTTAATTAGAGTGCTTTGTTCTTGTTGAAAATTTAGACCTTCCAGACCCATATTCAAGGATATTTAATAGACAAAAATATCAGAAAATAACAACACAAGAGAATTTACGTGGAAACTTCCAAACTTGAAAAAAAAATACGGGCACCGAAAAGAAAATCTACTATTTGAAAATATTTTACAATCACACAATTTTTCCTCTCACCCAATCCTCCAATATACCAACACACTCACAAAGAAATTCACAAGACAAACTCTCCAACTCTCACCTCAAAAGAGGAATTTAACTAGAGTCAAGTTAGTCATACAAAACTTTGATTTTGTTTGATGTACTAATTAAGGAGGTAACAATCTCCTTATATAGATAAAAGTCTTACCTCAATTGTTGTCTTTAACCAATATGAAATAACAAAGGAGCCGAACTCAACAGTTCTTATATTAGGATGTTAAAGTCTAGAGCTTTTAAAAAGGGTATGCAACCTGTTGTATCTTCTTTTGTTCGAGTGTGGGGGAGATGGTGCAGCTTATGAGTCACCCACTAGAAATAATGAAGGAAAAAAGAAGTTTTGGTTTGCCAATAATACCAGAAGCTAAAGTACACATAGCATGTGCTCTAAGGCCATAAAGCCGAAAGCCATTGCACGGAAGTTAAGCTTCTAAAGCCAGACCAGAAGCCACCACTCCTTCCTCACTCTTTTTGCTTCACAACTTGGTCCCATTTAAGCAAAAGCTTCAACAGCTACCAGGTCTTAGTCAATGGTGGAAAGAAATCAAGCGGCTTAAAGCGTTTAACCCCATTAAAGAAGATACATGGGCGGGCCTATGTATCTTTTTGAAAGAGGAAAATTATCACATGAAAAGTATATAGGGTGATTTAGGAAGAACCCTTGAATTAGGGCTTAAAGCATATTAAACCTTATTTTAAACCCTCTTAAACTTAAATTTACTATTAAGTAATACACGGTTTTAATATTGTATTTACGAATAAAGAAACCGTCTCGAGTAAACAAAACTTATGAATCGTAATAAATGCATTAGTATGTTAGTAATTTGGCTCTAATTTTATCAATTGGTAACATTATTTTGCATTGGTTATGGTCATGAACATAAAGCAGCTACTTTTATTGGTGTAGAACACCAAAAAGGAAATAAAAAGACTTTTGAGTGAATGGAGATAGAAAAGTGATACACAAAGGAAAAAAAGGAAAGTGAACAAAAGGAGTGGGGTAATGTTAAGCTGGAAGAAGCAGGCAAGTCTCATCAAAACGATTGAGATGTGAAGAGGAAGCCTAAAAAGAAGCTCCCACTAATAGGAACTTTCATTTGGTCGATTTCAAAAGGCCATAAAAATTTATCGGTATGTGCACCGAGAGAGTAATAGATGTACGGATTGATTTGCTATCCATGCCGATCCTGACGATATTGGTATCATTTATTTTGATGTTCTACTTTTAGGATCCCATAATCTTTTTTTAAATGATCAGTCGAGACGCTATTTTTCTCGACTAATTAATATCTGATGTATTATTTTCCTTTATGAAAAAAAAAGCCCAAAAAATACCAAGCTTCTTAAACCTCCTTGCCACTCCCACCATGGAGGGAATCCAAATTGCTTTCTTGAGGTTTGAGGGGCCACCTCTTTAGATAAGAGAGTTGGTGGTGGGATCCTTTGGTTTATCAATGGCTATGGAGCTGGTGTGGAAGATGGAGGATTAGGCACCAAAACAAGATATTGAGAAACACCCTCGTATGCACAAGAATATGCTGGCCACCACAAGTTAGTTTGAGTGATTAAAAGTAATGATTTTGTATTCTCATTGTTGCCAAAGTCAAATATAGAGTGTAAAGTGTAAGAACTTTTTTTTTTTTTTGAGAAATCTCTCTAAAAGTTGGTAAATTATAAGTTACAAAGAAGAGATTTCTTAATTTTGAGTTGAAATTCAAGTAATTATTTAAAATATTTAAATGATCCTAACTTTAAATTTCGTTGAAAATTAAAATTTTAAACATTTTAATACTAATTTTTAAAATTTGGGTTAGTATTACAAAATTAAATAAAATTTGACTTTTTTAAATTACCCTTAATTCTATAAGTAACTTAATAAATAAATAATTTACACCTTATTATGGATAATTAAATTTTTATTTAAATAGAAATTATTTTATAAGAAAAAACATACCTTTTTAAACAGATCTAACCTATCATTAGACTTACTAAGACAACTTTGAAAGTTTTTCCAAATTCGATTTTTTATAAAAATTTTACTCATTTGGTGGTAAAATTATAAAAAATAAAAATCCAACTAATTTGATCGATTCAACAGAAAAATTTTTGAATTGTTTAACTTTTAGGTTCAATTTCAACTTTCTAGTTCGAATTGTTTTAATAACTTTTGTTATTTAAAATAACTAATTTATTAATTAATCGATCATTTTTTATCAATTAATAAGTTCTTATAAATTAAAATAAATACATTAACTTTTATTTAATAATCTCTTTATTATTA
>JANZLF010000222.1:4606342-4622546 GCA_026546835.1 Erythroxylum foetidum
ATTTATTAATTAATCGATTTTTATCAATTAATAAGTTCTTATAAATTAAAATAAATACATTAATTTTTATTTAATAATCTCTTTATTATTAAACTTCAAATTTTTCAATATATAAGGACAATATCTCCCAATCATATTTCAAATTCTTTAATTTTATTTAATCTTTATTCAATTTCATAACGATTTAATACGATAAAACCTTTTAATTCTTAAACTTCTAATCTTACTTATTTAATTTCTGGTCTGATTTTTATAACATTGATATATTACATTCATTTAGGAAAAAGGATTCTGTTAAAGCCTTAACCAATCCTAATAACTTTTGTGGTCGTGGTGTAAGATTCTAACAACTTTTGATTAGTTATTACATGTGATTAAGTACATCACTCGTATTCGTTGATATCACCAAAATACCAAACCCATTTCGAAACTTGGAAAAAACAAAGAGAAAACACCAAATTTTAAAAGGAATAGAACCAAACCATTCAAGTTAAGAAAATATGACTTTTTTTTGTCTCAATTGTCTGCTTAATTCCAGAGATAGCAGATAACACGGCATTATAAGTCAAATGTTGTATCCTAACATTGTAACACTCAATTGAATTTTCGCTCTGGAAAAATCTGATAATACGTAGCTTTATTCTTTTATAATAAAGATATTGTTTTCAGTAGACTCACATACGTGACAATAAAAAAATGACGTAGGTTAAAGAGTAAATAAGTAAACCAAGATATAAATCTTAAACTTTGTAAACCAAGATATAAATCTTAAACTTTGTATTTTTTCATTAGGTGTTAATTAATTGCATGTCTTTTTGACTTTAGAAGAATAAACAAAACTTTCGTCCCAAATTCAACCAACCTATTCAAATTAGAAATATGATTTGCGGAGTAAGACCGGTGATTTAATATAATACAAGACGATGACAATAACGCTCTAATAAAAATTCTGCTAGCACGGGATTTTACGGGATTTGAGAAAGTCCGATAAAAATATTTATTAATAAGTGTTCATAATTTTACAAAAAATTATAAATAAAGACTTGACTCGATGTTTTTAGATTCCAAAATTTTATTTGAAATTTAAATATATGAAAATGCCAAGATGGAAGAAATCTATATATACTTCAAATTAAAAATCATATTTAATCAATCCGTAAAAAGTAATATTATGTAATCAAACAAAGGTTGATGAAAAGTAAATAGTTTACTTCATTTCTTTTCAAATCAAAGCAAATTCCCTACCCAAACCTTTCTCTCTTCACTTTGATGCACGTGTCAAAAGAACCCATCACACGTGCAATGCACTCCACTAAACTTCCACCCAAAAAAATCTAAAAAAGGGAAAAGATATGAAACCATCACGCTGATCAATCAATCAGAAGGCTCTCCATGCACAAGCCCACACAACAGGATGGTCCTTCCAAGACAGGAACATACCACCATCCCCGCACTGTGTCATTGACCAACCCTCCCTATATCTCCTCAACAAGGCGCGTACGTCGTCGCACAGCTCGTCGCTGAAAGTCACCGGAGTGAACCCGCAGGCATGCAACCGTCCCGACCACCGCGACGCCGTCTCCCTCCGTTCAACGGAATCAGACGGTGGACATGCTATCAAGTCAACGATGGCCCTCCCTGCTGCTCTTTCAAGCATCAATCTTTCATTGCTTGTTCTTGGGAAGCTCTCATCTAATGATTCGAAGTAAACCCTAAACCATCGTAGGCATTCTTGAAAACCTTTTAAGAACTCTTGCCCATCAATGCCCACCTCGAGATCAGCTTCCTCTTCGACCACAGTGATGATTCTCGGCTGTAATCTTCTGAAACATGAGATGACATAGTCTCTGCGATTGGACACTGAACTGATCGAGTGTAAAGCACCAACGCAGTTGATGGCCAAAGCTTCATCATCTTTAATGTCTAACTCGGCGAAGTTTAGGTCATATAGATCACCTGTGTGGTGTATGACATTGAATTTAAATGGAACACCCATAAGCCTTGCAAATTTTTCCATTCTGTTTCCTATTTCTTTCATTAATCTTTGAACTGCAGCTAATCCTCCATTGCTTGAACTAACTGCACTGGTTTTGGCTGTCACGACAGTGGTTAACCTCAAGTGGGGTGTCTCGTCGGTGCGTGTTGCGAGAGCTTCGAGCAAAGTAGGCCATTGGGTGCAGTATGTGTTGCTTATATCAATAATATGCAATTTATTTTCACCTTCAAAAGCTTCCATGATTGCACCATTACACGAAACATGACCAAAAGTAGTCCAAGGACTCACCTCCTGAAACTTCAATACCATTTTCCTTGTGGACTCAAAAGAGCATGTTTTATCCGAAGCTGAAGCTAAAGTACGGTAGCATCTTTCTCCAGAATCAGTCATGCGACTGAACAAGGCTTGGAGGAAGTAAGAAGCAAGCTTTTGTTCGGTGTCACCATAAGGAGAGGCTAGTTCGTTAAGCATCCATATCAGCTGTTGAACACGAGCGCTGTTCTTATCGGCGATGGCCCGAGCAGCTTCGAGTAGGATGTCCGTGGACCAATTGCTGGAGTAATCAAAGTTGAGGTCACGAGAAAGAGAGAAGGAGAAATCGGTGGAGTCAAGTGGAGGATGAGTAGTTGTTTGGGTGCTGGTGTTAGTAGTAGTGGTAGAGGATGGAGTGTGTTGATGATGTTGTTGTTGATGGTGATAAGGATAGTAATGCTTAGAAGAAGACGAAGAGAAGTCTTCTTCATCCATGAAAAAATTGAAGCATTCTTCGTCTTCTTGCTGGTACTGATAATGGTTACTGCTATGGTTTTGTCTTGAGGATCTGGAGCTACTGGAGGTCCTGCTGGTAGAATTGAAAGATTGATCAGATTGCTGGAGATTGACTAGCCTGAACAAGGTATCCATTTAACATATACTAATACAACGACCCACATCAAATATAAAAACTTGGGTTGATGATCTTTTGTTGGAGAGTGAAGAGAGGGATGGGTGTTTGCGTTTTTAACTGTGGAATTGGGGCAGAGAAATGATTAAAGTTAGGATCTTTCGAGTTGGATTCTCTCTCTCTCTCTCTCTCTTTTTTGGCTGCAACCCTATAAACTTAAGATAATTTAAGAGTAGAATAGAAGAGGTACAGATACAGAGAGACCTGCTGCTGATAAAGGGTAGAGGAATCTATAAGAATATAAATCTACTTTTCTTTTTGTGTAACCGATGAGAATAGTTCAGTATTCCTATCTTTAATACACAAAACATAGCATATCGTATAGACTAATATAGGTTACTCTTTAAAAAGACATAGAAGGTGGGTATGGAATGGTTAATGTATAGAAAATAGGTAAGTGTTGTCTGACAAAAGATGATAGGAAGACGAAGAAAAGGAAAACAAAGACAACAATAGGGTACGTAAGAGATCACAGATTGGTTAGTGGGTTAGCTTTATTCAAGCCTAACATGGAGAGAAAGACATGGAAAGTGTTTTGAACGCATAGGGTTTTTTTTTTTTTTTAGTGGATAGTGAGTGAGGGGCAGGCGTGCCAATAGGGTTTAGAGAGATAGAGAGACAGAGTGTTGGCTAAAGCTGCCGGCGTGCATATCATCATCAAAACCACTCTCCCAACACATTCCTTTGCCTCCTAATCCATCTCCAAACTCTGCCAGAACTCTTTACCTTTCCCAACTTCTTTTCCCTTTTTCTATACTCTAACATTAACCCCTCCACACACCATACACCACTACCTATTTTATGCCATATTCTACTATTAATTCCCATATCCTTTCTCCAAAATCTAGGCCCTGCATGCCCTTCAAAAGAGTGGTTCAAATCATTTTTAAAAAAGATACATAATTAATCTAACAGCCCCTTTTTACTCTGTCAGGTAAGGCTGCATACTATCAGACCTCTCTAGATCACACTTTATTACGAAATTTCAGACTGAGAGATGACGACGAAGATGATGATATATAGCTAATCTAACATTAGATACATGTTGAAACTTATTTTATATCATGTACCAATAATTCTAAACTTTTTTTCTAAAATCTAAGACTTTGATTCAATTAATGAAATAAAATTTTAATTTAAAATATTAACTAGTGAATCATAATAAATAAAATTATAATTCATATTATTTTTCACTTAATTTTAATTCATTTACATGTTAAAATAATTTATTAAAATCACGTAATTTAAATTTACAAAGTGTTATATATATATATATAATTTGTATAACTCGCTTCTAAAATATAATAATTACATATTTTGTTTATAAAAGATATAGTACATGCATGCTTGTGCACTTTTTTCTGTATAATTTACATTTCTCAATGAAATCCAAAACCATATTTAGCTCCATCTCATAACACAATCTCTCAACTCATTTGACTTCATACCCCCCAACTCCAACTCTGTTCAGTGATCATTGCATCTCCAACCACATTATATACAACTTGGTCTTTTGTTGTCTCTACCTTCTTTGTCCTTTCCCTAAACCTTAATTCTCTCCAGAAACAATATCAGCATATTCGTATTTGACTGCCCTACATATCTACAGATGTCCATTCATTTTTGTGTATAAGTGCTACTTATGTATATAGCCTTTTTCTGTAATGTGATTGTTTCAGCTTCTTTGAACTCAAGATGGAGAGATCCTAAACATATTTTGGGTTATGTGGTCCAGGTTTAGAGAGTAGGGTGTGTCTACTGTATAGCAATATTAGATCAACAAGATCTCTTCTTTTCTTTTCTTTTCTTTTCTTTTTTTCACCAGGGAAAGAAGTGTTTTGCCTGCTAGCTCCTCCTGCTTGTCCTTGGGTTCCTGAATTAATCATTAAGTGAACTCAACGTGTAGATAAGTTTTTGTTCTCTTATGTCTAGAGAACCGTTTTAAGGAACTGTTGTTTAGTGGACACCATCATTGCAGTTAGGAGAAGAAGGAGGAGGAGAGGGTAAGTTCCCAATTTCCCAATTCTACCAAGTGCTCCCTCAAAGATGTACTAATTTTGGATCTTTTAATAAGACCGTATATTACAGAACTTCTTTAATTCTCATGTTTTCACATTTATGTTTTTATTATTTTGTTAGTTCCTCTAATTCTTTTTTAAAAAGAAAATAGAGAATCAAATGAAATTTCATATAAATACTAATCTTGTCTTAAAAATTTCAATTTTGTGGTAAGTATGTAAGGATAAGGTTGCATATTATCAAACTTCTTCAGATTTCGTTTTATTGCGGGACTTCAGATTAGGTGTGATGATGATATTGAAAAGTGTTATGCACGTAAACAAAACATGAAGAGTCAAAAGGTGCTGTATGGCCTAAATTATTGTGATCTTTTTATATATCATAATTATAAATAAAAAAATTAGGTTGTAGATGGAACGTCACTGCCTTAACTACAACCCAAATCTTTTTCTTTGTTGGGTTTGCTAATGACAGCTTTGCTATCTTCTTACATTATCTCTTTGGACGGTTTAGTTGAATAACTAATCAAGTCGAAATTGCGAAGGTTCCTGTTTTGCTACGTAAGCTGAGTTCAATTTCTGACTTGCCGTGCCATGTAAGAAACTAAAGGACTCGGTCAACACGTTCTTTGACCAGAAGTTTTGTGACGTCGACTGACGCTAATAGGGTTAGGGTTTAAGTCGACCCAATTCAAAGTCAATTTGCTTAGTCCGGCTCAAATTTAAGAGGCTTAATCCAGTTTAAAGTTAAATGGATTCAATTGAATTATAAGCGAGTTAAGTCAATATACTTAGTCCGGTTCAAATTTAGCAGGCTCAGGTGAGTTGATAAGGGGCTCTTTTGATTTAAATAAGATCGTGAGTTCGAATCGCCCTTATGTATGCAGCCGTTTAAAACTTGAGACCAAAGCTTTGCCTTCCACAAGGGACCTACCCGACTCGAGCGGGGATTAGTCTAAGAGTGGATGACTTAAAGATGTCTTCCTATATTTGGGACCCTCCTAAGACACCTCATAGGCAACAAAAAAAAAGTTAATAAATTCAATTGAATTAGAAGCCAAGACCGAGTTTAAGTTGTGCAAACTCGACTTGACATAAAGCGTTTAGAAAATGAGATACTATTTCTTAGACTTCAAACGTCAATAATATGATAATTCAACTCAACTTTTAAATTCGATTTTAATAAGTTAAATTTATCTTGAATAAATAATATAAAATAATTATAATAAATTATTCGTTAAATTTTGATTTAATTAGTTCGATAAAGTTTAAGACTTAAAGATGAATCATCGTATAAATAACATTTGATTATTCCAAGTTTAACTTTATCCATTTTTGTCGTTATTTTCTATTTGAAGTCTAAAAGAAGAGTTTTTTGAATAATAATTAGAAATATTTTTTTGAAAATTTTAAAGATCAATTTTTTAATATTTCTTAAACTACAGAAAAATTTTGTCTTTTATCGTGTAAATTTAACTTAGTTATTTAAATAGTTCTTTAAATACCTCCAATGAAATTAAACTCTAACACCAAAAACATTAAGGGAGTGTTTGATCACTTGGTATAAGAATAAAGGAATGAAAAAAATGATTGATAATATATTATAATTGAATGAAACAATATTTTTATATCCCTTTTAGAATAATACTCTTTACTTTTCAATATAGTAAAGAATGAAAGTCATCATTATGTTAATTATAATTCTTATTACCATTCTCCCCACCGAACTAATCATGTCTCTCAATTTTGAAAAAAAAAGAAATGGAGATATGGTGATATCTCTATTTTGAAAATCAGACCGGATCGGTCGGTTCGACCAGTGATCGATTGGCTATCCGGTCCGGTTCACCCTTTAAAACCAGTTCTCAATTAAACCAATGAGAATCGGTCAAAATTGGTCAATTGACCGGTCCGACTACTGGTTCAATAAAATTTTTATTTTTTTGGTATATTTTTGTATTTTTTTAAATATTATTAATATTATATATAATTAAATATAATTATTGCGTAATTATGACATCATACCGGTTTGACCGATGATTAAACCGATCAAACTAGTAACCAATAAGACCTCCAATTTAATGATCAGTCTGAATTATGATGTCATTCTTCAATTTGGTGGGAAGATAAGAGGAGTTTTTTTGGGGGAGATTTGCATTTGTCATTTAGCTGTCAGTTAAAAGCATTTTTCGTGTTTTCATTTCAGTGACAAAAGATTCTCCAAAGTTTGTGCCAATCAGCTTCCATAAATTTCACAAACAAAACCATTTTCTAATCCTTAAAACTTGTTTTTCTTAACACATATGATTCCTATTCTACTTGTAATTGGAAATTGTTTGTTATCAAGATTAAAGTTTTAGTTTGAAATTGATATTTTAAATATAAATTTATTAAATTTTAAATCGAGCCGAGTTTAACAAATTAGTCGAAACAATTTCTTTCAATCCCGAGTCATTTAGCTTTAAATTATATTATTTATGAGTACTTTTTAAATATATATTGATTAAATTGCTATATTTAGACAATGCAATCTTAGATTTCGTATATTAGCAAAATTTATACCGAATACAATTCTATGTGTTCAATTTGTGGTGAATTGACAGATAGAATTTACAGCATCAAATCAGAATATAACTTAAATCAGCAAGAAATGGTTGCAGTCTCCTAAAATGCTTTTGAAGAAAAGGACACTGATGAGTAAAGAACAAGCTATCTGAGTACATTTTTCTTTTTTGCTTTATAAAAAGTGAGAAATTAGAATTTTTTATATAGTTATCTTCTATAAAAGATGAAAACTTTAATAATTAAAAAATAAACAAATATGACCGGTTTAATCTCTAAAACTTTGAATCGATCAATTTTTAAGTCTGATTTATCTTAGTAATCATTATCATTAAAAACAACTGATTTATTAATTAATGAACCTATTTTTATAAATTAATATGTTTTCATAAACTAGAATAACCCAATTAGCTTTTATTTAATAACTTTTTAATTAAAATTTAAATAATCACCAAAGGTTTGTGGTGGTCAAAGTTAGAAATTGATATGAAAATAAACAAAGTGTCTTATTATATTGAAAGCACAGATGTAAGTGGTGAGAAAGCAGCAACTATAATGGTCCAGAGATTCCACCAGGAGATTATGACAATTCACACTCAATAATGTCACACTCAATAATGTTTTTATGTTCAAAGGCTGCAATAAGGAAAGGAAGTTGGCACTTTAGCTTCCCTTTCACTTTACACATGGTCACTTTGGCACATACTTGTGGCAGAGGCACAAGCACTTTCTAACACAATTCTGCAATTGCTCAGAACTAATTCTATGACCTTATTGTACATGCAAACTTCAAAAACAATTCCCTATGCTAAACAAATGCTGTCTCAAAATTTTACATTTCAAGTTTCACCACCTGTCAAGAATATTTTACAGTTCAACTGATACAATACTGACTAATATTCCCCCACCATTGCAAGATACAGGGATGCTAACCACTCCAGAGAAGTCTGAATATTCATTTCTTTACCAGAGCAATCATAGCTCAACCGGTTTCAATGGCTGGCCGCAGCTTCAGTTGGAGAATTCGTTGTTTTCAAATGTTTCCCACCATCACCATCATCTTCAGATTCAATTGTATTGTATCCAGATTGCTCTAACACAAGCCAACCTCCACACTAATGTGATTCTCAGTTGAAGTCGACCAACTTAAATGATGGCAGCGAAAATGTATAAATGACATTTTCCTCCTACTGAGCACCATGCTCGTGTTTGACCTTGTCCTGCTCTTCTTCCTATTCAGGTTTTGTGTAAGGATTGAGATACACAGTACTAAACTTCTCAACTATAATAAGAAGACTGAAGATTCATAAAGTATTGCTAGAAAACTAAATATATACTTTTGACCAGGAAATAAATATGTGTAATGTTTACGGTTAGCTGTGCAAGTAACAATCAATAGGAACTTTCACCTTGCAGCTAACGCAGTCAAGCCATCAACTGCTCAACCAAATAGATTTGCCTCTTCTCCCAGTCCCACTAAAGTCGCCACCTAGAATGATAAAATTCCTGCACAAAGTGGATGTAACAATTCAACATGCATGTTCCAAGAGTATCCCAAATCCGAAGAAATTACCATATCACCCCATATAGATTCACCTTGCCTCTCAGTCCCAGCAGGGATGACCACCTTGAATCATAAAATTCCTGCACAAAGTGGATATGACCTATTCAACATACATGATCTAAGAGCATCTTATTACTGTATATCATCATTTTTAGTTTGTTTGTTGCTGTATATAATTAGGCAATTAGTTAGTTTTAATTATTTAGTTAAATGGCATGTGTTGCTCACGTGATGCACAGCTTGTATATACGTTCTCCTGTTAAATCAATGAGAAAGTTTTCACATTTCTCAAGATACTCTGTTTATTATACATCTCAAATACCAAAAAAATATCATATTAAGTCTACCCGAAGGTAGTTCATCATAGTATCCACGTCCAAAAAGGCGATAAAATTCTTACATGTTACTGGGGCTATATCTCAGTGCAGCTCAATGTTAACATCACCATGTGTTGTAAGCAGCTGAGCATAACCTTTCTGGGAAAAAAAATTAATGATAACAGCACATCAAAACAAAACTGTTCAGGTCCTGACTAACTCTGGAAGTGCACATCATTGTGGAGAAACCGATGCAATTAAGTCAACTAGAAAGTGCCAGATAAGAAACTAAGGCCAAGAAATTAGAACAACAGATTATTAACCCCCCAGAATCTTCAATTTCATGCTCCAAAGTGATCATTGATTGGGTCACATCCAAAGTGAAAAAACTGACAAATTTTTCATTTACTCACCAGCCATATGCATGAGTATCCAGGCAGTTGTTTTATCACTCAATGCAGTTTTTGTTGCCACAGCACTTCTTCCATGTAATGAAGCAGATACAGCATTTACAATCTTAAAACCTCAAGGAGCTTTGGTTTCTACATTTGAATCTTATTTGCATTCTCTTTAATTTGTGACCTAGCAGCCAAACTTGCAGCTAGGGCAGCAGCCCTTTGATTTTGTTCCTCCTCACCAACTCCTCCATGAAGTGCAGTTTATTTTTATTTCTCAATTCCAAGCTCCTCTAGCATCTGCTTGATGTCTTCAGATTTACTAATGTTAGTTGGAACTGAATCTATTTTCTTTAGGTCCGGAAGAAAGAAAATGATCAATTATGACCATAATACAGAAGAAAAACAGGATAAATTACCTTCAAGAAACAACGTCAAGCACTTACCTTAATAAACTTTTAGACCTTGCTTTACATGGTCAAAATTCAGAGTAACTTTGCTGTCAAGTGCATTGGGAATCTGCAATCATAACCACATGCTTTATAAATGTCCAATCCAGTACCTGATCACAGCCACAGTTACCAGGATAGTTACCAGATCTTCTATAGAACGTGCTTAGAGCTTCTCTCAATTCTTGGTCTTGATGTTTAATTCTTTAATTGCCTAAAGACATTGCACAACGAAATAAAAAAGATGGACAAGCAATTAAGGTAATGGTTGCTATATCAAAACAGAGCAAAACAACTCAAAACAGAATAGATATACCATGGTCTTTACAGCAACAATTACAAGTAAATTCAGAAAAAAAAAATTTGTTTAGAACTGGTAAGTGATTCTCTCCTGTATGCCAAATTCAGAAGATACAAACACCTAAGGATCTGGATTTAAATCTCCTTTCCATGTCCATCTCTATTCAAAAGTTCTTATGTGTCTTCACGCCAGGTTTAGAGATTAAATGAATGGCATCTTCTTATGAAATCCTAGCTATTCCGAACATGATTGTGATGAATCTCATTCTCTCAAAGATTAAGAATGTGTACATAGTTTACAAGGGTTAAGATGAATTTGCACACAAGGAACACATAACACAAAGTGAACTAGGCATCAAAAAACCCACATCATCGAACTACTCGAGAGAAATCAGACATTAGAGAGAATTTCCCAACCACAACGAAATGCCAATGGCAATACGGTATTGACTGCAGATGTTTGACAAACACAAAATTCAAAAGAAAGCAAGCATTCAGAAGTCATTAGCTACAAACCTTCATGATTATTGTGGAAAGTGCGTGGATTAAGATCCCGCAGCTCTGAAAGAGCCTCTCCAGTAACTGATGTTCCCCAACACTCAATACTGATGCTTCTGCACACAGGTTTCGAAACTCAAAAAGCCAAAACTAAAAGTACAGGAGAATCAAATTACACTATAAAGATCTACTCCTTCTTCGTTCTAAACATCCGATCCTTGCTGTGCTGCTTCGTCGGACAATTTGTCCTTTGTCATTGTATTGGACAAATGTTAATTATAATTTTCAATTTTTCAATAATTTATCAATTAAATTATATAAGTTGATTCAAATAAGACTAATAAAGTGGTCAATAAATGATCTAAATTAATAGGTCAAAATTTAAGAGAAAAATAGATTCTGATTAGTGTAGAGCGAACTCATATAAGGCTTGTGATAAAAAAGTTCGATATGAAAGATATAAAGATTAAGGTCTCTTGCAATTGTTCATATTATTCGTAAGCATATGGATTCTCTGACCTGTTAAAGCACTTACGTATTGAGAAAATTGTAGAAAGGTGTTAACCACATGTCGATGAACTTTTTTGTGAAAATCTCGAGAGATTGGAGCTCGTTTTGGCCACAAAAACCGCTTCAGAAGTCAAGATGGAACCAAAATCAGGTATTTCGCATTTCTTTCATTTTTAACCCTTTCATGAACAATCCAGGATACGTATTAAAGTCTATGCTACGTGTTACACATGGTATAAAAATGGTTACGTGATCGGGTTGCCGAAAACAAAAGTTTTTCAGTTTTTATCCATTATGGTTTTCATCATTTTGTGATTTGTTTTTTGGTTTTTTAACGTATATGATAACGTAAAAGTAGTATACATAATCCTAGTTTTAAAAAACGAATTGAAAACGGGCCAAAAAGTGCGGGAAAAAGGATCCCAAGATTATTGAAACCTGAGTGCATTGTTAGGCGCGTGCACCACACACGTCCGACTATACTATAGTAACTATTGTAAGACAGTTTGGTTGATGTGTGCAAATCACGTCCTCCCACGAGGCAAGCGCCTCACACAACTCATTTTCCCATAGGCACGGGACAGCTAGCACGTGCGTCGCAAGCGCCCGTCATTTATCTTGACACACAAATGGTAGCGATTCGAATACGTGGTGGAGTTTGCAACGCACACGCCGTACAATGAAAGCGCATATAGGCGTGGTAGGTGCATGTAACAAACTCACCAGAAGCATCTGATACGCGTCATGACGCGCGTGTGCGCCCCTTGCCATGCTCAGACGTGACGCCTATTGACGTCAGCGCACAGTGTTGTTAGCGCTACAGTGCTATTGATGTCAACACTATAAATTAAAAAAAGGAGGAAATTTTTCAAAATTTCCATAAAGATGCCTCGAGGTCCTTTTGGGCTAGTTTTCAGATCAGGGGAATTTTTAAAATTTTTCAATTTTTCTGGATTGATTACGTTGGTAATTGGATTTTGAAAAAAAAGGTTTTTAAGCTTTTTAAAACTAATTTTGAGTGCATTTTTGTGCTCCGAATTACCCATAAAGGAGACACTTAAGGTTTCGTATCTCGTATGATAGTTTCAGTATTCGGGAAAGTACAAAAATCACTTTTATTGAGAATTTTTTAAATAAAGTTTAAAGACGATATTTTTAGCACTAATATGTGATTATTTGACTGTGCATTTGGTTTTTGCATTTATAACTAATTTTCACATAAATTATGCTCATATAGAATGTGAGATTAACATAAGGATATATCCTTTATGTTTTGTGGTCTTTTTGGGTACTAGTAAGTGCAGTTACCACGGTGGCCTTTCAAATAAGTATTTAGATTTTATTGTTTGCATGCTGGGGGATGTCTCTGGTCTCTGGTCTCATATTTGATTATTTTATCCATAAATGTTGACTTTATATTAGATTTTGAAATGTACATAAAGGCATTAGATGGAAGAAAATTGTTGTTTCAATGACTTACTCACTCACAGGTGGTAGTATCATAAGAGTTGATGGTTTGTACTCTGATCGGTTTCATGTAGAGGTCTAATTGCATATATTATGTAATAAGTCCACAGGTGTTTCATAATATGTGTGATTAGATTTCTGTACAGATACTGCTTAATGCTTCAAGTATCACTGTTATCCTACAGTTTTACTAATCTTTACATTATCTTTTATATCTTGCAATCACATCTTTTGTAAACAACAATGTTGTTACGATTGAGACCTTAAATAGTTTCAATTTTAAAAAATGGAAGAAGGATGTTGAGTTTGCCCTGAGATGGCTGACGTCAACATGGCGATACATTTCGAGAGAACTTCTCCACTTACTGATATCAGTTCACAAGCTGATAAAGTAGCTATGACAATTTGGGAGTGGTCAAATAGGATGTGCTGTTTGACCTTCAAGAGGTCGATCCCAGATTATCTGCTTAGTGGATTACCGGATAAGATCATAGCAAAGGAGTTTATGGAAAGCATTCCCAGAGGTACAAAGGGTCTTCTCATGTAGAGCATAGAACCTTGATTAAAGAGTTGTTCTACATGAGATATATAGGAGAAAGAGGCGTTAGAGAGTACATTATCACGATAGTTCACCTTTAGAGTAAGTTGAAGGTACTTAATGTACCTATTCCTGACATGGTCATATTGCATCAGGCACTTAATACTCTCCCACGAGAGTTTGAGATGTTGGTGATGTCTTACATCCTTTAGGATGAGGCCTGGAACATCAATACCTTTATTTCTCAGTGTATGCAGCTGCCAAAGGTAAGGGAAAACTGAAGCCCTAACAGCCTAAGGGTTAGGGTAAGAAACCCAAACCCTCTCCACAGGTTCAGATTGGACAATCCAGGATTGCTAAGGGTCCATATGACATAAATGGTATGAGGTGCTTCTTGTGTAAGAAGAAGGGACATAGGAAGGCCAATTGCCCGAAGTACAAGCTGTCGAAGGGTAAGCAGGAACTGTCAAGTAACTCCTCGGCCTATATGATTCATGAATCCGATGTAGCTATAATCACGTCAAGTTATTGGTGGTTAAATAGTGAAGCTTCTAATCATGTCGTTTCCACAATGCAAGGGTTCAAATCTAAGAGAAGGTCGACTAAAGGAGAGGAGAAGCTGATAGTCGGCAACAATAAAGAGGTAGATGTTTTGTTTGTAGGAGATGTAGGCTTGAACCTCGATATGGAGTTTGTATTAGTTTTACAAGACACATTTTATATACCATCTTTTAGACGTAAATTGATCTCTGTATCAGTTTTGGATAAAGAAAGTTACCGTTTTGTATTTAATACTTCGATTGTAAACATTTCTATCAATGTAAGACGTATCGAAATTGCGTTCTTATCCTACATATTATAAAAAATGTGTCTTACTCCTAACAAAATGTATGCCTCTTCTTATGTTGTCGAACCTGTTACTCAAAAGAGAGCCTTCATAAAGGAAACATTGTACAAGTTGTGATACAAACATTTTGGCCACATTTCTAGGGAGAGATTGAGAGATTGATAAAGAATAACATTCTCCCAGCTCTGAACTTCAGTGATTTAGAAGCATATATCTATTATTGTAGAGGTAAGTTGACTAAGATAAAGAAAAATGGGTCAACTCGTGCTTCTGGTTTATTGGACCTCATACATACAAATGTTAATGGTCCCTATGTAGTCACATTATGCAATGCTAGATATTTTCTGACATTTATAAATGATTATTCTCGTTATGGCTATGTGTTCTTGCTTAAGGAAAACGTTGAAGTTCTTGATAAGTTCAAGATCTTTAAGACTGAGGTTGAGAATCAGTTAGAAAAATCAATAAAGATAGTCAAATCTGATAGGGGAGGGGAATATTATGGTAGACATGGGGTTGTAGGACAAGACAAGGGTCCGTTTATCAATTATTTAGAATAAGTTGGAATAATAATTCAGTTCTCTATGCCAGGTAGTCCTGATAAAAATAGTGTGACCAAAAGGTACAATCGCACCCTAAAGGATATGATGAGGTCAATGCAAAGCAAGACTAACCTACCCGAATACTTTTGAGGCGAAGCCATCAAAACGACATTATATATCTTAAATAGAGTCCTAAGTAAGTCAATATCCAAGACACCTTTTTAACTATGGAAAGGATGGAATTCAAGCCTTGCACACATTCGTGTATGGGATTACTTTGTTAAGGTAAGGTTATATAATCCTTATAAGAGCAAATTGCAACCTTGTTGTCTTGTTGCTATTTATTTCGCTATCCCGACCACTTTAAAGGCTACAAATTTTACTGTAGAAAAGGAAGGACCAGAATAGTGGAATCACAGACGACTAAGTTTATAGAATATGATGTCCATGATGAGGGAGGATCATCACATCCTTCAAGAGATAGCAGGATGAATACTATGATTATTTCGTATCCGCCTCTCATATAGTCAGGTCTGGTGGATGAAGGTCCAAGTACCATGCCTATGCAGGTACAGGGACCTATACTTTTTCAGGAAGAGGTTTTTGAGGTACAAAAACCTATGTAGTTATGCAAATCCACCGAAGAGAGGCTACCTACTATCTTATCAGATTATATGGTCTATTTGGGTAAGCAAGACTATGACATAAGAAATGTTGTGGATCCAGTTATTTTTACAGAAGTTGTTTCTGGACCCCATGCTGTAGCATCCCACTTCCGCATGACCCGAACCCGATATCGACGGTGATATCCGAGTCCGTGCCCGCAAAGATAGCATGCTAGAACAATCAATCACCCCTAAACCGATATAGATTTTTTTTTAAACACTCACATTCCTATGTGGGCCATATAAAGTTAACAGTCGCGATAAAAACAAAACCCGTTTTCAACACAATACCATCAATACAATTTCAATATTCAATTTGGGCCCGTTTTCATTTCTAACCCTTTTTCAATAACAAAACAGTCTGCATTGGGCCATTGGGGCCCATATCAAAACACAAACCATATATAATCACTTCCAATTGGCAATCAATATACACATTCATTTTCACATTCTAAAATTCCCATACTTTGTCTCTTATTACACTGAAACATTCTATTATACATTGTACAGAATTCGATGAATACATGCGATACGGAAATAAGACATATCCTAAAGCAGAAACGAACTGATCCCGACCCCTAACTTTCCTCTGT
>JANZLF010000222.1:4622646-4638713 GCA_026546835.1 Erythroxylum foetidum
TTTGACGGACACCCAATTTTTATACCCTCTACAAATCTTTAGGGTTCTAAGCTCACGTGCACCAAACTTTTAAGGGTCCAGCCCTTTGTAGGGGGACCGGGATATTACACATGCGGACTTGTGGTGGGAAGAAATGAAAGATGAGATGCAATCTATAAGGCATAATAAGATATGTGAGCTTATTGATTTACCTCAACATGCAGGGCTGTCCATTATAAATGGTTGTTTAAGACCAAGAAGGGAACATTAGGTTAAGTTGAGTAGCTTAAAGCGCATTTGGTTGCCAGGGGATTCACTAAAAGAGAAGGAGTTGACTTTAATGCTATCGTCTCTTATGTATCATCGGAAGTTGCATTTAGAGTGATTATGGCAACAGTAGCTCATTATGACAAGGAGCTGCATCAAATGAATGTTAAAACTGTTTTCCTGAATGGTAACCTTTATGAGGAGGTCTATATGAAGTAACTTGAAAGATGTCAGGATCAAGATGCAACTGACAAAGTTTGTAAGTTGACTAAATGGTACATAATGCGGTTTGAAACAAGTTTCCAAACAATGGTATCTAAGGTTTGATGAGGTTTTGACCTCGTTCGACTTTGTAGAAAACAAACTTGAAAGATGCTTATACTATAAGGCCAAGGGGAGCAAAGTTATCTTTAATTACTATATGTGGATGATACCTTGCTCATGTCAAATGATTTGACCATGTTGCATAAAATAAAGTAACTTTTTACCAAAATTTTGACATGAAGGATGTAGGTGAAACATCTTTTGTCCTCGGTATACAAATTCATTGGAACAGATTTCAACACTCATTGAGCCTCTCACAAAGAGCATATATTGAGCGAGTGCTACAAAGGTTTAATATGATTGAATGTAAACCTGTTGTAACACGTATCTCTTATAATGAAAGATTATCTTTGGCACATTATTCAAAGAATGAAGTTGAGAGAGAGGTTATGAAGAATGTCCTGTACTCTAGTGCATTTGGTAGTCTGATGTATGCCTAGGTATACATTAGATCAAGCATTGCATTTGTTGTTTGACTGCTAGGTGGATATCTAGCTAACCTAGGTGTAGACCATTAGAATGCAGTTAAACAAGCATTAAGATACTTAAAGGGTACCAAGGATTATACGTTGCCATACAGAAAAGTCAACGATTTAAACCTCACAGAGTATACAAACTCTAATTTTGCTATGTGTCCGAATGATTGTAAATCCACTTTAGGGTACATTTTTATGTTGGCAAATGGTGCAGTATCGTGGAAAAGTGTCAAGTAGACATTGGTAACTTCCTTGATCATGCATGCAGAGTTTGTTGTATGCTATGGAGCTGCTACACGGGTGATTTGGCTCAGAAACTTAATTTCTGAGTTGTTTGTGGTAGATTCAATAGCTAAACTCATTCGGTTATATTGTGATAATCTTGCTGCAGTGTTGTTCAGTAACAACAACAAAAATATCATAGGGTCTAAGCATTTAGAGGTAAAATACTTGACCATAAAGGAATTGATTCAAAAAGATGACGTCAAAGTGGAGCATATCGGGACTGAGGAGATGTTAGCTGATCCATTGACTAAAGGACTTCGCCCACTAGTGTTTGTTAAACATGTATCCAATATGGGTGTGTTAATGTCCTTAGACAGCAGTAGTTAGGGATTATTGTATTTGCTCCTAAATATTTGTACATTTTAATGTATTATGACTTTATGGTTGTTTATTAATATAGATAATCATCTTTTTATCCTCAATAATAACTGTTCTTGTGTATAGTCATAATAAATATGAAAGTTTTAAGATTTGTGTTGATCTTGAGCATTTTAAAGGTCATTGGGTATAAATAAAGATTGACCTTAAGCCTATGTTAGTTAGACACATACAATTTAGTACATATATCCATAATTTTTACATGACATAGGAGAATATAAGGTATAATCTCATTAAGGTTCTTTAATGCAGTTTAGCATTTAGTTAGAGAACATAAAGATTTTTTTAATGTTGTTTAGCATCAGTTGAAAGAAAAACAAAGTTTTCTCTAAGGTTGTTTAGCATTTGGTAAGAGAAAAATAGGATTTCTCAGCTACAGTTTAGCTCATGCAGTTAGCATAAAGTTGGAGAAATCGAAACCTACAAATGAAGATAATACATATTATATCATACAGGTATCATCTTAGTTTGTCATACTCCATTTTTCCATTCATGTTAGTAAGGTATTAAATATTCGTAATTATATTGAATCTGTGTCACACATAACACATGTGTTTGATATTTTTCTGTATCGAAAGCTTTGTAAGATAGAATGTCGGACTTTCATTATTTTTAGATCAAATGTTTTTATTTTTTAAATTTGGTACTAATACAGTAGCATGACTTAACCGAGTTTTCAAACTAACTTTAAAACTTGAGCCAAAACTGCAATTAATGATTATCCAAGGGGGATAATATAGTACAATTTTGTCCTTTCTCATTATGTTTGATAACTATTAATTGTATTTTTCATTTTTTTAATAACCTATCGGTTAAGTTACATAATTTGATCTACATTAGGGTAATAAAATGACCAAATCAATGATCTAAATTAATGAGTCAAAGTTTAGGAGGAAAATGGATCCCGATTAGTATAGACCAAACCTATATCAGACCTTGTGATGGGGAAGCCCGATATAGAAGCTATATATACAAAGGTTAAAATCTCTTGCAATTGCTTATATCATTCGTAAACATACGGATCCTTTGACTCATTAAGAGCGCTTGCATATTAAGAAAAATGTATAAAGACGTTAACCACGTATCATTGAACATTTTTTGTGAAGATCTCGAAAGATTGGGGCTCGTTTTAGTCACGATAACTACTTCGAAAATCAAGATGAAATCAAAATTAGGTATTCCGTATTTCCTTCATTTTTAATCCTTTCATAACATCTTTCAGCAAAATTACGTCCTATTCAATTAAAGATTTTATAAAATAAATTCACGATAGATAAAATTTTACAATATTTAAGGGGGCGGGGGGTTTTCGATGTTGTGGCACTCTCGCGGGTTAATCACCGATGGATGATAGGATGACGATTTTTGGTTAAGAGCTAAAATTTAGCACTATTTAACAGGGGGTTTTGATGATATGACACTCTCGCAGGTTAACCGCCGATGGATGATATGACAATGATTTTGTTATGAAAAAATGCAATCCTAACGGAATTAACGTATACGGCCTAGAATTGTCAGAAGGAGAGACGCAATTAAGAGAGAGAAACACACAATATCATAAGGAATCACAATCTATTCGCAGAGAGAGAGAGTTACACGATACACACACACATACTTCTCGTGCCCCTCCCACATTTGGCTTTAAGCCAGCTTCCACATTCCCCTACAACTCACCCAGCGTATTACTATGGATTCCTTATTATTTAAACGTTGCGTATTGCTTAATTTCGTCTCTTAAGTAAGGTCCGTCCAGTTCTCATGTTCATGTCGTCTTCTCCGATCACCCGCTAACAATTCCCTTCCCCTTAACTTAACGTCTTTGTCCACCAGATTAATCTTCGGGTACCTCTTCTGAAGATCAAACAAATATTCCCACGTTGCTTCCTTAACCCCTCCGTCCGACCATTGAATCAGAAGTTGGGTCGCTGCCCCGTTACTCTTTTTCACAATTCGCCGATCCAAGACAGCTACTGGAACCTTTTCGATTGAAGTGACAAAATCTGGTAAGACTGCCGAAACCCGAGCTTGATCTCCCTGTGCCTTCTTCAACTGCGAGACATGGAACATCGAGTGCATTAGGGAAGTCGCAGGAAGCTCCAGTTTGTAGGCCACCATCCCTATCCTCTGTATAACCTTATAAGGGCCATAATACAAGGGAGATAACTTCTGGTTGCTCCTTCTCTGTAATGAGTTTTGTCGATACGGCTGTAACTTAAGTAATACCATATCTCCCACCATAAATTCTCGCTCCGATCGTCTGGAGTCTGCGTACTGTTTCATTCTATGCTGGGCCCTTCGCAAATGGAACCTCACCACATGCACCATCACCTCCCGATCCCTCAATACTCGATCCACCTCCATTACCTTAGAGTCTCCCGCCATGTAAGGTGTGTATACCGGCGGTGCATACCCGTACAACACTTCAAATGGAGTACATCCAATTGACGGATGATGAGTCGTATTGTACCACCACTCTGCTACGACCAGCCATTCACTCCAACGTTGTGGGGTCTGTCCACAATAACACTGCAAATAAGTCTCTAAGATCTTGTTAACTGCCTCCGTAAGTCCGTCGGTCTGGGGGTGGTACGCTGTCGAACATTTGATTCGGATTCCCTGCAATCTTAATAACTCCTGCCAGAATCTACTCAAAAAGACCGGGTCCCTGTCACTAATGATCGATTTTGGCATTCCATGTAGCTTGAATACATTCATGAGGAATAGTTCTGCAATGTCGCCAGCCGTGAACGGGTGCTTGACCGCTACAAAGTGAGCATACTTCGTAAATCGGTCGTCAATCACCAGTATGACGGACCTTCCCTTCGACGATGGTAATCCTTCGATGAAATCCAAACTGAACTCCCTCTAACTCCCTTCCGAAATCGTGATTGGCTGTAACAATCCCGGATACGCTGCGTTATCGTGCTTATTCAGTTGGCATGTTATGTAGTTCTGGACGTATCGGTGCACATCCCTTGCCAGTCCCTTTTAGAAAAACATACTTTGAATTTTCTTGGTCGTTGCCCCTACCCTCGCGTGTCCTCCAATAGCCTCGTCATGGCTGATTCCCATTATTTGCTTCCTCAACCCATGATTATGGCCAACGACCAGACGACCTTTCCATATTAGCAAATCGTCCTTCCATTCGTATGCACTGGATTTCTTTCCCCCCTCGCCTAATTCCATGATTAACCTCTGTATTACTGGATCCTGCTCCCAGCTTTTCCTTATCTCCTCTAACAGTTGGCCATGCAACTGTGATACTAACAGTGTCATTAGCTCCACGCTCTTGATTCTCGATAGAGCATCAGCAGCACTATTCTCCTTCCCGCTTCGATAATGAACCTTAAAATCGTACCCTAGTAACTTAGGAAGTCAAGATTGTTGAAAGGGTGTCGTCAACCTCTGTTCCAACAAGTATTTAAGACTCCGATGATCGGTTTTAACCACAAATGGCTTAATGCTCAAATAATGGTGCCAATGTTTGATTGCTTTAATAATTGCCAAGAACTCCTTCTCATACGTTGAGAGCCCACAATGCCGTTTCGCAATTGCTTTACTAAGATAGGCTATCGGATGTCCCTCCTGTTGTAGCACCACCCCTATGCCCTGTCCACTGGCATCCGCTTCTATGACAAATGTTTTCAAAAAATCCGGCAGTGTGAGTACAGGAGCATATGTGATCGCGACCTTAAGCTGTTCAAAAGAATTATTCTCCTCTTCTCCCCAAGTCCACTGGTTCATTCGCTCCTTCTTAAGCAACTCCGTTAGCGGTTTAGCTAAAATTCCATAGCCTTTAATGAACCTCCAATAATAGCTGGTGATTCCTAAAAACCCCCGAAGCTCCTTAAGATTTTTGGGTGTTGCCCATTCCTCAATTGTCTTACCTTTCTGAAGATCCGTAGCAACCCCCAGCTCCGATATAGTGTACCTGAGATACTCCACCTGTCACGCCCCGAAGATACATTTATCTCCCCTTATAAATAATTGATGATGCCTCAACGTATCCATAGCCGTAGAAATGTGTTGGATCTGCGATTGTAGAGAAGGGTTGTAGATGAGAATGTCGTCGAAGAACACCAATATGAAGCGACGCAGGTGCGGCTTGAAAATGTCATTCATCAATTGATGGAACATTGACGGTGCGTTTGTCAAGCCGAAAGGCATTAAGAGGAATTCGTAATGGCCTTCGTAGGTTCTGAACGCCGTCTTTGTTACGTCCTTTGGTTGCATCTGGATTTGATGGTACCCGGATCAGAGATCCAGTTTCGTTAACCACCCAGCTCCATGTAACTCGTCTAGGAGCTCCTCGATCAAGGGAATTGGAAACTTATACTTCACCGTCTGCTTGTTTAATTCCCTATAGTCAACACACATACGCCAGAAATCATCCTTTTTTTTTAACCAGAATCACTGGCGAAGCAAACGGCCCATAGCTCTGCCGGATGAACCCTTGCTTCAAGAGGTTCTTTACTACCTGCTCTATAATGTCCTTCTGAGCTCTCGAATATCTGTAAGGACGGATATTAATTGCCTCCACCCCTTCTTTTAAAATTATTTGATGATTGTGTTGCCTGTTGGGAGGCAACTCTGTCAGTTCTCGGAACATGTCAGCGTATTCCGAAAAAATAGTATTGATTTCATCAAAGACACCCCCTTGGTCCTCCGTCTCTTGCAACTGTTGTAACTGAAGTTCCATCGGCGTTGACAATTGCATCATGCATAATTGATTCTCTGGGGACCTATGCAGCTGTTTTTTAAATCCTTTGCTAGAAATGATCCGTGTTCATCCCTCCGGGTTTGTTACCGTTTTTCCCTCCCATTTGAACACCATTGTTCGCAGTTTGAAGTTATAGAGGACCTCATTCAAGCCACTTAGCCACTATACCCCTAGAACCACATCACATCCTCCCAAGGCCAGAACCAGTGCATCCATCGTGAATTGGATACCCTGCATAGTCCACTTAAACCATTCACAATACTGATGACACTTCAATTGCAGTCCTCCTCCCACCGTAATGAAGATGGGTTCCATTTCTTGAAGTTGACCCTCACCTTTGCAAAAAACCGATGGGTCGAAGAAATTATGTGTGCTTCCGTTATCAATCAATATATAGATCTTCTTCCGCTGATACTCTCCCACCACCCTCATTTGTTTGTATTCGGTGTTCCCTGACAGACCCAACATGGCTTGCATGGATACTATCGATTGGTTCTTTTCAGTGATGTTAAGCTCTAACTCCTCCTATTCAATCTTCAGTGACATTCCCCCATTGTCATCTTCGCCCATTACCACGTAAAACTGAAGCTGGCGTTTCTTACACTGATGGCCCACATGATATTTTTCATCACACCAGAAACAGAGGCCTTTAGCCCGTTTCTCGTCGAAATCTCTACTACTGAAACGTCTCTGATTTTTCGGTGATCCCCCTCCCATCGAAGAAGATCACACTGACGGTATGGGAGTGGGAGTGGGCAGTATGCCATCCGATGATGACCTGCGCATACTAACTACTGGTTGTGACACGAGCTCCCCCTGTAAAACTTTGCCATATTCGTTAGTGCTCTTCATCAATGCCTCTTGTCTTCCTGTCATACCTTTTGTGGAGTCCAGAATGACCTCCTGCTTCTTGGCTAAAGTGTAGGCTTGATACAATGAGTGAGGTTCATGAAGTTTCACGGTTACCCCTTTTTCCGGTTTCAGCCCTTTCACAAAGAAGCCCACCAAATATTCTTCGGACAGTAATAACCTGTTGGAGTGGTGGTTGAACTGCGCACAATACTCCAGCATTGATCCGTGTTGTCTAAGCTCCTTGAATTCTCTAACCGGGTCATCAAACATTTCAGCATCGAACCGCTATTTCAACGCCTTAGTGAACTCCTCCCACCCCACTGCTTTTGTGAGCTGACGATTCCTCACGTACAGCCGATACCACTCCTGAGCTCTTTCGTCCATGTGCAGAACAACTATACTCACTCTTGCGTTCTCCGGGGTCTGATCAAGATTAAAGTACTGCTCACATCTATATAGCCACATTTTGACGTTCTCCCCGTCGAACGGTGGGAATTCGATCCTGCTCATTCACGTGAAAGAAACGTTCCTGCGCCACCGAACTACCTTGTGGCGTTGTCTCTGTTATGCCAACATCACTGGATCTCGGAAGACCCTGTAAGATAAGAGCTCGTAAATCCGATATCTCCCTCTCCACCTTCTCCTCCACCTTCTCTGTTCTGCTTTGGATTTCCAAAAGCATTTTTCCATTGAAGCCTTCAAACCTTCTTCCAACCTTCGAAGTTCCGCGCTCCTCGTGTTTTCTGCCATGCAGAATGTTCACAGAATCGATTCTTTGATATCAAGTTGTTACGAAAAAATGCAATCCTAACGGAATTAACGCATACGGCCTAGAATTGTCAGAAGGAGAGAAGCAATTAAGAGAGAGAAATACACAATATCAGAAGGAATCACAATCTATTCGCAGAGAGAGAGAGTACACACACACATGCTTCTCGCGCCCCTCCCACATTCGGCTTTAAGCCAGCTACTACATTCCCCTACAACTCACCTAGCCTATTACTATGGATTCCTTATTATTTAAACGTTGCGTATTGCTTAATTAACGTCCGTCCAGTTCTCATGTTCACGTCGTCTTCTCTAATCACCCGCTAACAGATTTTTGGTTAAGAGCCTCTCTTGGGCCGACGTCCTCTAAAGACTTTTTAAGACCAACCCAATTGCACAGAATTTAGTCTCATTAGCTCAAGAAGGAGCCCAATCAAAGTGTACATCTTGGGGTTTGGAGACGAGTTTTCCGGCGAGCTCGTGACAAGGGTTTTATGGGAGGTCCGACGAGCAGTGGAAGTAGCAGCGAGGAAGATGAGAACTGGAAAGCAGCAATCAAGTCGATAGCCTCTACCACTGTTTTTGGCCTCCAAGCTTCTGGGACTGTCTGTAATGGCTCTAAGTCACGTGCCGTGGCTCTGGAGGCTGAACCTGGTGGAGAGAACGGTCAGAATGCGCAAAAGGTTAAGCATTATCAGATCAAGGTCAGTAATTTTCCGTGTAAAGGCCACTACTTTATGGTTTGGGATTGGTTTTGAGTTTAAACAACTGAGATTTTGGAGATTTTTGCTTGGTTTATGTGGCGGGAAATTTCTGGGTTTGATCAGAGTTGGTGAATCCTTGGATTCCAATTTTGGGTTTTTGAACTTTAGTCTGTCAAAGAGGTCTTTGAAACTTGGCAGTTTAAACTCCATTGTCATGAGAATTTGTGGTTCAAATATCTCTTACAAGTTCTTTCGTATCTGAATTACAGGCACAAAAGCTTTTGGACCAGATCTTGGAAAAGACATTAATGGTGGTAAAAGATTCCAATGATGACACTGCTGTTACTACTGGTGCTGCAACAAATGACGAGGGTGTTCGATTGTTCAAGAATTCTTCCGCAGGAATAGTGTTTGACCATAAAGGTAACCTCATCTGCTCGTGTTTTTTTCGTTTGTGATGAGCAAGTTCTTATCAGTAGGTTCAGACTAATGATGTTCAGTGTACTCAAAGGTGCATGGTGACTTGTTTCTTGATTTCTTAATGGCTAGTTATGATCATATGCAAATTTACGATCTAAAGCTAAATAACTTGTAGTTTGCTTCGACTTTTAAGCTATTTTCCATGGACATGTCTGATTTTACTTGGAAGTTGCTTAGTTTCATGGGATTATGTTATTGAGTTTGTACTTTCGAGCACCCGAAAGAAAATCTCAAAACATCATTTGCTTGAACAGATTAATGAATAATAATCGCCTTAGTCCATTGAACGGATTAAAGTAAGATAGATTTCAATGATTCACAGTATTCAATTTATAGACAGTCTACTATAAAAAGTGTATGAACTGTTGAAAGGTTACACTTCCTGATGCTTTGGTAAAGCATTCTGCGTTACCCTCTGCTTCATTGTATCTAAATACTCAAGGTTGTGTTTGTGCCACCAGATGAAATTCAACGGCCTACCAAGAGACCGAGAATCCTTCCTGGACTAGATATTGATCAGAATTCAAGGAAGGTCCACATATCTTCTCCCTCTTCATTCTCCCCATTGCTCATTTGTCATCAGTTTAATTTTTACGGCGTCATGCAGTTTAGAAGAAAACTCCAATCTATAGCTGTGGACAGCACGGGCATAATTGCTGCAGCAAGGATCGAGTCTCAAAAAGCATTAGCTAGATTAGAAGCTAAAGAGGAAGAGAGGAAAGCAAAGGCCAAAAAGGAGGAGGAACGAGTTTCAGAATTGAAGAAGATCAGGGGGGAAAGATGGTTGCCCTCTATTGCTAAGGAAATGCAGCGAGCAGGTCAAAGCTGAATGAAAGATCCATTGTTTTCTTCGAACTATGGTAGATTATCAGCATATGCTCCTATGATTCACTGTTTCTGGTTTGATTTTATACACTATTAACATTGGTTTACTCCCAATAGGCTTAAGCATCGTGTATCTTAATTCATTTCTGATTCACTTACAATAAAGGTTGCCTTTTTTTCTTTCTGGTCGGTTGAGCTGAGCCGGAAGCTTTTATGACAATTGGAATTGCTTTGGTATGGCTGAAAGTCTGAAACTGAACTAGATGATACAGCAAAAGAAGATTTTGCTGGAAGTGTCTCTTAACAATCTTTAGTGTTGCATCCCGAGTAGAAATCCGCAACTATAAAAGCCTAATTATTTCAAAATGGCAGGCTCTTAACATTTTGATTGTGGCAAAAAAGTTGCCCGGTTTGGCCTGAAGTCATCGGGTTGAATTCGAGTTGATTAGGCTTTGGGTTTTTTTTTTTTTTTGAAATTTTAGGTTTTGAGTTGGGGTTAAATTTGAGTTATCCAATCATAAGTTTAATATTTTCATTCAAAATGATGTTATTTTAGAAAAAAATATTTTTTTAAAATTTTTTAAAAATTAAATGCAATCAAATCCAATAAAATTTTGAATTAGCCTTTCGATTCATAGTAAAAGAAAATAATTATATTATATAAAAGAGGAATAATTAGACTCACACTAAATTATGGGCTCCAAATCATCTGTCTCATTTGTATTTATTCAGCACCAACAAATGGGACAGATGATTTGGTTCATGGGTAGGAATTTTGTATCCCATCATTGCCCTAAACTGGGTATGAAAAGTATCAAAAGTAGCCCTTTTAGCCTTTCAGGGACAACTTTGTTAGCAAAAATTAAGTCTTTTTTTCCGCGAGATATTTTAGGAAAATTCTAACTATACGAAGTTATCTTTAAGTTATTTATTGTCAGACTAATTTCTGCTTGAGTTAAATAGGTCTTTTTTGGGAGTCAAAACTCTAACTCCAAATTTTAAACGATTGTATACATAAAGACAGTTTGAATCTACAACCCCGCTTAAGCCAAAAGAATCGATTCCCAACACGGGGTTAAATTAACAGGGATCAAATCCCCTGTTTAAGTTACCCTGTACCTACTCTGTCCAGTGGGGTGGATGCCGTCCATTTATGTGGGATCCACTGGGGTTCACATAAATGGACGGCATCCACCCTACTGGACAAAGTAAGGACATGATAACTTGTACAGGAGATTTGGGGTGAAATTAACAGTGCCTTTAAGTTTGGTGCTCCTTTCTTGTTACTGTGTCATTTTTGACTCTTGGAAGTTGGATTTCGTGGAAATATGAATAAATATGGACGTAACGCCGGAGTGATGGGCTATTTCTTTATGAATATCTGCAAGTTGCTTAACCTTGAAACAACAAATATTACGTTCTTTGGCATCTTCAACTTGCCTTTTCTTCAAATCCAAGACCTCAAAATAGGGAATCTCAAATTACTTTCATTTGTCTCCAAACTTCATTCATGGAAACAGAAAGAAGAAGCCATTGAAGCTCTGTTTTTCCTTCCAGGAAGATGGCAATTACCATAGTGGCAAGAGCAGTAGGCGGCTTGTTTAGGTGTGTTAGCACGCTATGGGGCCTTCAGGAGCATCGGTTCACAATAGTTTTTGATGCTGTGAGCTCTGGTGTGGTGTTTGTCGCCAATGCATTGCTTTTCTGCTTTTCCTCCATTAGAAGACCCCGAGGTCATCGTGAACAGGTCTTGCTTTCACACAATCCTTGTTCTTCTCCGGTGTGTAAATGTAATCGTGATGTCTAAAATTTCTTAGTATTCAACTTCTAGCATCTCTACATTCTTTTAGATTTCAAATGTGTTATGAGTACATGGTAAAATATTTTACAGATTTTCGGAATTTATGGGCATGTATCAGCTACGTACGACCAGTAGAAATATTCCAGGAAACTGGAAGTCCTGCGGATGGAGAGCATTTAGCTCTTGTGTTCGGGAAAACGTGTAGCAGAGACTTTGCCCAATACTACAGGACAGGAGACATGCCTACTACTTTAACTAATTTGCCCAGCAATGGTCTATCCTACAACCTAATCATCAGGGCAAGTGTACATCTTGGGTTCTCTCTTTTGAGGTCTTTAATTTCATTGATGTAGGAGTAGAATTAAACGTATCTGTAAGAAGTTCTTGTTCTGTAATTGAATATACTGTACGCAGTGGCCTCTTGCAGCAGAAATAAGAAAACCAACATACCAAATGACATTGAAAGCTATATAAAACCAGGCTCTGGTGAACAGACAATAACAATTTTCTCTTCCATACAAGAAACTCAACTGTACATCAACAGAAATCTAGCTTATTTCAGACGAGTCATCATACAAATCTGTAATTGCAAGTTTCCAAAGACAATGATGCAGGAAAGAACCCAGATGAGTTTTCTACATGCACATGATATTTCCAGGATTAAGGGATCATGCGCTGATGCTTTGCTACGGGATTCGCTGCTTTTATTATTGTTCAGAAAGTAAAATTCCACCAAACACAATGAAAGAATGAACACGAGGCAATAAGGAAACGAGATGTTTCCTTAATGCGTCGTATAACAAGAAGATACTTGCGGTTTTCGGAAACAACCAAGTTTCCGCTCATTAGCTTTATTTAGGTGGAAGTAAACTTAAGTGACTACGAGATGGACGTCCTTCAATTTGAGGGTATCATGCTTGGAGTTTACCTTTCTTTTCCAAGTAAGCAATTACTTCAGCAGCGTGATCATCAGGAGAAACATTTTCCTTGTGCTCTAATGTTATCTGCAAAATGTAACAATTGAGATTGTTACCCTAACTGGTGTAATGAGTGGAAAAGAAGAGAAATCGTGGGAGCAGAAGTGAATATGGCCATGCTTGGCAACTAAGAACAGAATTTCCCCATCAAACATGAGTTAAGATGATCCAAGTTACTGGCCTGGAAGGCAAGAAAGCACATGTTTACCACGCCCTTGTGCTAAAACTGGAATAACATTAATGGAAGGCTGGCACGATTTGAGAGATTATAATGCATTAATAATTTTCTTTATGCAAATTTTGGGAATTACGAGTGCAATCAGAAAACTTCCATTTGTTTTAGGATACCAACGCCTAACACTATATATATGAAGACATGCAAATTGAAGCCTTCAGTGACATTTACAAAATTCTGACATTTACAAAATTCTATTAAGGTAAGCACACACCTCACTTTTTGGTGGTGGTTCATATGGATCATCAATCCCAGTAAAACCTGCAAAGAGCCATGTAAGTAAACATTCAATTAATATTCATAATACTGTTATCGCAATCCCAATGCAGACAAATAGGCAGTAAATCTAGGCTAACGATTAATAGATCTGAAGCCTACCTCTGATCTTTCCTGCTCGTGCAAGTTTGTACAGGCCCTTCGGATCCCTTCCCTCGCACACTTCCAGCGGAATATTCATGAACACCTATAATCAAAGCCAATCCAGAAATTTTTATCAGCAACACATCGTTTTGTCTAATTCAAAGGCTCTCCTTCCAGGAAAGCAGAACTATCCTTCACATGTCAGATTGCCAAAAGCAGTACACCTACCTCAATGAAATCTCCATCTGGCAATAGAGCTCGACACCCATCTCTGTCCTTTCGGTAAGGAGAAATCACACTAACAATGCAAATGACACCAGCATCTGCGAAAAGCTTTGCCACCTCCCCTGTGGATCGTGAGATTTCCATATCCTCAATCTTCAGGCAGATGTCAAGAAAGAAGAATTCGGACACAAAATCAAATTCCAAAAAAGAGACATAAGATTCAAGAACATTTACCAATCCTTCTTATGTTTTCCGCCCGATCTTCTGCTTGGAAACTCAGATTACGGTTCAGACCATGGCGGACATTGTCACCGTCAAGAATGTAAGTCAACTTCGCCCTCACATGCAAACCCCGACTCAGTGCACAAGCCAAAGTGCTTTTCCCTGAATTTATAGTAAATTTTAAGTTCAACTTTAGATGAAAACACACATATATTCGAATTCCTAAATGGCGAGTTTTTAGTAAGCAAGCACAAAATCAATCGAAAAGCTTGACTGCTAGAACTAACCTGAACCACTGAGACCGGTGATCCATATGACACAACCTTTCTGCTGGAGCAACTCCTGCCTGTCAAGTCTCTCAACTGAAAACTTGTGCCAAATAATGTTTGTTGACTTTCCAGTGCCTTCCATCAGATTCCGGTTCTTGTCTGCTCATAGGTAATAATTAAACTTAAAACCGGAGACAGCACCAAAAATGAATCTTGGACAACAATGAAAAGGATCAGTAGTCAGGCTAGGAAGGGGACATGAATATACCTTGCCTCATCTACTCGGATAGCCTCCGAAGGACGGAGAGAAAAATCTCCGCTGTGGTTGCTACTCGAAGCATACAATGATTTTTAAGGATAATCATATATTGATATCCTTCGGAGCATGAATCATGTACTTATATTATGCTTTTCTATGTCCTAAATGATACACATAAACGACAATTAATTACTTGCAGGCACCTTCCTTATTAGTTCATTTGTATATATTGGACTGTTCGACTTTCGAAGTAGTTTTTAATATCAAACACTGGCAACTTTCTTATAAAGGGTAGTCGCATCACATGTTCATAGTATATTTTTCTTATTTGGAAAACAAATTGATTATAACAAACCATAATAGCTTACATTTTGTTATTTATTATATTTGTATTAGGAGTAATTATGTTCATCATAACATATTTAAAATGTTGAAATAAAAATTACTTTTAAATCTAACAAAATAAACAAGGTTAGCTTCCAAGTTTTGTAATAAAAGAAAAGACATATAAATGAAGAAAAGAATGATAATGAAAACCAAAAGATCTTTTCTACATTCAATCATTTTAACATCCACCACTTACTCAACAAAAGAATGATGGTGAAAACGAAGATCTTTTTCTACGATTCAATCATTTTAACATGCTTCGCTTACTCAACACATCCATTTCACAACGCTTCTAATGTCTGTTCCTATTCACAACACTATTAAAATCATATTAGCTCTAGTTCAGATATTTTCCAAAAATCACTGAATTAATTATATTAAAAAATATAGAGAATACTGTCAATAATCAACTACATATTGACACGTACAAATACAGTACACTTTAGAGCACATGTGACATGTGTACAACATAAGCAGAGCCTAACACACGAGACGACAACAGGAGGCTCATCCCTCTGTCAAAATCTCATTGGTGAGGCTTTTCCGCAATACCCTTCACGCTGGAGCCTAGAGGACAATGACTTTGGATGATGACTGATGGAATATTTCTGCGATTATAAACTCATTCTAAAGGGATTGATTAAACTAGATACTGAATAGGACAACTCCTGCATCGAACTTGAATAATCCTTGACAATCAGAGTCAAACGGTAATATACTACTCTCTTAAAGAAAGATAAATTCTGAAAAAGTTTAAAGCAAGTTCTACCTGAAAAGCAAGACGTGGAGGACTCCTCCTTAGCTTTAATCGGCGACAAACATTTCACACTAGCCTCATCGCGGCGTGAAGTCAAGTTAAGGAAAGCGTTCGCCAGCCAGAACTTCAAATTCGCGGGCGTAGTCGATCTGAAAATTCCTTCCTTAGACGGAGATGGAAAGCCGAAAATCATCGGCACTGTTCCTTGCTTTGTTGCCATTTCCACTATCCCGCGAAAAGCGACGCGCAATAGCCAATAAGAGAATATATAAATTCAAGCAAGCAAATAGCCGTTTTGCGAAAACCGCTTCGATAACCGTCTCGAAACCACGCCAGAGGGAGCAAGAAAACACAGGCGAGCACATTTTGCGTAGAGTGGACTTGCGTCATTTTCAACTACATTTTTATAAGAGGAAGCGAATTAATAAATCGTCTCCGACCACAGGCGAAACTGGAGAGTGGCGTTGTGGTTCGATCCCGGGCGTCGGGCGATATCAGCTCACCTAAGAGGCCGTAC
>JANZLF010000222.1:4655921-4669279 GCA_026546835.1 Erythroxylum foetidum
CTTCCTTTGTAGAAGGCAATAGCTAGCGCATCCCAAATCATCCGTGCTGTTGCTAGTCTCATGTATCTTTTCATTATCTCCTTCTTCATGGAGATCAAAAGTCACCTTTTTACTTTTTAGTTGTCAACATACCATTTTTCATAGCCATTATATGTCTTTTCAGGGTGTTGAGACTTGCCCAAGATGAATGAGAGTTTCTGCTTTTCAGCTATGTGCATCTCAATAATTTGAGATCATTCACTGTAGTTCTTTTCATCAAGTATGATTCCAGCATTGAAGGTTCTTTTGGATTAAATCACCACCGATTTGACTTCACTGTTAGATCCCATTATTTTTGTTTCTTTGTTCTGGCCTTCAATGGATCTGAACCTAGCTCTGATACTATGAAGAATTCAAGAGTATATGTATTAATGTTTCTATTTCATTCACACTTTTTCCAGAGATACAAATATAGGGATTATATAGCCTATACATGCTAACGATTAGAGAGACTAAATAAGAAGGGATAATTACATAATATATTGTACTAATCTTCCAAATATTATGAACTAATGTATATCCCTGATTTATAGGAACTTCTATTCTAAAAATTCTCTACACAAGTATAACTAAGTATAAAACGAGGTGGATCGTTAGGCAGTTAAGGAGATATGCTTAGTGATATATACTCTTACCATCAATGATGAGGCTACAATTATCTTTGCTGGAACTAAAGAAAGTTAGAAAGATAGACAGATGATGAATATAGTGAGGACATTATGTTTTACAAGATCAAGAAATTAATTGTATGTGGTCAACTCTTATTAAAAAAGGTTCACACTTCAATAGATGCAACTAACATGTTTATAAAGTCATTGTCTTTAAAAAAGCTTAATAATAACTTGGATTTGAAGAATTCTCACATAGCTTGAAGCTATTAGGGGTAGGTATTATATGAAATGATTGGTGGTTAGACATTAGAGAATTCAAGTCAAGGTAGAGAATTGTAAGATAACCTTATATTATTGATAAATAATGAAATTTTAAATCAAATTTAAATAAGGATATGGGATCAATCCTGGTCTCATATTAGTTAGAGAGATTTCTAAGTCAGAAGCAAATAGACGACAATGTCAAAGTTTCATATGCTAAAATTGTGAAATAATTTTCGAGGATATGAGGAAATAACTTTTTAGTATCATTAGACATATGTAAAAATATAGTTTTAGCGATCTTGGGATTCTTAGTACCCGTTTTGTATTGGTTAGAGAAATTTGCAAATCAGAAGCAAACTAGTGACGGTGTCAAGTGTGAGATAGATATAAAACTAATGACATGATTCGTGAAGATACTTGAAAATAAAGTTTTATATATAGAAATAGAATTTATGTGATCTTAGACTTTTATGAGATAACATTTCACTGTAATTAAACCTCTTGCATGTAACCCTAAATTACATAAAAGCATTGATAAGAGTTCTATAAGGCAGAACTTTTAAGAGATTAAGAAGATTGTTGTTATCGATTCTTCTTGTATCATCTTTCTCAACCTCATAAAAGAGGTCTATCTTCTTAGAGATGATAATTTAGCTTGAACTTAGATTAATCAATGTTTCAAACGTGAATTAACTAAATTTTATATCGAATTAGAGTTGACCATTGACTTAGCTAAAAAATGATGTTGTTATCTTGATCCTATTCAATTAATTAAGACTATTTTTATATTTTCTTCTCCTATTCTTTAAGTATAATTCCATAAATTCTCAATATTTTATAACTTTTTAATAAAACCTTTTTATAAAATTATTTTGAAAAAAATTCGATGATGCTGTTATTTGATGAAATTTTTTCAAATAATTCCTTTTTCCAAATCTAATAAAGTTTTTTAAAAAAAAGTGAGGATAAGATTAGAGCCCAAAACGCAGAGCATGATAGTCTATGCCCAGAAAACCAAAGCCCACATAAAACCCTAATCCTTCACCCTATTTATAAACAACAAAATCAAAGTGCCCTTCCTTCCGCTTTCTCATTTCCGCGGTAGCTCTCTTCTCCTAAAAGCTAGCCACCGGCACCACACACACACACACACAACAATGAAGTACAATCCTAGGGTTTCCTCCTCCCGCCGTAAGAATCGGAAGGCTCACTTTACGGCCCCGTCGTCTGTCCGCCGTATCTTGATGAGCGCACCGCTGTCCGGCGACCTCCGCCAGAAGTACAACGTCCGATCCATGCCGGTGCGCAAGGACGACGAGGTCCTTGTGGTGCGCGGGACCTACAAAGGCCGAGAAGGTAAAGTCGTGCAGGTGTACCGACGCAAGTGGGTGATCCACATTGAGCGCATTACGAGGGAGAAGGTTAACGGCTCCACCGTCAACGTCGGCATCAACCCCTCCAAGGTGGTCATCACCAAGCTCCGCCTGGACAAGGACCGCAAGTCGCTTCTCGATCGCAAGGCCAAGGGACGCGCCGCCGCTGATAAGGATAAGGGCACTAAGTTCACTGCCGAGGATATCATGCAGAACGTTGACTGAGGAAAGGGAAGACCTTTGCTCATATATGTTCGAGTTTAATGATAAGCTGTTTTTGTGTCGTATGAGAATGACATTTTGGATCTGTGGAGTACTTAAGAATCTTCATATGAACTTATTTTTTGTTATGGTTAAATCTCATATCTTTTCCGATTTTTGCCTAATAATTTGCGTTGTTTATGCTTCGTATCCACATTCGATTTTGGTTGTCTATCCAAATCCTTATCTGTGAGCTTGTGAAATTGGAAGTTCTTTTCGGCTTGTCTTGTACTTGTCTTGTAGTTTAATTTGTCAATAGTCCCTTCTGGACTTTGAAGTGGACCTTAATTTCTGTGTCAACAAACAGCGCGTGCTTAGAGATTTAGATGTATGCATACTCCTGTCATTTATACTTTCTGTGTATAATTTGCTTATTTAATGTAAACGAAATGCTAATTTATCAGGATCATGCATGAGCTAGAATCTGTATTAGATTCATTCGCTCTCCGCAGGTGTGAAGGAACGATGTTCCTCAAATCTTAGTTCTTTTTTCGCTTCTTAGAAATTTGTACATATGATTTGTTGTGGAACATTATGCAATTGTGTTCTTTACTTGTAGAGATGTTTTTACGCAACTTGCAAGAAACAAACCCTCTAGTATTCTAATACTTTATCACAGATTTCCAGTTAAAGTATTTGACTTTTTTTGTTAATGGTTCTAAATGAGATAGGCAAATAGCACTTGCAATGTATCCTTATTCCTATAGACATTCGAGTTGGTGTTTTATTATAATCACTTGCACTTGCACATTTTATAGTGTTGAGTTACCTTGTCTTTCTTCGTTATGCAGAGTGTTCTTAATTTTGTTTGACCTTTCTTGTTTGTCTTAGTCCTTTTGAATCTTAATTTCTCGAATCAAGCTAGATAGGGATAAGAATTTCATTGTGCATGTTGCTTGTGCTGTAATTTTAGGTCATTTTTTGTACATACAATTTTTATAGCGGTCAAAGGAAGGGCTGACAAGTTTTCTCTTATCAATTGTTAGTATTTTCCTGATACTTAGCATCTCTAAGTACCAAACTACATGCCTCCATATCACTGGATATGTGAGACTTCATGTTGAGAGGAGGACGTTGGAAAATGCCTCCTTGTGAATGATAGCAGTGAATTATGATTTAACTTTGCAGCCACCTAGAGACATGCACTTTTCCAAATTGGAGAAAGTTTTATGGTGTTAGTAATGGTGATCAGAGAATTGAAATTTTACAAATTTTGTCTATTAAAAATATACCAGTCATGCATGGTTATTTCTTATAAGTTTATCTTCTGCTACGCTTTTGAATCTACCTTCTGCGGTTCTGATTAATCGGATGGGATGCACAAGGCACTATATGGAGACCTCTCATCACTGTGGTAAACGACCTTAAACCCACCTATGATGTCATTTACTTACTACATGCTTATCAACTTGTTTTATGTCCTTCTGCAGTCATTTAGTCAAGCTAATTCCGAGTATTGCAGAAGGGCAAGCTTTCATTTGATGTGTTTATTAGTGCAGTATCGAACAATTCTTAATATAAGGTGAGTAGAGAAGCATGCAAATTGGGAAGTGGTCGATAAGTAAAAACAAAACCCATAAAAATACAATGTCAAGGTCGTGGCAGGAAATATATCCATCCACGGTGACTGCAAATCTGAGTAACCTGCACTGTTGGGCAACTACTTACTACCAGCCCTTTACTGCACTGTTGTATTCGTTTCAAACAGTGCTTCAAATAATTGGCTGATAGCAATCAAGGTTTGAGAGCTACTGCTAGCCCAAACCTTGGTGTTTTGTCCAAAGCTTTGATGTCCACCTCACCAGAGATGGTTACTAGGGACTTGGGTATAACCTCATGTTGTAGCAAAGCCCCTAGTTTCCCATGATTATTTAATTTTCCTTTCACCGTTGTCAAAGGATCAATAGCATAGGAACCCCCAAGAGTAAATGTGTTCTCGTTTGTTGAAAACCTCCTAGTGATATCTGCCACAGCAGCACTCGTTTTCAACTCATCTAAATAATGAATATATGATCCCTGTATGGTGTCTCCTTTGTCACTTCTAAGGAAAAGAACGTGTGAAAACAGATAGACACAAAACTATTACTTTCTCGTTTTGTTAATTCGACTAAATGTGAAGATTTTGGAATAGATTTGATGACTTACAGAATAACTGAAGCGTAAGCATCTGGTTTTGTCACACTAATTCCTGCGGTGTATTTTGAGAAATCACCAGAAGAAGTATCGTAACCCGCCTCGGCACCAAAAGCTATTGTAGGAGTACCTATAGCGCCAGTAAAATCAATTCCAGGTGACCGAGATAGTGCAATAGCAGCAGTGAATGTTGCATGGTCATGGAAGTACTGGATTTCCAACTGCAAAAACATATTGTCAAAACTCGAAACCAATGTTTCCGTCACACACACACGATTACTTTAGCAACACGATCGCAAAGTTCTTGTCAGCTCCACCTAAGCGATTCGTTGAAGCCACCAAGACTGTCTTATACTTTAGGATCACTTAACGTCAGCAAAAGTAATAGTTATTTATCAAGTACCTAAATTAGCATCTCTTATAAAATTGCTTTACTGCAAAATTCTAGCCTAATAGGAACGAGGACTTCTTACCTTCCCTGAGTTATAATCAGGTACTTTGAAAGAGGCAATGGCATTTGTGGACGGTAGGAGATCAGTAAACGTTATGGTTGTCAAGATCTGCAGAGACGATGAATGTCAAATCCTAACCTTCTGAAGCCGATTGCGGGCGACCATACAAACAAAGAAAAGAAACAACATACGTTAGACTCCGTATCAACTTTAACATTGAAGAAAGTTTTTTTGTACTGGTAAAGTGCTGCCACATCCCCAGTGGAAAGACTTCCTTTCTTCACAGCTGTTGATGTGAGGGCCTGAAAAATCATACAGAAAGGAGTAAAAATGAGATGATACAGTTCTTTTGAAGAACATTAGCTTTTTGATAAACTGAAAGAGTGGAAGCTTGAATAATAACCTAAAGAGTAGATAGAAGATGATCAAGTTGTTTAAAAGAACATCCGCCTTTGGACAAACTCAAAACCGATCAAAGCCGATAATTTTTCAGACATCAACATAAACCTTAGGGTAGAAATGGATATCACTATGACAGCAGAATCCACTAAAATTTCATTTAACAGAAGCTACACTTTACTCTTCTTGGCACACCTTTTGGTCTTTGTGCGCATGTTGAAAGAAATCACAGGCAAGATTAATTTCAGATAGAACAATTACAATAAGGAGAGGAGAAAAATAAAAGGAAACCCATTTACACATGGAGGATGAATAAGAACCATAACAATTCCCAACACTGAAGAGAAAACCCCACCAGAAATAGTAAATCCAGTATACTGCAGAACATTTCAATAAGAAAACTAGACAACTGACACAATCAAGAAATTCAGTCATATGCAGCACCATCACAAAATGGGAAGGCAGTCATGAGTCACCATGAATCTCAAATTAAACAAGATCACAGAAATCAGACACGCGAATCTTTATAATTCACCACATGTTCATTCACTTAATTCGTCCAATGCCAGTTCACGCTAATCAAGAAAAACTGAAATTAAAAGTAAAAGCTTCGGTTTGAACTAATTGAATTGACCATGCATATACAGCATTAGACGTGACGTACCACACCGGCACTGCTGAAGGTGTTGACGCTGAACTTGTGATCCGAGCTGTAGTCTCTAGTCAAGAGATCTACAAATACGAGTCAAGGAAACATTCAAAGATTCCATCTTTGAAAATCAAAACAACTGCCTCACGTCATATACGAATCAATTATACACATAAGCGTTAAGGAAGAACCTCTGGGTTTCTTGCCGATATCTGAGAAGAGTCCCGGGCCGTTGGTCATGGTGGCGGAGAGCGGAGTGGTGAAGGGGAGAGAGAGAGGGGCAACGGATAGGAACGCAACTCGAGATCTACAGTAGTACGCAATATTACACCTAAATGAGAGAGACTGTTTTTAAATAATTCACATAAGGAAAAAAATAAAAAAATAAAAATATAATAATCATCTTCATCGTAATATCACTAGTAATCATAAACTAATTTAATATTATATATTTAATTAATTAAAATAAAATATTAATTAAATTATGATTAATTTAATTTAATAATTAAATTAAATTAAATTTTTATAATTAAATTAAATAACTTCAATTTAATAATTATTAATAAATATAATTAATTTAAATAAATTCAAAATATAAATTTCAAATAAAATTTTATTTAATAATTAAAATATATAAATTAATATTAATTTATTAAAAAAGATTATTTTAATTAATTTATTTTAATAAAATAATTTATCTTTAAGTTTTTTCCGATATATAATTACTATAGAGATAAAAATATGACTACATTAATATTAAAAACATGAACAAGACGAAAATTGAAAACTAAAAAATATAAGTGGAATTAAATGACCCGTTAATTTTTATTTTAAATAAAAATTAAATATTAAAATATCATAATTTTAATAATTTATATTTAAAATATTGTTTTACGAGCCTTTCAAATTGGTTTTTAAAATTGTTTTCTATCTCTTTGTAATTTAATTTAATTTATTAATTTTAAATCGAATCAAATTTGCCAATATTAGCTAGTATAATAATTCTAAAAACTCCTGTGATATTATTTGACGGGTTCAATCGTAAAAAATTTAAATTGTTTAATTTTTCGATTCAGGATTTAAATTTGCAGTTTGGTTTATTGTAATAACTCTTCTTCTAAAAAATTAATTAATTAATTAGTTAATTTTTTTAAATTAAAATAAATAAATAAATTTTTAATTAAAATGAATGAAAATTTTGAAGATTATCTTTTAATTATATTTTAAATTTTAACAAATTTTATTATTCCATCCTTTTGTCATACAGTTTAACGTCACCCTTCTGACGTTTCACATACTTTTTTCCTGGAAAATTCCTTCCAACGCGAGCCAAGAAAAAGCGTCAAACTTGGGTGCTACGCCTATCACTACCAATTGTTTTCATACTGAGCAGTCTAATTATAAAGAGTCTGACCAATGTGGCATTAACTTAGTCGGTACATTGTAACAGTAATACTCATAATAGTTCTTCAAAAAGCGAAAATACTGAGGTTAGAAAACAGCAGTCATTTAAGATGATCCCAAAGACCAGGAAATAATGAAGTAATACCGTTACAAGTTCCCAGTAACACCCGCGCCATTGCCATGTCTCCTTCCTCGTTATATCTATTTTCTTGCTCAGAGGCATCACAAACTGTACAGGAAGCTTCCCTTTCCCTTTTCCATCTTCATTTCAACACCTAACGTCATCATCCACGTTTTACACACTTTTCAAAGCAATGACCTTGAAACTTCTGCCTTTGTGCTTGGGGTGACTTCCTCTTCTTCTTATTTAACTGGGGATTTTCTGGTTTGTTTGAAGGACGTAGTTTTACTTAGTGAGGGAAAAATGGAGAGTCGTTTGACTGAGTTTGACGTGAAATCGAAGCACTCGTCGGAGCAGAAGTTGAAAAAATGGAGAGAGATGTGTGTTCTGGTGAAGAATCCAAAGCGAAGGTTTCGCTTTACCGCCAATCTCCCCAAGCGACAGGAAGCTGATGCTATGCGACGAACCAACCAGGTTAGCGTTTTAAAGATTGTACCTTTCTGTGTTCTGATTGCTTTGTGTTTAGCTGATTCGGTCTTATATCATTCCCACTATGTTTCTAGGTGGCCTTCTCTTTTCTAGTGAAAAACATTGCTCTGCCATTCTTAATTGTTTCACACTTGTATTCAGGCTTCTGTCTGAGTTGCTTGTCTCACTAGTGTTTGTAGAAGGATGGATTACCTACATCCTGATTTGCATCTTGAATCAACTTCCACAGTTTTTCTTGTTTTGTTCTGTATGGGTTCACTTCTTTTCTATTTTTCACCAGTTCTGTTCCTGAATTATCACCTCTGAACTTGGTATAATGAAGTAGACCATCAGAAAGCTCTAAACATGTAGTCTAAAACAGAAAGCTTACCTCTTTTTATGTATCTTACATGTCAGGAAAAGTTTAGGATTGCTGTCCTCGTTTCCAAAGCTGCAATTCAATTCGCCCAAGGTGAATTTCTTCAGAAGTATAAACTTGAAAACTTCCTAACAGTTGATATATAAATCCCTTGCCTTGATGGAATATATGCAGGTGCATCCCCAAGGGAATATGTTATACCTGAAAAAGTCAAAGCTGCAGGATTTGGCATTTGTGGTGACGAGTTAGGATCTATTGTCGAAGGTCACGACACTAAGAAGTTAAAGTTTCACGGTGGAGTATCTGGTATTGCAGAAAAGCTCTCCACATCAACCACTAACGGGCTTCCTACTGATAGTGATCTGCTCAGTTCCAGACAAGAGATATTTGGAATCAATAAATTTGCTGAGAGTGAAGGTCGGGGTTTCTGGGCGTTCGTATGGGAAGCTCTTCAGGACATGACTCTGATTATGCTTGGCGTTTGTGCTTTTGTGTCTTTATTAGTTGGCATTGCAACTGAAGGATGGCCAAAGGGAGCCCATGATGGTCTTGGAATTGTTGCAAGCATCTTGTTGGTTGTGTTTGTTACAGCAGGTAGTGATTACCGTCAATCACTACAGTTCAGGGATTTAGACAGAGAGAAAAAGAAGATCTCCATTCACGTCACAAGAAGTGGGTACAGACAGAAATTGTCGATATATGATCTGCTTCCAGGGGATATTGTACATCTTGCCATTGGAGATCAAGTCCCTGCAGATGGTCTTTTCATTTCAGGATTTTCAGTGTCAATCGATGAGTCAAGTTTAACAGGGGAAAGTGAACCTGCGATGGTCAATTCTGATAACCCTTATTTGCTTTCTGGAACTAAGGTCCAGGATGGATCGTGCAAGATGTTGGTTACTACTGTAGGAATGAGAACACAATGGGGTAAACTGATGGCCACTCTCAGTGAAGGAGGAGTTGATGAAACTCCCTTGCAGGTCAAATTAAATGGAGTGGCGACCATGATCGGAAAGATAGGTCTTTTCTTTGCAGTGTTAACTTTTTCAGTCTTAGTACAGGGATTAGTTAGCCGTAAGTGGCAACAAGGAACTCACTTGACTTGGACTGCAGATGATGCATTGGAAATGTTGGAGTACTTTGCAGTTGCAATTACAATTGTTGTTGTTGCAGTTCCAGAGGGGTTGCCACTGGCAGTCACATTGAGCTTGGCCTTTGCTATGAAAAAGATGATGAATGATAAGGCACTTGTGCGTCATCTAGCAGCTTGTGAGACTATGGGATCAGCCACAACTATCTGCAGCGATAAAACTGGAACACTCACTACTAATCATATGACTGTCGTCAAAGCATGCATTTCCATGAATGTCAAGGAAGTTGGGAAACCATGTAATGCACGTAGTTTACGCTCTGGGATCCCTGATTCTGCAGTAAAACTCCTGCAGCAATCAATATTCAATAACACAGCAGGTGAAGTCGTTCGTAACAAGGATGGCAAGGTAGAGATATTGGGAACACCTACTGAGACTGCTATATTGGAGTTTGGCTTGTCTCTGGGTGGAGATTTCCATGCAGAGAGACAAGCAGTTGAAGTGATCAAAGTTGAGCCTTTCAACTCTACAAAGAAGCGGATGTCTGTAGTGTTAAAGGATCCTGAACAAGGCATTCAAGCCCATTGCAAAGGTGCTTCAGAGATTGTTTTGGCTGGATGTGATAAAGTAATCAAGGCAAATGGTGAAATTGCTCCTCTAGATGAAGCATCACTCAACCATCTTAAAGCTATTATTGAGCAGTTCGCTAATGAGGCTCTCAGGACTTTGTGCCTTGCATATAAGGAGCTGGAAGGCGATTTTTCACCTGATAGTCCTATTCCAGTTTCTGGGTACACGTGCATAGGAATAGTGGGAATTAAGGATCCTGTTCGTCCTGGTGTCAAGGAATCTGTGGCAGTTTGTCGTGCAGCAGGTATCACTGTACGGATGGTTACAGGGGACAATATTAACACTGCCAAGGCTATTGCTAGGGAATGTGGCATTCTTACTGATGATGGCATAGCCATCGAAGGACCAGTTTTCAGAGAAAAGAGTCATGAAGAATTAATGAAAATCATTCCTCAACTTCAGGTAGTTTTGAACATTCCTGCTTAAAAACATCCTACAGATCACTTAGTTTCTGAATGGTAACCATGATTTTAGTCTGTTAGACTCAAATGTGAATGAATTTGCAGGTGATGGCTCGATCTTCACCTCTTGACAAGCACAAACTAGTGACACAGTTGCGAACTACGTTTCGTGATGTTGTGGCAGTAACTGGTGATGGCACAAATGACGCCCCAGCACTTCATGAAGCAGATATTGGTCTAGCAATGGGCATTGCTGGAACAGAGGTTGATATATTTTTTTTCCGTGCTTCATTCATGGAAAATTGATCTTTGCTGCAATTTGACATGGTAAAGAGAGTGCTGATGTTATAATTCTGGATGATGTTATCATTCTTGATTTCAGGTGGCTAAAGAGAGCGCCGATGTTGTCATTCTGGATGATAATTTCTCTACTATTGTGACAGTAGCCAAATGGGGACGATCAGTCTACATTAACATTCAAAAATTTGTACAGTTCCAGCTCACCGTCAATGTGGTTGCATTAATTGTGAACTTCTCTTCAGCTTGTATAACAGGTAAGAATACCTGCAAAGTACATGTTATGTTTTGCAAACCTGCTGCATAGTTCTTTTCAGTGAAAATAAGTTTTTGTTTTTTTGTTTTTACTTCTCTGCTGACTCTTCTTTATCAAATCATTCATTCTTTCAGGGACTGCTCCCCTCACTGCTGTTCAACTTTTGTGGGTTAATATGATAATGGATACTCTAGGAGCCCTTGCACTTGCAACTGAGCCTCCAAATAATGAACTTATGAAGCGTTCACCAGTTGGTCGGAAAGGAAACTTTATCAGCAATGTGATGTGGAGGAATATCTTGGGTCAATCTTTGTATCAGTTTATGGTGATATGGTATCTTCAGGCAAAAGGGAAATCTAAGTTTAACCTCAATGGCCCAGATTCTGATCTAGTCTTGAATACACTTATATTCAACTCCTTCGTCTTCTGTCAGGTAAGGTTTCCTTGGCAACCCAATCTTTTACTTTATCCAAGAAGCATACGTTCATCAACATCATAACTGGAAACTATATGCCTCCTGTGTAAAACCTGAAGCCATTGCCTGCATTTCCCTATTCACATCTTCCTTTCTTATACTGTTAGCAAATACTTCTGTCCGTCAGCCAAGTTTGTTCTGATGAGTATTAACCAAAAGAGTATTTGACCTTTTCCTTTGCTGATACCACTACAAATATTGCAAAATGTTACATTTTCTTCACTGCCAAGAAATTTGTAGATTCTACATAAGACGTATTTCCGTCTCAAATTCTCAGTTAACCCTTACTTCTTTCTACAGGTCTTCAATGAGATTAGCTCTCGCGATATGGAACGGATAAACGTTTTCAAAGGCATACTTGACAACAACGTTTTCATTGCCGTCCTTAGCTGCACGGCTATTTTCCAATTCGTAATTGTTGAATTCCTCGGTACATTTGCAAATACAACGCCTCTTACATTGTCGCAGTGGCTTGTTAGCATATTCATCGGGTTCTTAGGCATGCCGATCTCTGCTGCCTTAAAGATGGTTCAAGTGTGAATTGCATTTGAGGTAGCGTCTAGACGTTTGGCTCCTTCATTTGCATGGGAATTTTTAGAAGGTATTGCTTTTTTTTTTTTCCTCAGGAAAGATTCTTGATTGTTGATATCAATAAAAATCTCCTTGCCAAACCAAATCTTTGTAGAATCCTGACATTTCTTTTGCATTGTTGCACATTCCTTTCGATCTGACAAAATTGCACACACCTGTTAAGATTGCCAAGAATCTCTGACGATGTAGAAGACATCCATGGTTCAGTAGATAATTGATTTCTGACAAGTATTCAGAAGCTCCCGAACTTCTTTGCTCATTGGTTCTAGTTCAAGGACCTATACAAGGGTGCTCCTCATGCAGAAATTGTGTAACTTGAAATGTCCTTCAAAATCGGGAATCATGTGATTGAACTTGATTCATTCAACCAAGCCATGAAGATTTAACATTGCTCATACAAGCTTGCAAAGCTTGGGTTATATTGTGCTTACAGGATCAAGCATCATAATACTTAAATTGAAGTTCAGAATCCCGAAAAAGAATTAAAGGTTCACTAACTTCTTTGAAACTGAAGCTGAATTTGAAACGTTTTCCACTTAAGAACAACCCATCTAATAAGACAAGAAAGTCAAGTGTGGTCGAATCGAGCAAATCCCATTTCTTTCATGAGAACCCATGACGGGAGGCCGAATCCCAACATGAGGTTTGATTCCTGCGTAGAAATGGTGGATTTTGTGCTAAAGAAGCTTGTTAATGACGTTGCCACGGCAAAGCCTATTCTATATGATGCAAAAGTCAATCTCTTTTCCTGCATTAACTATTCTATATGATGCAAAAGTCAATCTCTTTTCCTGCATTAACTTGGAGGATAAGAATAAATTTTCTACTTACAACGTTGAAGATAATACTCAGGATGAGGTCAAAGGAAAATCTTACATGTCAACAGGAGTCATGGAAATGGAACAAAGCTGGTGATGGTGTAACGCCCCAAATTAGGGGTTAGCATATTAAGCAAATTTAGTCCGATTTAGGTTATGTCTTTTTGATATTTTGGCAGGCATTCATGGTATTTCCGGGTACATTGGTAAAATAAATTTTCGGATTGAGTCGGACAATATTAAGAT
>JANZLF010000222.1:4694809-4710263 GCA_026546835.1 Erythroxylum foetidum
TTACCCCCGATTCATCCTCTACGATGAGAGGGATACAACCTATAGGTGGGTGCTCAAAAATAGTGATACTTAAAAAGAACTGGCCTGCAAAACTTGCGAGCCAGTCGGCACTACAATTACCTTCGCGGTAAATATGTGGGATCTGAATAACTCAGTTGCGGGAAAGCAGTTCATAGATGCTCAATACAAGAGGGTTTAGGGGATTAGCTCTCTCCTGTGTAAAAGAGAGGAGGTCAGTCACAGTGAGCAAATCGACTTCCAAAATTATGTGACGATAGTCCATAGACCAAGCGAGTTGAAGACCGGAAAGTACCCCCAAAATTCTACTGTCAACGGGAAACATTTGCCAATGTTCTAGTCAAAACCTCGCAGCCAGTTGCCGGAGCTGTCGCACAATAGCCCTCTTGCAGTGGCAGAACTATTGGAGCCCTTGACTGCACCATCAATATTAAGGATTACCCACCTTGGAGCAGGTTTGCTCCATCCTACAGAAATGACTCGTCTGGTGTCCATGGTGAGCTGGATCCGATTGTGCCAGGTGGCAGCCCTGAACAAACAATTCCTAAATATTCCTAAGCTCAGTTACCATTACCAAAGTTCGTCCGATGGGGTTATGTCTTGTAGCTAAACTAGCTAAAAGCATATTGAGCCATTGGTTTTAGGCCCAGTTCAATAAGAATTGGGGGCCCAAAAACCTGAGACAAGACCACGATTCGGCTGCTGTACTAATACCACAAACTCAAAATTAAAAATCGGTGAACGAGAAATCACTTATTTATTTTTATATTTACTTAAAATTTAAAGAATAATATTTTTATATTTTTCTATTCTTTATAATAATAATAACTATATTTTAATTCCTGATGACCACGCAAGATTCAATTAATATAAGAAATGTAAGGTTTAAAAGATTCAATTAATATTAAAATTTAAAATATAATCAAAAAAATATATTGTCTTTATTCATCGAAAAGTTAATTTTAACTAAAAAATTATTAAATAAAAATTAACTAATTTATTATAATTTATAAAAATCAATTAGTTTACAAAAATTATCTGATTAATTAATATACCGATTAATCTTTAATAATAAGAGTTATTAAAATATATTGAATCAAAAAATTAATCAATTAAAAATTTTTATGATTGAATCGACTTTTTAATTATTGATTATGAGATATTGAAAGAATTGTATTTTATAGACTCTAATTCCATTAATTACATGTTATTTACATTGTTTTAAAAATTAGATTGGTAAGACAAAAAGCTTAAGTTTTAAACAGTTTAGGTATGAGTACATATCATAAATTTGATTAAAAATTAAATAAAATTAAATAATTTAAAATATAATTAAAAGAAGCATTGAAATATTTGAAATTTAATTTAAAAAGAAATCATTAACTAAAAATTAATTAATTTATAAAAGCTTATTAATTTATAAAAATTTTACTTATTTATTTTTTAATTTACATCACTCTTTTATTGTTACATTTACACGTGGATCTACTTAAAGCAGTTTTTCTATCATATAAGAATAAGGTTACGTATTATCAGACTTCTCCGATCTCACTTCGTTACACACGACCACGATGTAAGTGGCATAGACGTGTAACCTCAAATCGATGTAACAAGCTACAGATACTCCAAATAAGTACACTGCATGTAGCATCCATCAAGCAATGACCCGCTATCATATCCACCTCCATCTTATTATCGCCATTCAATGATAAGGTGAGTGATAACCATATCAGCCACAAGTTTCATTCCCTCTAAAACGCTCCAAAGCTCGGCTCGTAAAATCGAACAACGATGACGTTTTTAATGATTGATTATTTGAACTAAATTTACTTATCGATCATTGATATGCAAGTGGATATGAAAGGCTGTGGATGATAATCGCTGAATGGAGTGAAATTGCATATCGACCGCGCAGAGCAGAGGGAAAAAAATCTAGTAACAAACAAATCTTGCCAGACACAGATTAGCTGGAACGTGGTACTCTGTAATAGACAAGTGAAATGACCAAAAATATCTATGTAATACGGCGCGTGGATGGAGAGATGTGGATAAGGACATGGACGGTTCCTACGTATGTCTGAGTCACCATCACCATCCATTTCAAGGCTAAATAAGGTAATTCATTTAATCAGACACGTTTGGAAAATCAAAATTACGGCTCAAGTTGACAGGTCGGATGGAGACGGGAAGGTTTGTCACCGACGATAAGTACTGGGATTCAAGTTTTACTCTCAACATAGAAACAGAGGGGGAGGCATAGGAGAGAAAGAGTTTGGTTTCCCAGTAAATTTTAACCTTAATCTCTTATAATTATATATATCTATATATAGAAGATAGAGTTTTGTTTGTTTGTATAGGAGTTCGTCTTTGTGTTGTTCTTCTCTCCCTCTGCCTCTCTCTCTCTGGTTTCTGTTCTGGTGTTTCAGAAGTTTGTGATCGTGGTTCGGTTTTAGAGAAGCTGAGGTGTTGATCCTGTTAAGGGCTTTCGGGAACTTATTTCGTTATTCCTCATTTAAGCCAATTGCAAGAGGTACGTGATTGATCTTCTCGTTTGTGTTCATGCATGATTCTGTTGCCGGTTTGGTTTAGGATTCGTCTTTCTATTTTTCTGTCAATGTATGATCGTTCGGTAGTTGAACCTGAGGCTGGGAAGCATAAGTTGGGAAGATGAGTTTCTGAAACTGAATGGAAAATGGAATGAAACATGAAAGGAATTGTTTAACGTTGTAGTGTAGGAATGCGGCTTTGAGCCTCTGACAATGAAGCCCGATACCTCGTATCTTGTTCTTTTCTGGATTTCTGAATTGGGTTTCTTCATTTCTCAATTTTTGACAGAGGGTATTCGAAAGATGGGAAAATTGGAAAACATCCGGGAGGATTCTCTTAAAATTTCCGAACAACGGTCTCCAGTGCCACCTCCATTACCTGATCCATTGAGAGCTAGTAACAAGAAGAAGAGATCGGGCGAGGATGGCTCAGGTTTAAGAGGATACAACCTTGCGTCAACTCGAGCAACCTATTTGTGGGATCGTCTTTTCGATGAAGGATATAGAACGGATGTTACTGTTAATACCGACAATGGTGGCTCCATCTTTGCGCATGCCAGTATTCTGGTGAGGATTCTCTACCTTTGTATCCTAAATTAGCATTTAAAGAAAAAGAAAAACTTGAGGTTTGTCAGATCAGATCATCCATTTATCAACTTAGTTGCTTTCTTTTACAGGGAATGGCTTCTCCGGTATTGAGAGGCATGTTAAAACAAGCAAAAGGTCGTGGCCGACGGCGAACAATATCAATTCACGGTGTTTCGCATGACGCTGTTCGAGCTTTTATCCGGTTCTTGTACTCTGCCTGGTACGTGTCAACAGTCAACCTTCAGGAAGATTAGAATCTCATTGTATTTAATAGAACTCAATGAACTAAGTCTTTAAGATCGTATGTTCTTGTACGTATAGCTACGAGGAAGATGAAATGAAGGAATTTGTGCTGCATTTGTTGGTTCTCTCCCATGTGTTTGCTGTCCCACAATTGAAGCAAATATGCGTTTGGCATCTGGAACAGGGGTTTCTTAACTCAGAGAACGTAGTAGACATCTTTCAGCTTGCCTTGTTGTGTGATGCTCCTCGACTCAGCCTCATTTGTCACCGAATGATTTTGAAGAACTTGAAAGAAATTTCCGCTACGGAAGGATGGGAAGTAATGAAGAAGAGCCATCCGGTTCTCGAGAAACAGCTTCTTGAATCCAAGATCAACGAAGACAACGTAAGAAAATCTATGTATATATATGAATCTCTCTTTCTCTTGACTCTGTGTTGGTGTTCTGACGTAAAATCTTGTAACTTTCCAGAGGCAAAAACAGAGGATCAAAAAGTCGAACGAGAGGAAGATATACTTGCAGCTGTACGAGGCGATGGAGGCTCTTGTTCATATATGCAGGGATGGTTGCCGGACGATTGGTCCTCACGACAAGGAATTCTCCGAGAACCAACCACCGTGCAATTATTCAGCCTGTAAAGGACTAGAATTGCTGGTTCGACACTTCGCTAGTTGCAAGTTGAGGATACCTGGCGGGTGCAGCCATTGCAGGAGGATGTGGCAACTTTTGGAACTTCACTCCCGTCTTTGTTCTGATTCAGATACTTGCAGAGTTCCTTTGTGCAGGTAATGTACGTTCTTCTGCTCTGTTTCATCAAGAGAACATGATCATGACGCTAACATTCCTAGTGCAAATTGTTTCTATTCAGGAACTTCAAGGGGAGGACTGTGAAACAGAGCAAGAAGGACGAGATGAGGTGGAGAATACTGGTTAAGAACATACTCAGAACTAAGCGCATTGGAGGATCACCTTTCTTTTCTTCAGATGCCTTGACTTGTTGATAAAAGAAAGTAAAAAGGCATTCAATTGTATATTTTTTCTTGTAATTATCTTCCTAGAATTAGGAGATAATGCATTCAGCTGGTTTCTTGAGAGAAGCCATTAATAACAAAATAGATTCTATTTAGAATCTTTGTGCTCTCACGTGTTCCATAAGCATAAATCTGAGCATAGGGATGCAAGATCTTCTGATCTCAACTTTTTTGTGTGCAATTCGTTTTGGTGCGATCCCTACTTAATGTAAATCAAAAGTATGATTTCTTCACCGAGAGTTAAAAAGAAAAGGTGAAGAAAAGAAAGAGTCTTTTTGTTGACACATGCTTCAAGAAATATCGGTACTCAATAATCAGAGAACGCCGACAATTGTTTGTTCATAGATGTGAAACGTGTTTGATTTGACTGTGGGCCTGTTTCAAAAGTTGAAATTGACGTTGATAGCTCTTCCTTCATTGTCCTTTTCTATATCTGGGTCATAACTTGTTGACCAAGTTCAACGATTCGGCATCTTCTTCCAAGCAGAAGGTCGTGTCATTGCAAGCTTCAAGCTTTTTCTTCAAACGGGCAAATGCCAGAACAGGAAAGAAAGCATCAAAGTGGAAGCTTTTTTACTTTCCTAGGTTCGTTTCTTACTCAATTCCTACCCTTTACTTGAACAGGGTTCAGTTTTTGCTCTGTTACTTGTATTTAGACACTGATTATATTGATTCTTTCTGTACATACCCAGATAAACAAACTTCAGATTGCCAGTAAGGTGCTTGAAACTTCCATCTCTGCTTTTGCATGAGCTAGAAGAAACATGAGAAGAACTTAGGACCGAGAAATGCTAACTATAATTTATTAGTAAATGTCGAATAAATGCCCAAATAATACAATGCAAGTAACCACAAAACATTCTGCTTTCTTAAAATGGTATTAGAATCATGTCCAAATGGAATAACGTATTCGATCTATGGCAACTCTGCTGTAGATGTAGTAGTAGGGAGATCTTCACGCTTTCTTCTAAAAATAAAAAATCTGTAGTTCACCGATCTTCTTCGGTGTCGTCTGGTGTTCAAATGCCAGCGTCCTTTTGCTTGGGGAAAATTTTCGATGAATTTCCTCTTTCTTGTCATTGTTTAGTAGTTTTTGACTGACATTTGATGACTATCCGACAAAATGTGTCTTCTTTGTTCTTGTCTGTAAAACTACTAGCTGTCTCTCCATATGTTGTGGGCTGAAATCTTTGAAAGGAAAACCCAGGCATGCCCTGTTGCTACATCGATATAAACTGAGTTCGTAACCGTGGAAGTATCAGCTATAGTTTGGTTATATTCCTGAAAGGATCATTACTTCATTCAGACATTTCTTTCAAGGAGAAGAACTTTCCTCATCTGAACTTCTATCTTGTCCCACATTGTATCTGCTAAGAACTGGTAGAGCAGCAGTTGCAGAAATTCGGAAAGATCTAGCAGAACCCACCACTGTTCTATCTTGCATGCTGCCCACTTCCTTGCATACATGGTCCAATGTGGTTAAGAAATCTCTTACAATCATAAAAATTCTTAAAGGATGGGCCTCCTCCTTTCCTGCATCTCCATGAAAATATTCTGTTACCTCTTTTACAAGTGATAATGCCTTCCTTTCATCAGCTTTGATCCTAGTAATTTCCTCGTCAGCCTTTCTCAGAAAGTCCTTCATCGAATCAAAAAACTTTCCCTGTAAATCAGGCTTTTCATACTGCAAAACTAACCTGACTTTTTCAAGCCCCATTTCTAGCTTTGAAACATAGCTGCTTAGAACATCAGAGTCCATTCCTGCTGCCTTTTTGACATTGCTGAGATCTCTGCCAAGTCCAGACACAATGTGCAGTCCTTTCTTCCTGAAATCTTCATCCTTCAATGTGGACTGCTTATTTTCCGGAAAAGTCTCGTTTTTAGAATCAGTACACGCACCTTCTGATCTAATGATTTCCTGGACCACGAAGTGTAGCAACGTAGTTTTCCCATCTGTTCCTTTTATATCAACAAGTTTTAGAAGTGTATCAAGCTTAAATGCTTTAGCATCACCACGATTGGTTCCAACATTCATCCTGTTTCCTGTCCGCAGAACAGCTTCCAAAAGTTTGAGGAATAACCTGCTGTTCTTCAGTTCCTCACTTGCTTCCTGATAGAGATGGAGATATGATGATTAACGCCTAGGTTGTTTTGTTTTTTGGATTACTGTTAGGAACCAAGATAAAAGACATAATCAGTGCCAGCAGTAATAGATTCTAGCTCAATTACCTCTAGGGTTTGAAAAGATTTCCTCAAATATCTGACTTCTGTATCAAAATTGGCTCTGTATAGCATGACTTCAACTCTTTTGAAGGCAAATGGAATATCAAGCACTGTCTTTAGGAATCGTTCTGCAGTCCCTAATTTGGAAACATCACCTTTGTAGTCTCGAAGTTTTATTTCTTCCTCCTTCGTTGGTGCCATTTTTACCAGGGTCTCCAAAAGCTCAGCTCCCAGGCTGTCCGGGTTGCCTGTTGAGCAGAAAATCATAATTAATTAATAAATACCACAAAAAAGAGAAAACTTGGGAACTGACAGCAAATGTATATTCCATATTTGGAAATCATAATGGTACTAATGTGGTCTTTCACTTGAACAAGGGAGTTTCCTCTGGCCCAAGCCTTAGGTGACACCCTCGTTGCAATTACTAGTTGTAACAGCAGAAAAAAAACGAAAGCTTCAATCTTGCAACTAAGCATAAATAAGCTACAAGTGGTATATGTCACCAGGATCATTCAGTTCCTTAAGCCAGAGGTATGAAAGAACACAGATTTGATCATATCCGATCTATTCATACTACTGTACTTTTAGTGCCCCATTGATCTTTGAACGCTGAGTATGAAATCAAATAGATTAACATAATCTTCAAGAGTGTTTGAGTGTTATTCATTGTTTTATCTTTCAGCCATTCTGCCCCATTCGAGTAGTGTCACATTTCAAGGAAGAAGAATAACAGATGGTAACCTATTGAATCTGACCTATATGTTAACCTTAAATATAACATTCACCTGACTAAAAATCTGTTTTCTGAAGCACTCACTACTTCTAACTTCTTCCTGTGACACTGCCAGTTTCCACTTCTACTTCGTTCTGGTAGAGTTGCCTTTGAAGGAACAAAACCATCATTTATGTCATATGATTATGCTAAACTGCATTTTCTTCTGTTTGAGACTGTAATGATGATAACTTCTAATTTAATCTGTTTGACTATAATTACTGTTTTTTTTCCAACAGGTATATTTTCTTCCAAATTTTAGGTATTAATTCTAAGATACATGTAATCATATTGTAGTCTACTACAACTTTGCTTATACAATACGATTTACTTGTATAAAAATCAAGCACAGTAGTCCACGGGATTGGGGGACATGAACTGTACAGTCTATTAGGTATCATAGTCATTTGCACTGCCTAGTCTCTCGTGCATAATTCACGGAGTGATAGAGGCATCAACTCCCCTGAATTTATGGGTTAGCCATACTTTTCCAAGGAAGACATGAAGTACGATTCTATTAGTTTTGCTTTTATCCTACTTTCTTTGGACAGGTTATGTAATAGATGATCTGAACAGAAAATAGTAATGCCACATACCATCTAACAGAGCTTCAGAGACTTCATCTCGCGTCACATTCAGTGCCCTTAACAAAATTGCTATGTTCTGTGACTTTTTTGGATCTAACACTCTGTTCTCGTGCTCAACAGGAGGTAGAACCGATCTTCTCGTAGGTTCTTTCGGGACTGAATTTGCAGAATTGCATCCGAAAAGACTCTCCATCATGTCCTCGTTTAATCTGCCAAGAATTTGATAACCATCCATAATCAATAACTTCAATTACTATGACTCTAAATTCCTCCGAGAATCAAACTTATTAACTAGGGAAACAAGTTTCATGTTACTCACTGAAAGGAGCTGGATTTGAACTGGTCCCACACTGTGGCTCTGTCAGATGTTGCCCTCACTTTGTCCCAATGCAGAGGCTTTAACCTGGGCTTGATTCCGTCATTGTCATCGGGATCATTCCTCTCCGATGAACTTGCTTCATTACTAAGTTGTTCAACAGGGCTTTTAGTTTCCGTCGTGGAACCGACTTTGGGGGTAGGAGTCCAAGACTGCGGCTTCCCAAGTACCTTACTTGGCACCGACGACACACTTGATTCAGATGTTTCGAAAGATCCAACCTTCCTCGGCGTTGATAATGCAGGCGGTATAGGCGGAGGAGGAGGAGTTGGAGGTGGAGGCGGCGGTGGAGGTGTCGGAATTCTACTTGATTGTTGGCTGTTTATTGATCGGAGAAGAGCCACATTAGGTGGTGGTGGCGGCCCTGAGAATTTTGGCCTACTGTGAACATAAGAACTAGTTGGCATAGTATCATGATCTTTGTCCTGCCGTGAAATCACAGGGGGCGGTGAGAAAGGCGGAGACGGCGGAGACGGTTGCTTTATTGGTGGTATAATCACATGCTTCATTTCCGGCGATGATACTGCCGGAAATCTCGACCTCGGAGACGTTCTTCGAGAGTTAGGAAACGAACTATTAGTATGAGCATGAGCATCATTTCTACTACCATTAACAGACCTCACCGAAACAGGCATGTAGTACCCGTCAACATCATTGCTCACCGACGAGCCCTGTGGGGTATAAAACGCCGTCTCACGACTCTCCTCGTCGGAAGACGACATTGACGACGGAGAATTATCGTGAGAGGGAGGTTTAGGCAATGGTGGGAGTGGCTGCAACTCAGGACTAGGCCTATATCGATCAGATCTCTTGATAGAGTTCAGTTTGCGATACGGCGACGTATTCGCTGCTCCGTTAACTTCACCCACCGACGTTGTGCTGGGCTCCACAGTGCCAATGTACAAGAAACTCGAGGCGGGCACTCGTGATTCGTCAGGGAACGTCTGAGAATTTGGTCCAACAAGCTTTTGAGTCTCTCTTGGATGCTTAACTCTGTGGCGATACAGAAAGAAAGCAAGAGCAGATAACATTCCGAGAGTGACGATACCGACAGAGACAGCGATTGCCACTTTCTTCGCAGGTTTCGCAGGTTGTGTTGCGGTTGGGATTGGTATCGCGGTCCCATTGGTGGTGCTTGCTGCCGTTGGCGGCGGTTGAGTCTGGTCGGAATTTGGTGCGGCTGGGACCTCCGGGAAAAATGGTTGGTCCGGGGTGGGGAACACGGTGGGGTCCGGCGGTGGAGGTGGGGGTGGGGTTAAGGACTCGTCGGCGCCTGGTGGTGGGGCGGAGGTGGCAGGAAACAACGGTTGGTGTAGAATTCTTCTCTGAATTGTAGTGAACAGAGGGCCTTCTAAACAAGAGATTGTCAACGGTAGTAGCAACAGAATCGGAAAGAAGACGAAATGGTAACGACGACGGGTGTTCATGCTGACTTATTGTTCTTCACTTCATCCGAGTTCACTAAATTCATATCTCTGTCTCTGGATTTTCTGGGAAAGAGGGAGAACGAGACAGAGTTAACACTTTGGTCCGTAAAGCAAGACTTGAAGCTTCTTTTCGCTGCAAGATCTGGATGCTCCGATTTGCTGACGTCATCAGCCGCATTTCCTTATTCATTAATTTTCCACTCTGCCACCATTATTTATTTACCAAATATTTGGTTGTATTTACGAGAATGACACGTGTATAAGGAGAATCTACTTTGCTCTCTCTCTCTCTTTATGAACCAAATGACGAGATTGCCCTTACATTCTGAAATCAAATGACGATCCCCATGTCCTTAACTGTCCACTTCTTTTTCAATGAACTTTAGGTTAGATCGAGGCGCATTCTACATTTTATCACTAGTGCCGTTAAGCTTGCTTTTGATAAGTTGAGATTCTGTACGATCACGTCCACGGCATCCTAAAAACTCCAACCACACATCTCCATCTCAGATGAAGACTTTATAGATCTGGGCGGTGACTTCTCCACTAAGATCTGGAAAAACGAATGGATCGTGGGAACGTCACTGTTAGAAAAGCCACACACTATTTTTTTTTTAATATATATATAAAAGGAAAAAGTAAACAGAAAACTACAGGAAGCAGGAGAAACAGTGCCTCGACGGATCCTCTAGCAGGAGATCATGGCATCCTGTAGGTGTAACATCAAAATAGGTGATACTAATGTCGGCAGGATCGGCCTGAGTAGTGAGTCAGTCCACATATTTATTGCTCTGTCGGTACACATGCCGATGAACAACAAACCAGTTCTAATTGAGAAGTTTCAGGATATCTATGATGATAGAATTGTACGATCGAGAGTGGGACGGCACTGATGAGAGGAGCTGATATACTCCAATCAAATCCACTTCCAGCTCAATTTGACGAATGCCCAAGCGCCACGTCAAGAAAAGTCCAAGCCACACACTATTTTTGTTATGAATCTATGGAGTCTGGCTTTCATTGGAGTTTTATGTAGTAGTTTCAAAGTTAGGTATTAATAATTGATTCATAGGTCGAACACCTCATTGGTGAGGTGGGGGCTTTCCAATAATGTTATGCACCTGAAAAACATTCCACGATTTAGCAAATTTTAATTCTATTATTATAATTATAAATTTAAAAAACATGTATTTAATATTTTTTAACAATTTTAAGTCTAAATTTAAATTTTTAATTCAATTTTAAAAAAATTAACCACATTAAAATAATAATAATTTAGTAAAAATTATGCTAATATGCAAAATATGATAAAGTTAATAAATGTGAAATTTGCAATAAGCCTACGAGCTTACACGGGAAGAAAAGTTAGGTCACACACAAGTTCAAGTGAGATTTCATTTTAAAATCAATTGGCAATAAGTAGAGTAGCCTGTTAGACTTATATGTTAGTCCTTTTTTCTTTTTTTTTTTCAATATAGAACACTCACATATGGGTATTATCAACACTCCTCCTCAAGTTCAAATAAGACTGAACATCTAGTTGTGACTTGAAATAAATACAATGATAACCGGATCAGATCGCTGAGATTGAACATCTAGACGGACAATCACAAAATTACTAATACCAACCAAACCTCTTCTAATATCATGTGAAATTTATAATAGGTCTATAAACTTGCCCGAGAAAAAAAAAAGACTATATAAAAATTCAAGTAAGGTTCTATTCTAAAAATAATTGATAAAGATGAAGTAACTTACTGTACTTATATGTTAATATTCTTTTATTTCTTTTTCTAATACGAGAAACTCGACAATAAACATGCTGCTTTCAAATAACCAAATGAGAAAATAATAATGCTTTGCTTCCACATTTGACCCTCGTTTCTTTGAATTTTGTTGCGGTCAGCTAAGGTAGTTCCACCCACCGACCTCCCCCGAGAGTTATTGGGGGAGACATGCACACGCTATGGAGCATATGCTTTATAGCTTTTATGAAAGACTTTGTCCCCTTTACTGGACAACCTATTCGTGAACGGACTTCCACTACCATGCAAAGACAACGTTGGTCCATTTTCTATCTTCATTCTTTACACTGATGTTTTGTCTGGTTCGTAAAGGAGATCCAAATCTTACTAAATAATAGTAAGCAATAAGGTTAACTGTTTTTAGAGATGCTAATCTCCTTTCTTAAACGGCTAAACCTACTCGTTAACAACAGTATTAGTTTCCGTACAAGTAATTAGTGAGTTGCAAAAAAGACGTCTAAAGCCCTCAATTATCGGGAAAACGACATCTAAGGCCCTCAAAATTTCAGAAAAGACGTTGAAAACCCCTTATGTCTTGTTTAGTTGACTAGAATGGCTATTTTATTTATGATGGATGGTTATTCTTTTGGTTAGCTAGAAAATAATATAAAGAATAACTAATCTCAGGTTTAATTATTCCTTTATTTTAGGAAATAGCTAAATATACATCAATGTTTTTACCTATTTTGCAATGCGTGGAATAGGTAAAAACAACATTTTTCATTCTTTTATTATTATTATTATTATTATTATTATTAATTTCATAAGAAAGGTAATAATAATATCCTTATTGTTATCATTATTATTATTAATTTCTTTAATAATAATAATAATAATAATAATAATAATAATAATAACTATAACTATAACTATTAATAATATTTTATTCTTATGACTGATACGTCGTATCGATCACTCTTTTCTCAAGACTCAATAAATGGCAGTTGCTGATGAAAACATGACGGGAATTTGATGAAACGGAAGGAGAAATCATAATTACAGCAGTTCTCATAGTAGCTTTGTCTCTGGTGTTTCTTTTGATTTTTGAATAATAAAAATAATTGTGTTGAAAATTGAAATAAAGTGGAGAGAGATAAACTTTTGTCCCACTCATTTAGGGTTTGTATGACTTTACATTTGTCCTTCTACCCTAAGCTTTAGGTTTTGTATGACTTTACATTTTCCCTTCTACCCTAAGCCTTAAGCCTTAAGCCTTTCCCTTTTTATTACCTTTGTAATAATCAGACTGAAAGCAACCTTACCACTTTCTCTCACTCATCATTCATCGTGTTCACATCTTCTAGTAAAAAAGCTTTTGAACCACGTGGGCCCAAACGTAAAATAATTCACTCTTTAATTGTTAAAAATAATGTTATTTTTTCAAAAAAGATTTTATTTTAATTAATTCAACTTAAACTGAATTTAGTTAGTCTCTTGAAACTAAGTCCAGTCAATTACAACTATAACATTGATTTAGAATCAAATTTAGGGTGAAAATTATCTTAAGATCTAGCTAAAATTTATTACCAAGCCCTTTTTTCATCCTTTTTCAAAAGCTTAAAAGTCAAATAATATTTAACATCCACGTCTAAAATTATAAGATTCAATAAATTATCACATATTTATATAGATTGTTAACAAAATTCATAAAATGTTGATGACATGTAAAATAAAGATATAAATAATTGAATGACGTGAAATATAATGTCATTTTTTAAAATAACATTTAGACACATATTTGACTTTTATTTTTGTTTTAGAGTTCTTTTGAGTTTGTATGTAACTCTTTTTTTGTTTTTGTTTATGGGTTATATATTGATGATTTAAGGGTTTTCAATTGAGCAGAACTACAATTGAGTACTTAATATATAACTTTTTAGGCCACGTGGTTGTATTCGATGTGAAGATAAAGATTGATTTATAAATTATACCATTGAAAGATTGTTTTAAGTACGCTGAATCGATCATTCAAAACAAGGCGAAATAGATAAAAACATAGTTCATTATAACAAATTATAGTTGCTTAAATGAAAGGGCACATTAAGAGTTTTATGTGATAATAAGATATCATTTAAGTTAAAAAGTAAATTCGACAGCTTAAAATTTTGGCCGACCATACTCTATGGGACTAGATGTTGGCCAATCAAACAAATGCAGAACTATAGGTTAATTGTGGCAGAGATGAAGATGCTTTGTTAGATATATAACCTTACAATAAGAGATAAGGTCCAGAATATAATGGTAAAAGACAAATTGAGTTTTGCTAATATTGATGGTAAATTAAAGGAGAAAATGTTTAGATGATTTGAACATATTAAAAGAAGACATCTTGACACCTTAGTGAAAAGATATAAAAAGATCGTACTTAAGGACTGTAAGAGAATAAGAAGAAGACCAAAGGAGAATTGAGAGGAGGTGATAAGGTATGATATGATTCTACTAGAGTTTACCCAAGACTTTACCCTCAATAGAAAATTTTAGCTAATTTTGATATAGGGTAATGATTTTACATAGAGATGTCATTATCTCTTAATAACTCTTGAAAATTTCCTTCGATTATTGTATTTGTATTTAATCTAAATATGTTGGACCCCGTTCCCAGAGCCCAACTTCCGTAGTCCTGAAACCTTGCGCTTATTACATTGCAGTGCTATATGTTGTTGTTCCATAAAAGTGATGAGCGCACACTACCTAAACATCAAAATCACATATTGACTTGTTCATATCAAATATAGCTTAAAGCCTCACGTTCGCATAGAGGCAAGAATCACCTTAATCGGAGTTATATAACTCAAGATACACTCCAAAAACCTAAAAGAGTTCATACCTGAAACATGCTCTCTTAACCGACCTCTCACTTACTTTTATGCAAACATTTTCAATTTAACTCCAAATGGTACAAATTTTTATATAGAGAAAGATACATGTCTTAGAAAACTAATGGTTCAAGCCTCATCTCAATTGGAGGTCGTATGAGGGAGTTATGCCCAAAAGAATGGACTATGCTCACACCCGAACTCAAATTGAAACTCTTTTGGCGCGATTTCCATAACTTTTAATCCAGATGTCGGATTGAGTTCGTTCTTTCACCATTAGAAAGAAGACATCTAGCTCTACAACTCTAATGAAGACAAAAAACGAGATTCGGCCTCTAACAATGTCCAAATTCACACTCTTTCTCGTAGCCGTCTGTTAAACAGACAGCCATGTCCTTTTAACGGACACATTCGGGTGGAAGGGTACCAAATGCTTCGAGAATGTCCGTTAAACGGACATGCATGTTCGTCTAACAGACATGGGCAGGCTAAGGGGTGTTTTGGCACCCGAGGCTGTCTGTTTAACGGACATTCATGTCCGTTTAACGGACACGCCATTATTCAAAACTTCAAAGCCTCTCATCTTTAAAACCACTTGAAACTATCACCTTTCTAAACTCATAACTTCTTATTCCTGGATCCAATAGGTACATACTATACCTCCATGGAAAGAAAACAAGATAAAATACAAATCTCATGAAGGATTCAAAAGCTAACTCCATCATTCATCGAGGTAAAATCTCATTCGAATGCACTCCTCTGACAATAACCAATGAAACAGTAAAATGACTACATGAACAGTAACTGATATAGGTTTTACCCCCATAAGTTTTTCCACCTAACTCCAAATGAGACAAATCATACATCATTTTAAAGGTCTAATCTTAAGCGACAAACTTCAAGAAGATCTCTCCATTCAATTCAAACTCTAAGAGAGTCTAAATCGCCAACAAAGGTTTGTCAAATTTTACCAAAAATTTGACAGCACCTCCTTTAAAAGTTCACTATCCAAACTTCAACTCA
>JANZLF010000222.1:4761773-4774543 GCA_026546835.1 Erythroxylum foetidum
CAAATTAAGCCGTGGGTGTGACCTCGATCGATCGGCCCGTCACATTGGACTCAGGCCCGATATTGCCGACCCAACCACACTTAAATTTAAAAATTAAAGGTATAAATATATATTTTATTTTATTTATTGTTCTTATTAAACTATCAAATATTAATATTAATATTATTATTTATTCTCAAATTTATATATTTTTTAAAATTAGACTAATCAAGATGTTCTAAGATTGTGATGAGCTATTTTCCGTCTTTGGACAGTCATATTTGGGCCGTAAGTCCCTAATCCATTAATAAAAGCTAAAGGTCGAGACAAAACTATAGGATATGTGGGCCCCGCATTATCTAACCAAAATCCAAACCGAGATTCGAAGCCGACATAGGCAATCCTCACCCGCGATCACGGCGACTGATATACACCACATCTCAAAAAAGTAAGACCAACAGCGTTGCGGACCCCAACCGAGTGGAACCCACGCACCGACTTTCGCACGTGAATCAATTTTCGTAATAAGGAAATTTCCGTGGACAAAACACAGTCCAAGAATAGAGGAGAGACAACGTTAACTGACAACAGAAGGCGTGAAACTTCGAAGCAATTACGGACACGACTGTGATGTTTTTAATTTTATTCACATAATTTTTTTTTTAACAAAAATGGATTCTTTTGGTTTTGACGCGAAACTAGGGTTGGAAAACGCGGCACAACAATACGCTCCGAAGCCGACGTCGGCCATGGAAGAGGTCAGAGCCACCGCTGCCTGGGTCGCCGGACAGTCATCTCACGTCATCGTGGACTCTGCAGGTCTCGTAGACGTCACTCACTAGCATTGTTGAGTTTTTAATGTTTTTTGCGTTGGGTTTTTGAGGAGTAGAACGGGAACTTGCGTCTGAGTTGCAGGAATCGAGAAGGTAGTGGAGACCATCGGAGATAAGATTCCGCAAATAGAGTGGGATTTCGAAGGCATTCACTACTTCGACGGCGGTCCTCTAACCGTTCAGTACTTGCTTGTTCTTGATGCTTTGAATTTTTGCTTTTGGCCTGGTACGTAACTCTTGAGAATTTTCATTTAGTTGGTTTAGTACTTTTTGGAATAAATGAGATAAGAGTGCTTTTAAGCATTTTGGTGGCAGAGGAAGTGCTTAAATGGTTAGAAACTTAGATTTTAGAAAGATTACCAGCGGGCTTCTGCTGTTACTTTTCTTGGATCGTTTTTCATAAGAAAAGTATCCGGAAGATGAAACACAGAATTGTCTAATCTTTGGAATGTACATGCTCTGTCAATGTGCCTTTTCATAGTAATTTGATCCATCCTTTGACCTCTAGTTTTGTTAAAGGCTCAACACATGGTTTTAAACATGTACTTCTTCTGCTTCAGAGTAGTAAAAATGTTGTATGGGATTCCAAATACTCCAGTGTTTTGAACCATGACAAACTGAGTTGATAAGTATACCTCATGAAATGCTCGAGGCACCCAAATTTTCCATATAAGTTACAATGAGCTGAGTGGTTATACGAATCCCTTATTCAGTTCCAAAAATCCCCAGGAACTTTTTGCTATTTTTGAACTTTACGATGCAACCGGTACGTAGATTCTTTGAAAGTAAATATTTTTTCCTTCTCCCTTTCAAAACAGATGAGGATTTGAGCTATGATCATCTAGCTTCGGGTTTAAAGGCAGCTTTAAAGAATGATAAGTCTGTGTTTGATGCTGATCGTCTGCAGAAGTTCACAGGTACTTTCTCATCTAGATAGTTTTCGTCCCTATATGTCAACTCGAAGCATAAAATATGTACTAGATATCCATACATCAAAAAGAATCCCATAAAATAGCTTGGAGTTTGCGGAACATTTTGAGAATTGTGATACATACTTATGTTGTAAGATCGATCAGATGATGAATTGATTTTCGCTTGCTTAAAAGTGGAGCCTTTAATAGAAGAAGCCCAATAAGCGATTGTTTGATTCACTTTCCAAACCAAATTCATGCTTGTCTGTGGCTATTCAGGTCCTGAATTACGTGAGCTATTGAAATGGCCCAGAACACTTCCTTTGGAGGGGGAAAGAATCCGGCTACTACATGAGGTTTTCTTTTACACTTAAGAGCTTTAAATTGTCATATATTAATGGGAGGACCAATATTTGTCGTTCATGAGTTCTCTTTCTCTATTGAACACTTGTGACCTTAGTCACTAAACAGATTGGTTGTTTGATATTGCTACATTTCATTACCAGGTTGGTTTTGAACTAGAAAGAAGTTTTGGAGGTAAAGCATGCAATCTTGTTGATTCATGTGGGAAATCAGCTGCAAAGCTTGTTGCTACTATTACCAGTCACTTTCCTGGTACATATTCGTTTAGCTTCCATTAAATATAGCTATTTCTTTACCTGGTTTTAACAAATGACATTGGTGGTTTTTGTCAGGTTTTCGAGACCACGCAATCTACAAAGGCCGCCAAGTATTCTTCTATAAAAGAGCTCAAATATTTGCAGCGGATCTATATGGTGCATTCAAGGGCCAAGCATATGGAGAGTTTCACGACATTAGTTCAGTCACAATATTTGCTGATTACATAGTGCCTGCAATGCTACGTCAACTTGGTGTTCTGAAATATAGTTCAAAACTTGCCAGTATAATTGGTTACAATGGAGTAATAGCTTCAGGCAGTGAGGAGGAGGTTGAGTTGCGGGCCTGCTCCATATATGCCGTGGAGAAAATGAGGGACTTGATTCGTGTGAAAACAGGAAAGCAGGTATCATTTAAGTGTCTTATTTCTTCCTTTTTTCTATATTGTTTTCACTACACAAGCAACTTCTTTAAGTTTTTTTCCAATGTCAACAGTTGCAGAGAATATCTGCCATCCTTAAACAGATGCTTTTTGAACGTTCTTATATTTTGGAATTCATGGTTTTTAGTGGTTGATACTTCTTTCAGGTGTTGAGTGTGGAGTTGGACCTTTGGCTTTGGGCATTTGGAGTGCAATCTCCATCTCTCCAACATCATCGGACTTTGTCAATCTATTATTAAAAGGATGAAATCCGTCTTGGCTGGTCTTAACATTTATGTTTAGGTTTGAAGAACCGTAAAGTTTTGTCCTTAAACTTGAGTTAGCTTTCTTGAGGGGAAAATATGGCAGCTAATTGGTGGCATCCTCTTGTATTCTCCTCATTTGGGACGGGAAAATCTAGTTTTTTAGAGTAGAACTCTGTTGTCTTTAAGATCAGATTCATAAGAATATTTATTAGGTCAATCTCATCAACTAAGAAGTTTAGTTTCAATGGGGAAATTACTCATTTCCATTTTTGCACACATTGGTTTACATTTCATGTGCTTTGTTTCGTGTACCTAGAGATTTAAGAGTAATGGAACAGACTTCGCTTAATATTTTCCAGACATTCGCTTTTTGAACTCTATAGGTGAAATGTTATCTTCTAACCATCAAAGTGTAACTTAGTTTAGTGTTCATTCTTGTCATACTTTATTGCTAGGATACCTGAAAATGTAACAACATTCATGTAGTTGCATAAAAATATTACAACAGATTCCAGCATACTTGGAAGACAGAAGCACCAATCATCTGATACCGATCTGAAAGCTTATCAGTTTTAGCTTCATGTCATGGTGGCCAGATTCTTTGTAATAGGTAAATTTCCATCGTAAGTGCATTTCAAGACATCCGGTGTCCTTATAACCCGGGGGCCAAGAGGTACCTTGTCGGTCTTTGGACGAATATCCTGCACATGTCAGCGATCTTATTATGCAAAAGCCAAAGTTGGCTAGCGAGTAAAGAAACCTGAAGAGAAGATGCAACCAACAAACCTGATCAAAGATAGCTGTTGGGATTGCTATAGTTGCCATAGCATTAGGAGAATCAACTATTCCTGAAATCCTTCCTTCGCATGGGCAGCAGGATAGCAGAAGATACATCTGAACATAGTAAACAAGCAACACAACAAATTTTCAGAACAACTTAAGAGCTCTAAAGCTTCAGTTTTTTCTTTTCTGTCAGTAATTGTCTTGTCAGCCAATCGACTACTAGTGAAGCTGCACATTTTCAAATATAACTACAAAAAAACTGATGGTTAAGAGAAGCCATGTACCTGTTCCTTAGAGTAGCCAAATTTGGAAAGATAGTCAATGGCATTGAGAGTTGCTCGTTTGTAAGCAACACTAGCATCCAGGAAATGCTGCCTCCCACCTTCGTCGACACTGATGCCTTCAAACACCAACCACTCTGAAAACCTTGGCTCCACAGGCCCAATTTCAAAGATGGGATTCACATGCAGAGGAGTTGGTCCCATTGGCGTAAGGTATTCCTTCATTCCTCCCCTTATGATTTCACACCTGATGATCAGGTAAACGACAAGTATCATCAATCAGGGCTCAATGTAACTATGAAAAATTACGTGAAAAGAACGTGGAAAGCCTCAATGATCCCTTTGTTGTTGATAGAAAGAACAGTATAATGACTTTTTAAGGATAGAAGTGCTTAATGTTGCGTCCGAGCAAGGTTTAATGCAGATAAAGCATATTAAGGTACAAGGAAGTAGTAACACAGGTATATTCTTACTTGAGCTCTAGGAATCCACTCATCTCAATTGCTCCACAGAATGAGATTTCACCATCGCCCTGAGAAAAGTGCATATCACCGGTACTAAAATTGGCTCCATCTACAAATACTGGTAAGTATATTTTTGAGCCTCTGCTAAGATTTTTGATGTCACAGTTTCCGCCATTTTCTCTTCCTGGAATTGTTCTTGCTGCTTCCCCTGCTATTCTTTCCCATTCAGGAGTATCCTTTTGGATCTAAAGATTATCACTAGTCAAATCTATCTGACCACTGTTCTCAAGTTTATCTCCTAGACTGTTGAGTCTAAAATGCTGGTATGTGTTGGTTAGCTAGGCAAATTCCCGAATGTTACCTTTCCTAGGTGACAGCCTTTTGGTGATGGCAAATTTGCCAATGGCCTTGAGTGCAGAACCTCGCAGAGTTTCAGAGATTTGAGGCCATTTTCTTCAACGTCTCTCTCTCTTTCGTTCCATATGTTGAGGAGTTCCATTGAAGGTGCAGTCCCAATTATTCCAGGATGAGTTAAACCTGGAAATCTTACCCCTGATGCATACAGAATTAACGATTCAAGGTCCGTTCGTCTCAAGTCACAGCCCAAAGAAACAACATATTAACACTTAAAGAGAATGCAGCCAGATTACCTGGTATATGAGGAGAGTAGGCATATATTCCTTCAAAATACCAAATAGCTTTGGATGCACAGGGGAAATGGTCAGTCAAGAAACCACCTCCATTTTCCCTGTCAAATATAGCTGTAAATCCCCATTCATCTCCAGGAAGAGGACCCAAGTTGCATATCTCAACCACGAGAAGATCACCTGGCTTGGCTGCTATCCCATCCTTGTCAACAACTCTAATTGGTCCACTTAAGTAATGCACCTACACCATTTTCCAAGAACATTATCCCATATTTTCTGATACTTCAGAGAGCTTGAACTTTTATCAGATTTGAACATAGATGGACAAAATTCTTATTTCTGAAATAAAAATTGAAGTGCTAATTCTAATTCAACATCCAAATGGAGCCTGAACTGATTGTCAATCCCTAAACGTGTCTTACTTCAGAAACTATCATTTAAATGCAATCTTCAGAACATAGCTTCTGAACTACCAGTAACATGGAACCTTACAGTTGAAGGGTCTACGAATTTCACATCAATTGCAGAACTATCATCTTTAATTTTCCCTCCACAACAATCTACCATTTCTACTCTAAAAAATTCTCCAACTTTAACTTCACCAACTGGGGTTATCTCAGGATGCCATCGGTTATGAAGAGGTATTGATTGCTCATATGGCTTCCTCTTCAAGTCTATCGGGACAACTACCCTAGGAGTTGAAGGAGCCATAGTTGAAGGAACAAAGATACAGAGGATTTAGCAACTGTGTTTTACAATGATTACATTTATCAGGCTAACCAAATAGAATTGTTCGTCAAAAAGAGAAATTGTCTTGTTTGCATAGTAGATGACAGAAGTGAAGCGATATCGTCTATGACAATTCGTGAACTGGACTACATTGGAACTTCAGCCAATTCCTTGTCATGTTTTGGGAGTAGTAATCTATAAGAAATTAGGCTTGTTAAAACGCTCTACCATGTAAGCGAGGAAGAAAAAGCATGAACACAGGAAGTAAACATGGATTCTTATAGATAAGGATGTATCTTTTTTCATATATGGGTAGACATATCTCATGTTCTCTGCAACTTTTCATCTCAGAGAGCTTTTCAAACTGCATGATTCTTGATTGCAAATTGGGGCAGACCAGATCATGCGCTCTAATCTAGAGTTATGAACTAGAGTAATATAAAGTAGAACTTACAGCAGATAGGTCTATGCCTTTTACATCAATTGCAGAACCATCATCTTTAATACTACCTCCAGTCCAATCTACCATCTCCACCCTAAAGAACTCACCATCCCTAACCTCACAGACTGGTGGTATATCAGGATGCCATCTATTATGAAGAGGACGTTCTTGCTCCCATGGCTTTTTCTTCAAGTCTATTGGTACTACAAGTCTAGGAGTTGAAGGAGCCATTGGATGAATTGAGCAGGAGAAAAGCAGGGAGAGTAGGCCAATTTGCGTTGATGTGCACTAGATAGATGAAGACAAATGGTAAGGGTGACAATTTCTCCAACGGTCTATAACCTTTGCTTCAGTAGATGACAAACCAGTTGTCCATTCACTGTCCTACTGTATAGAGGACTAACAGGCTGCAGGCATCTGAATTCAGGAACTAGTCAGAGCAAACTTTTGACACAGGAGAAGAGGAAAGACGATAAGAACTTTAATTGCTCTTCAACGTCTAAAGGTGAAAGAAAGAGAACAAATAAACCCAAGTGCAAAGGGTAGGATTATTCAACAGCTTTTGCGAACTCGAATCTGTCACTACTGCAGAAATTCGGAATTTTCCTTCTTTTCAGGTTCCTACACAAAGGTTGGGCCTTTAAATAACGACTATTGAAGGTTGAAAATAGAAAGGGAAGTAAAGCTACTACTCACAACAGATGGATCAGCGTGTTTGATATCATTAGCAGTGAACTCTTGAGTGATAAGACCGCCACTGAAGTCCACCATCTCAACCCTGAAAAGCTCGCCGACTATGACCTCAGCGACCGGAGGTATCTCCGGGTGCCACCGGTTGTGAAGCGGAAGTTTCTGCTCCCATGGCTTCCTCTTAACGTCTATGGGAAAGACCATTCGTGCACCACATCTTTTAGCCATGGCTATGCCAAATTTTCAATGTTTTTGGTTGAAAAAGCAAGAACAGACAAGGGTTGGCTCAAAAGCCTATATTATTGCTTTCAATCTCAGCTCGAAGCTTGGACGGACCACCAGCCAAAATTAACAGAACCTTTGACACAGATTCTTGGAGGTTAGACTAGCACAATGTCCAATAGTATAACAGTAAGAAAATGGATAGTGGAAGGCTTTTTCCTTTACCATGAAAAGCTTAAACTTGAGTGGTAACTCGTATTTGATTTGATTAAACATGGTACTGTGTTGACGTAATCGTCCTAGATAAATCGCCGTTTATGTACTATGAATTCCAGCTAATTGGTCCAAGGCAACGCAACAACTGTAGTGCAATACCGGACACGAGGCACCCATCACTTTGGGAGGTGAAAGTAGCTTCAGGCTCATCCAAACGGCCTTTCAATGGCGACCCCACAAATCGGAATCTTAGAGATATTGGCCCTGTAAGGTTCCGATATGATTTGAGCACTTGTTGGTCTCATACAGAAAATGTTTCCTCTCTTTGACCTAGAATGAATGGTCCCAATTTACTGTTCATAGGGTTTTTGATGCAAGAACTTGACAGGATGTATAGCGACGTCTTCACGTTTAGCTCCTGAATCACATACACGCAATGATATGAATTTTAGTGGTTCGTGTCGACCAGCTTATTGCAGGCGGCTTTTGTTCGTACTCGACCTTTTCCTGATGATAAGTACGTAAGATTAGGAATCCATATCTGATTGCAGCTTACTTTTTATACATTGAAAGACTCAAAGAAGAGCATAATGTTGAAAAGTAAAGAGTATATTTTTATTATAAATACATTATAAATAATAAAAATTAATTATTATATCAACAAAAGATAATAAAAATTACATGTATTATTTTTTGTCAATTAAATGATGTTACTTTAACAATAACAATCAGAAAAAATCTCACCACAACATTCTGTAAAAGTTCTACGAAACGCGAACTCTCGATATAACTAAAATTTATATTATAATAAAAAAACTATTTGTATAATTTTAAAGTTTTAAATTTTTGTTAAGTTATTAAATTATAAAACAATCTTTAACTTTTAAAATATAATTGTCTTTAAAAATTAAAATAATTATATATAAGTTTTCAAAATTAATATTAGGTATAAAATATTGACATTATTTATTTAAAGGTTAATTAAAAAATCAAACTTTACTCAATTTTACAATCATAACCTAAACTTAAAATTAACAATTAGAAACTCAAACTTTCAATTTTTTTTTAAACTTCTGACACAATGTTAGTATTTTCATTAACGTCTCTTGTCATACTAGTACGAGACAACAATGACACTTTATCATACTAATGCGAGACGACAACGACGCATTTTCTAATAGTCTGAAAAAAAATCTCAATTTGTCACCCTAGGCCCTCTTTCTTTCTACGTGAAAACGAACTGATTTAGAGTTTTTAATTCCAATAATTTAGGCAATGAGTTTGATTTAGAAATTTCAATCCAAAAATGATATAGTTTAATTAAACTTAATTAAGTCTGACGTGTATAAATATTTAGGGTTTATGTTTAATTAGCGTTACCCGATAATAGAATCAACATATTAAATGTTATCATATTCTTACATACTTAACATTTCCAACTACAACATTTTCTATTTAACACCTCATTATTGTTGCAATTACTATTCAATACACTTGCTATGCACGTTACTCAACTACCTATGTCTATGCCAAACTCTTTGACAAAATAATTTTCCCATCGATACATTTCAACATATTTAAATCAGATTTTATACATAGCTTTCATGTATTCATATATAATTTACAATAAAATCCTGTAAGATCCTTCACTTATTTATGTGTACATGTCAACCAAAAACAAAATAAAGATTTAGTAGTACATTCAACTCCAACTCTTTCAAGATCATCAATGTAACTCTTATTTTGTAGTAGATCCATCATAACTTTTTTCTAATTCTCTTCAAAACCTACACGTGGAAAGAAAATCAACAAGCTAAGCTATAGGATTAGTGATTTTTAAGTAATTTTATTTCTCATTCAATTCAATTCATTAAATCATAACATGCATAATATATAATATTTTTCAAATATAAATATCTTCATTTATTTCTAAGCATAAATAGGCATTTAAAATCATGTTATAAAATACAAGCATCTATCTATTTTAATAATTCATGTCTAATTACACAATGATGAATAAGTTGTACAATTTAATTTACAATCAATTACCATTTTCATTTGAAGATCCTTAATCATTAGTCATGCATGTATATATATATATAATTGCCCCAAAGTAAAATCTAAAGAAATTGTATTGTCGAGCTGGATAAGTGAGATTTTAAAATACGAGGCTGGGTTCTCAGAGCCATATAGTCTTTGCTTTTTTTTATTTACATACTGAGACTGAGCTTTCAAAGCCATGCAGTTCATAACACAAATCAACTATCTTATATCGGAACTAAGCTCTCAAAGCCATACACTCCAATAACTTATATCATGACTGAGTACTGCTATCTCTCTATTTAGCATGCCAATCTTATCACATTCTTTCAATTTCTATCTATTTTATTATGGACAAATCTAATTAAATTCTATTAAAATTAATGAAACTATTCCATATTCAACTAAAACAAATGTCACTTCTTAATGTCTTTTTTTTCCTATTATTAGTTTTAATTTAGTTCATATAATATACAACAACCACATAAAGCCGGTAAATGACGAAGATGGCGGTGATAGGTATGTGAGGATAAGGATGCCACATTCTCCACGACCGTGACATCTTCGATTAGAGTCCACCGCTCAGGAATCCGGATATACACATACAATTAAAGTAAATATTATTTATTAGAATCAAAGTCTTAGATCATATTAGCTGATCAAAAATTAAAGAATCCGAATCTTTCTCTTAGCCCATGCACACCCATTCATACACCTAGACACTCAATGTGCTTATACATGCATGTACACTCCGAAAAGTCATGGCATTTTAATCCTTCCGGAGGCCCATTTTTCGTATTAGATAGTTAATTTGCTGTTAAAGGAGAAACGACAACTCAGAGTTGCATCAGCCACCCATAAACATGCTTTTTTAACACATAAAGTAATAAATTAATTCAAGGATTTCTAAGGTTTAATTATTGGACAATTTTGTCCTTTCCTATAAAGTTGGACAACTATTAATTACATTTTTTAGTTTTTCAATAAATTATTAATCGAGTTATGTATTTTAATCTATATAAAGATAATAAAGCGACTCAATAAATTATCTAGATTAATGGGTCAAAGTCTAGATGAAAAATAGATGTCAATCAGTGTAAACTAAACTCATATCGACCTTGTGATGGAGAAGTTCGATATGAAAATTTTATAAAAGTTAAGATATTCTGTAATTACTCATATTAATCGTAAGCATAAGAAAGAAAGAAATGTTGAAAGATCTAAATCTCGTGTTGAGAAACACTTTCTATAAAAATATTGGGAGATTCGTGATTGTTTGGAGCTCAGAATCGACATAGATATTTCGCATTACCTTCGTTTTTATTCATTTCATGTTCGATCCTGAGTACGTAATAAAATCTGTACTACTTGTTACATTAACACAACGATAGTAACACCAACTCAGTAAAAATCTAATTGATATGCGACGTTTAAGAAAATTTAAGCGTAATTTATAAAAATTTATAATTGATATAGTACAAAATTTGATAGGGTTTGGTGGGTAATTGAGAACAAGGGGGCAACTTGCCAGGTGAAGTCATTATTTGATCTTATTAAATGCAGAAAAAGTTGCAAGTTTTTCCATTTTCCGTATAAATTGAAAGCTCTCCCTTTCATATGGCTGATCGATGAAATGATGTAAGCAAACTCTACACTTTTCCTATTTTTGCATGTTATATATATTTAAAAAAAAAATCCAAATTTACTATTTTAATTTGATTAATCTCGTCTTTTATTTTAACAGTCTATAATTAAAAGTAAGGTTTTGAACATTTTCAAATTTCATATTTTAGTGGAATTTCTGCAATTTCAATAATCCTTGACACTGTTAGAAAAATAAGTACTATCTAAAACTGCATAGCTAACAATGGTTATGTTTCCTAATCTTGTACCAATGATTAAGCCAATAAAACTAACCTTTTATGTCCTCTGCTCAAGCTTAACCCCATTATCTAACATTGGTATCTAGACCCCACCTACTCCAAAGACCAACTCCAACCTCTCCCTTGTCCATACATGTGCATGCCATCCCAACCTCATGCTTAGCTATCCATTTGTATAAATTAAATGTGCACCTCCCCACCCACGCACCCTCTCACCACCCTCATTTTCGCGAGATATTATTTTGCAATCAATAATAATTTTTACAACAAGGTGAGTTAGTAAGAAATTTTTCTGATTTAAGTGAGGTCACAGATTCAAACTACCTTCATATATACAGTCGTTTAAAATTTGAGGTCAGAGTTTTGCCTTTCACAAAAGACCTAATCGGCTCGAGCGGAGATTAGTCTGGATGTAGATAATTTAAAGGTGTCTTTTCATAGTTGGGATCCTCCTAAGATATCTCGTAAGAAACAAAAAAAAATCTACAACAAATTTCTTTTTATTGTAATGGAAAACTCACAATTGTTATCCTGTAAATGCATAATAGGTAAATCTTCGTATTAATGAAATAGTCTACAAATCATGCCAATTGAGTACTTCTTATTAAGCAAACCTTGTACAACATGCTCAACCGAGAAAGCATAAGTTGGAGGAAGTAAACACAGAACCTTTTGGTCCTACATTCTTCTACTCTACTAACTCGAGTACCCTTTAAGAGGTCAAAATTTTGCTACTATATAAAATTTTAAAAGATTCAATAATATACGACCTTATTTTTAACTAGTAAAAAAGTTATTTATAAATAAACTACATGAAAATAATAATAATAAATAAATAAATAAAAAGAATCTAATTAGGGACATGTAAATCCCTAAGAGATAAATATTACATAATTAAATATTTAAACTAAACATTTGAGAAAAATATTAAAAGACTTATGAGAATGACAAAGATCTCTTTATATGAGATCACACCAAAGTTTTTTATTGTAAGTTATGTATTCGATAAGTTTCAGCAGAGTCATATCGTTCTTTATTATTTTTCTCTAATTTTTTTGAAGACTTTCTTTTTTTCTTTTTATAATCTCTAAATATAATGTTCTCGTATTTTTTCAAATAAGCAGCGTATAGGTGTTTTCTCTTAATACGTCCAAACTATCCAAATCTAGTCTCTCTTAATTTTAAATCAAACTTATGTGAGTCAAATCAAAACATGATCTGCCATAGGATAGTAGGATGAAGTCCGGCAACCAATTATTTCATTCCTAAAGAGCAAACCCTTAGGATAATAAAATATCCTTAACTCTTTGTGGGAGGGGGGAGGGGGGGGGGGGGGGGCCTTACA
>JANZLF010000222.1:4799683-4818549 GCA_026546835.1 Erythroxylum foetidum
AGGGGACAATATGATCAGGTATTTGGAATTGGTGAAGCAAGAGTTGAGTAATTTTGAAGAATACTCGGTCAGCAGGATAGAAAGTATGCAGAATGCTCATGCAGACGTGCTTTCCAAGATGGCTTCCGATCAAAATGCAAGGAATAACATTTTGGTCGAGCGGATAAACCGGCCTAGTATTTAGAATGCTAGTGGAGTCCTCGAAACAGATGCTGAACGATCAAGTTGGATGGAACCGATCAGACAATACCTTCTTAAGGGAACACAGCCGTTAGAAGCCCTGGGAGCCAAGAAACTAAAGGTAAAGGCTGCTGAATATGTGATTGTTAATGACATCCTATACAAGCGTTCTTATGACTGGCCGCTATTACGTTGCTTGAACGAAAAAGAGGCAGAACGGGCAATGGCCGAAGTCCATGAAGGAATGTGCGGAAATTACTTGGGCGGCAGAATGTTGGCTCACAAATTGATCAGACAAGGGTATTATTGGCCAACAATGAAGAAAGATTGTCAGGAAAAGGTTAACCGATGTAAGGCCTGCCAGAGGAACAACAACTTGTCCCATCAACCGACCGAGCAGCTGAAAATTGTGAGTCATCCCATCCCCTTTGCTAAATGGAGAATGGACATACTAGGTTCTTTTCCTCTCAGTCCTGGGAAGAAGAAGTTTTTGATAGTAGCAGTCGAATATTTCACCAAATGGGTAGAAGCAGAAGTGGTCGCCACCATTACTGAACAGAAAATTGAAAACTTCGTATGTAAGAATTTACTGAGTCGTTTTGGGATGCCTATGGTCTTAGTTACAGACAACGATCGACAGTTTGATAATGACAAATTCAAAGGTTTCTGTCAAAACAGGAAATAGAGTTTATTGAACGATAAATTCAATTTTCTAGAAGGTCGATGGGACTTAAATTAGGAAGCAAAGAAGGAAGAGAGAGTTTAGTTTTGGTGAGCGACAAATTCAATTTCCTACAACATCGGTGGGACTTAAATGAAATTAAAAGGTGAATATAACAGTAAGAAAACGTGAAGATAGATTGTTGTTTTCAGTAACGGACTCCGAAGAAACCAAGAGGCATTCACGTGTACAAAACGACGCAGTATTGATGAAACGAAATCTATGTGCGGCAAGACTCTCAAAGCAGTCCTCCTCGTCCCTTGGACATGACTTTGAAGTTGGAGAATGTCAGAAGGGGCAGTGATCAGCTGGTGAACCAACCACATGAGATCTACGGCTTTTTCCTTGTTCGTTCTGGTGTAATTAATCTATGGGCCCAAATGTATAAGAAGTCGGGTTTTTGTTGGGCTACCATTAATTCCTTCAAGTTATGATTGATATGTCGAAATGATGTCATTTTATGTTTATTTACATTTAAAATAATGATATCATGAGGCAAAAACATGGTTAAAACAGATAAAGTAATTTATAAGATCTGAACCCTTGACACCCAAGTGGATTACTCAAGCAAGAATTCATGTCAACCAAATAAGGCTTAATTGAATACTATTTTCTAGCCTTTCTTAGGGTGGCTTTAAAAATCGCGTAAATTGACTTGAATTATAGGTGTAGTTCTTGCTGTATTGACTGCATCTTTTGACGTAATTGGTTATTCTGGACCGAATCAGCATATTTTTTTGTTGAATACAACTATACAACATTGTCATGTAGCATCATCTTTAGCCTTACCTTTGGGTCTTGTTTGGTTAGCATGAATTCTTGCTTAAGAAAATAATCATTTTCTTAAAATTTATATTATCTCGTTTGGTTTATTTTTTTAGTATTTAGGAAAGTAAAAACTTTTTCAGAAAGTAGTAACACTTTACTTGGATTTTAAATCCCAGCACTCCTTTAGTATTTATATTACTTCACTCAGAAATTTAATCTAAAGAATACACTAGCTAATTCAACACTTCCTTCTCTTTGAACTCTACGACAACTCTTTTATAAAACCTATGTACCTCCTCTTCAACTATTCTTATTGTTCTCCCGTTAGTAGGATTTTAAATATTTTTGCTCAGTTTTAATCGACAATCTTCATATTCATATTTTTTTCTTATTTAACGATTTTAATTTTTGTTCGGTTTGTAGGGATATAATTGCAAACATAAGTCAAAATTAGGTTACAATCCATGAAATATTGTTGCATACCAAACATTATAAAAAGAATTCACCAAACTTTTCTATTATATTTCTTATAAGTATCCAAATATGTGAATATCTTTATTTTTTATAGATTTATTTTTTAATGAATTAGATTTCAAATTTATTTTAATTTCCCGCTAACCAAACGAGACCTTGGAATTGTATTGTTTGATTGTTTTTTTCCCTTTTTCTTTAAGATCTGAATTTTTTATTTTAAAGCAACGAGGAAGGATCAATGTTGTTTTATCAGCTGACTGCATCAGAGATCGATATCCATTAATAAAGTAGTTCATACATAAAAGTAATTTGTCTCACAATTTGACAATATTAGCAAGTGATAAACTGAAGTATTAAATTAAAAATTAAAAAAGAGCGAGAATTTAAAAGGATAGAAAAACCCATGAAGCCTTTTGTTCAATGTTTTAAAATGGGATCGGAAGTTAAACCAAACGACAAGTAGTTTAAGATTTAAAATATTCAACAAGTATTAAATCGTCATAAAATTGAAAAAAGAATAAGATTAAAGAATTTAAAATATGATTGATAGAGATTACTTTTATATATCGAAAAATTTGAAGTTTAATTGAAAAAATTTGTTACTTAAAATTAATTGATTTATTTTAGTTTATAAAAACTTATTAATTTATAAATATTGACCAATGAATTAATAAATTAATCAATTTTTAACAACAAAATTTATTAAAATAAATCAAACCAAAAAATTAAAAATTTGAAGATTTTTATGGCTAAATTAGTCAAATCAGTTAAGTTTTTAAATGATTAAATTTTGTAGTGTCGATAGATTGTTGCATTGTAAAAATAGGAAACAAACTTAATATCTGGCACTAAGAAGAATTCTTCTTAAGATTATTAAATTAATCTATCTGCTTTGATCCTTCGATAAGAAAACGCCAGTTTTCAAAATTCAAAGTCATTGCTTATCATACTTTTCAGTAACTTTGATGCTTTCTAGGCCACGAAAAATTAGAGCCTCTAAGTTAGGGAATTCACTATCCACATTCCACCAAGAATGTAAGTCCAAGTTTGGTAAGCACGATATATACCTTGTCAGAGGATGCCACAATGTATATATTCTCCTTGGCACAACCTTTGTTTTTTAAACAACCATAATAGTTAAGTGGTACCAACCATAAAAGGTGGATGTGAACTAGTAATATAGCATTTTTAAGATCATTACTAGTAATTAAACTAGCAAGATTATTTAATTATTATACAAGTCCTTTCGTCATATTTTATTAATTTTTTGTTTATTTATAAATTGAAATAATACGATATTCAAACTTAGGAATTTTAATACTACAATATTTTTTATAAAAATCATATGAAAAACCAATGAAATATAATTGAAGAAATTGAATCACATGAATTTCTTATATATTTAACCCAAACCATAACGAATTACATCTATACTAATCACGAGTTTCCAATATATTTAAGGATTACTTATTAAAAAAATCTACAATATTACTCAATTTTACAATATTAGAGCGAATTTTATTTAATTTTTAATAAAAATAGCTCAATATTAAGTTTTTCTTTAACCCGGATGATGGGGCGAGCAACATTAGATTAGTATTTTTTTCATGTGATTATTTCATATTATATTTGTACTACATATAAATTTTATTATATAAAAATTAAAAGTAACAAATATATGAAAGAGGGTATAATTATCTTAGAGTTTTTGATATTTTTAATTGATTAAATACTATGTTTATATATGACATAAATACAATATGTGGTAATCAAGTAGTTAAAATATTAATATGATATAGCTCGTTATATTATTCACATTAATGAAAAACTTAACATTTTGGTTATTTTTGTTAAAAAAATAAAAATTGCACTGTGTTAGTACTATTTTGTAAAGTAAAATTAAAGATTTTTTATAATTAACTCTAATAAGAAAGATTGCATGTATATTGTGCTCGTATGCATAATTACATCCATTGATTTAGAAGAGAACAACCTTGATAATAAGTCAATAAGTGAGTTAGCTATATGGGTATCTTAAACACATGCTTACATTCCTTACTTACATGCTTACAAACTTTTGTTTCTAATGTTGTCTTAATGAAGGGAAAGACAAAGATTGCATAGATGCCAGAGAATTCCCTTTTAGAAAAACTCCAAAAACATGCTTGGAAACTAATTTTGCTCTACCATGTATGTGTCACTTAGTCCTTGTATCTCAAACTATAGGAATCCTCCTCAAAATTCTCAAAGTGTGTTATAAAAACTTCAAACCCTTGACTTATATGCTTCTCCACATATGCTCTCCTCGGATTCTTCTTTATACCCTTCTTTAGCTGCATGCACTTCGAAATCCTGAAAATGGTAACGCCAATTTGAAATTGAAAATACTGCTGCTCTGATTGTGAACAAAAAGAAAAGAGAGAAAAAGGTGGGATCAGCTTTCTCTGCCTCCCTGCCAGTACCCGTACCTTTGCTTTTTCTTGTGGAACAGTGAAAATCTGTTATGTAGCTTGGAGACTCTACGATAGAGAAGGACATGAGATAATTGACCCGCTTTTTAAAGATGAACAATAAAAGTTTTCGAGGACCTTTTTTGATACATAAACTAATGTAATTATTCTTTTCCAGGATGTTTTTTCTTCTGCAGATGTAGTATATTACTATTGCCTGGGAATGTTAAAACATGCATGTGGCCCTACGACAGCTGTTGATATCACATGAAGCAATTCGTCGGTTCAGCTAACGTATAAAGATTGATGAGTTGCATGAAGAACAAGATGCGGCAGTAGATCATTGCCTAGCAAGTTGTTTTTTGATTTAGAAAAGCGAAAAATACTTAAAAATTCAGTAGAAAGTTCAAGTGGACTTGCAACTCGTTCCTTTCCTGGTGAAAATTCCAGACAATTCGCTCTTTTTCTTTCCAAATTATGCAGAATTATCATGTTTTTGTAACATTAAGGAAGCAAGTTGGTTAAAATGAAACAAAATTTGATCTACAAGCCGAAATGTATAGTGTGATATTGATGTTTCCTTCCACTACCAATCTCCTCTTGGCCAAGTGGTGGAAGCTTTGGCTTTGAGTTCGAGTTGGTCTTAATTAGCTTGGGATATGCATTCGTGTATTAGGAATTTTTGGTCCCTTGTAAGTGAAAGAAAACAAGAGAGTTTCCATTTAAGTTGTCTTCTACAAATTATGAACGCACACATTAAACTCCAAAATTCAGAACTGAACCGAGAGAGAGAGAGAGAGGCTGACATGGAGGTTAAGGATCGAGGTGTGCCCTTTACAGGGTGACAAATTGACTAGTCTATTTAAGGTGGGGCTCGCTAGCGAGTTGAAAGAGAAGCAAGGAAAAAAACGTAGATATATCACGTGCGAAGGTGCAGGCAACCCTTTCCCTAATTAAGGAATGAAGCGCGCACACACACACACACGTAACCCTATATATGTATATTCACTATATAAGGACATGCTTTGAAGGGGTCGACTTTCACATGTTATTTAAGTTCACCCATCACAGTTTTCTTTCAAATGGGTATGTCACCCACTGGTCCAGGATAAGATATCTTTCCTACCTAATATTGGATGAGAGCCTGAGAATTGGAGAGCCAGTTCAGCAGATTACTCGGCATTGGTGTACTGTATATCCTTTTAAGTTCTGGTGTAGGGAAAACCAAGAGAAATGGACAAATATAGTACAAGATAATGAATAAGTAAAGGAAACAATTACGTGCCCTATGTTTATGTAGTTAGTTTCTTGAGCAAATTCATGATAGTATCTAGCTGTTGTGAGACTATTAAACCATGTTATTATATGATTTGGCATTTGGTAATGACCCTCCACTAATCATGTATTAAATAGTCATTATGACTTGGATTTGAAAGATATGTTAACCCTACTTCATTCGAGGGAATGATAATCTTCTTGGTCTGTATTGGAGAGAGACAGGAGAGGGGTGGGGATCAATCAAGCAATTCTTGGTTGGCTTAGAAAATGACTATCTTTTGTCTTATCAATCCACGCATATGAGCAGATTTAACTTATCTGAGCCGTATGAAAGGTCCCGATATTATTCCAACTCAATCAGTGAACGATTATGTCCCTTTAGTACAACCCCACCGAGATGGAGATACGAACTTGTAATAAGACATCAATGCTAAGATTATAAAAATCATAATACGCTACAAACATATGGAACATTAATTAAGCAATCACCTACATACTTCTTGGAGTAAGTGTTTGTGGATAGACATTTGATTTGTTTTCCATTTTATGATCATTGTTTTGATAATATTATCGTAATTCTAAGTAAGATTATTGGTATGCATGACTATTAATCTAAATAATGTTTATAAATAATTAACTTAAGTTCTTTTTTCATGACAAGTTAGATAAGTCATAGATGCACAATTGATCAAGGGATGCAAACTAAACCATAGTATTCCTAAAAGATGACTTAGTACAAATTAAATACATGGACACCTAAGGAATCAAACACATATAGTGGGAGAAGATGCATGGTGAGAAAAACTGCAGAAAGGGAATGATTTGTGCATGATGGTTGCTGAATATAGATATGTATATGTAATGTATATTTGGTGGCCCGTGAGCAAGAGATCCAAAGCTTAACTGCCTTCAAACCCCACCTCTCTGGAAAGGTGACAAAATCACCACCTCACATAGAGACAAGTCTCTGGCCGGCTACTTCACATGCCACCAAAAACCAACCTAACTCATTAGCCCACCCTCTCTTCTTCTTGCTTTATATGACATCTCTCTCGTCACTCTCCATCTCTCTCGATACCTGAAGAAAAAGGCGGAACAGAGGGAGAGATAGGGTTTATACAGTGGATTAGACCATTTTGTAGCCATGAGAAAAGTTTGTTTTGCATCCCTATTTCTTGACAAGCTGAAAAGGCCTGATCTTTACTGCAAGGAAGAGTCTTTTTTGCCCAATTTGACTTGCAACTAAGTTTATTTTCTTCTGGGGATGTGAGTCTTAACTCCTCCTGATCAGTCCCTTTTTCCCTTTCAATAAAATCCTCAGATAAAGCTGAACTGTCAATTCTTATTTTATTCAGTTGCAGAATTCTTCCAGTGTGAAAATAGGGTCTCCTCATACTCTCTCCATCACCACCACCAACCTATTGGATCCTTTCCCAATGCCAAGGTACCCACTGCTAGTCTGGTCTCTTTCTATCTTCCTGCTCTCTGCTCAATTCTGATTTCCATTTCTCTTTCCTTTTTGCTCTCTCTATCTCTCTCTCTCTTAATTTTGTGCCTGCTTCTTTTTGTTTGTTCTGTTTCTATCTCCATGATGCAATTCACTGAAACCCCACTTCCTCCTTTGCACCAAATCACTCAATTCTCGAACCCCACCATGAACAAGAACCCTACTCAGAGAACCCGTCCGTGGCCTGGTTTCCCTACTTCGAAGGCTTTAGGTAGCTTTGGAGATGCCAATTGCATGGAGCAACTTCTTGTTCACTGTGCAAACGCCATTGAGAACAACGATGCAACTTTAGCTCAACAGATCCTATGGGTCCTCAACAACATTGCACCTCCAGACGGTGACTCTAATCAGCGCTTAACTTGCGGCTTCCTCAGGGCCCTCATTGCACGAGCAGCCAAAAGTGGGACTTGCAAGCTCCTCGCAGCAATGGCTAACGCTCACCTTACTATTGATACTCACAAGTTCTCGGTCATCGACCTTGCTAGTTTCGTTGACTTAACTCCATGGCATAGGTTCGGTTTCACTGCTGCAAATTCCGCCATATTAGAAGCTGTAGAAGGGTATTCAGTGGTTCATATTGTAGATCTTAGCTTGACACGTTGCATGCAAATCCCTACTCTTATTGATGCTATTGCTAATAGATTTGAAATCCCGCCATTGATAAAGCTCACTGTTGTTGGAGCGACCGAAGATATCCCACCTATCATTGATGTTCCCTATGAAGAACTGGGCTCAAAGTTGATCAACTTTGCTCGGTCACGACATGTTACGATGGAATTTAGAGTAGTTTCTTCAAGCTGCGCAGATGGATTCTCGTCCCTAATCGAACAGCTTCGAGTGCAACATGTGGTGTACGCAGAAAGTGGTGAAGCACTGGTCATAAATTGTCACATGTTGCTTCATTACATACCTGAAGAGACAATTCATGGTATTCCTAGTACAAACTCGAATATTTACTCTTTCGAATCATCTTCTTCATCTTGCCCTTCCTTATCTATGTCATCGGTTCGGGCCTTGCTTTTGAAATCAATTAGGAGTTTAGACCCAACAATAGTTCTGTTAGTAGATGAAGATGCAGATTTAACTTCAAACAATTTGGTGTGTAGATTAAGGTCGGCTTTTAATTACCTATGGATACCTTATGACACTGTGGATACATTTCTTCCAAAGGGAAGTAAGCAGAGGCAGTGGTATGAAGCTGATATATGTTGGAAAATTGAGAATGTTATAGCACACGAAGGTCTTCAAAGGGTTGAGAGGCTTGAGCCCAAGAACAAGTGGGTTCAGAGGATGAGGAACGCCAATTTTCGAGGCATTTCTTTCAGTGAAGATGCGTTTTCTGAAGTTAAGACCATGCTTGATGAGCATGCGGCTGGGTGGGGATTGAAGAAAGAAGAGGATGATCTTGTACTTACTTGGAAAGGACATAATGTTGTATTTGCTACTGCTTGGATTCCTGCGTAAAATCTCTCTTTTTTCCCATCGAATTCATATAATTACCACTTCATTTTATTTCATCTGGCTAGATCTTATCTTTATCAATTGATGCAACAACAACAAAAAAAAGCATGTTAAGATGAAGTTTCAAGTTTTAACTTTTGTTCAATCCCGCAGAGGAATAATCCCATTCTTTTCTATTTTCAGCTCATTATATATATGTGCTTTACCAGTTGATAAATCTCTAAAAGCAAATGGTCTTCAATCCAATGGCATGGTCATTCCTCTATATATAGGATGAGAACAAGAAAAGATCTCAAAGAAATAAGTCCCATTGATAATCCATTAAAATATGTAATGCATGATTACAATCCTGTCCTCGAGCTTAATCAGTAGCTAACTTTTCAGTACTCGATGCGTTTCTCCGAATCCTGATCAGATTTGGTTTTAGGGTTAGGCATTTAACTTTGTCTTGTATCTTTCCCTGATCGTTTCTACGTACAACTTCATAAACGAGCTCAGTGGCATTAATTGTGTTGGCTGGTTCTGCAGTTCTTGGAGCTATAAGTGATCGATACAAGTACTGGTTAGAGGCTTTAATGGAGACATCTTCATGTGTAGTTTAGTTAGACCATGTTCTTCTTTCCAAGGAGGATATTAAACTACACAAGATCTCTAATGCCATTTTTGTTCAGCTAGCCCCTTATTATGATCTATAGTAGTCCATACTCCATTCTGCAGCAACATGGAAGCATGCAAAAAAACACCAACTATATAAGTTTGCTCTCCTAGAGAGGAGAAACTCAAAAACATCAACAGAAGAGACAAAAAAAGAATTGAAGGTTGCCATTTTTTATGTCAAGCTTTAGTATTGGGAAAAGAACTGAGAGAATAATTATTAGAACAACTACTACGTGACAAAGCACATACATTGGCTCCATGTATATGTGTAGATACGAATGTACTATCCAGACTTTCACTGAGTGTTACAGTACGCAGTTTTTACTTCTTAGAGCTACTTGCCATACCTTACCGAGAAAAAGAAAAATTAGCTAGATCGAGGAACTTACGTGTTGTTCACATCAATAGAGGAACACAGCTAATGTTACTTTAATCTGATAACTAATTGAATAAGCTTCTATGTCCATTTTTGCAGAAGATTTTAAGCATATATATAGTTTTACATGTGCTTTTACTAAATTTATGGTTATAAGTCATTTTGATGTGAATGCATGAAGAAAGAGTGAGTTATAAATTATTTTTTGATGTGCTATGTTAATTATAATGGTCACAAAGATCATCAAATTAATAGCTATGGAAATGATTTAGCAAATACATTAAACCCATCTAATTAAGCCAATAATCCCTTTTTATTGGAAGAATAAGAATACGCGTATCAAAATCAATTATTAAACACTCCAATTAGTTTGGCCGGCTCAATCGTAAAAAACTTAAATTATCTAACTTTTCGGTTTGATTTATTTTAATAATTTTTGTTTTTAAAATTATGATAAATTTAATAGCTATGGGAATGACTTAGTAAATACATTAAACCCATCTAATTAAGCCAATAATCCCTTTTTATTTGAAAAATAAGAATATATGTATCAAAATTAATGATTAAACACTCCAACCAATTTGGATGGATCAACAGTAAAAAGTTTAAATTATTTAACTTTTCGGTTTGATTTATTTTAATAACTTTTGTTGTTAAAATTTAATCAATTTATTAGTTAATCGATCAATTTTATAAATTAATAAGTTCTTATAAATCAACTAATTATTATTTAACAAAATTTTCAGTTAAATTTTAAATTCTTTGATAAATAAAGATAACCTCCTTTAATTATTTATTGTTCAACTATTTCATTTAGATAAAATTTTAATGAATATTACACTCTCTTAATATAATATTGTAATTCAAAACATAATATTACCACAACTCATTAATTTCTTACTAAATATGGTTATAATTTACTTAAATTTTAAAAAAATGATTAACTGAAAACAAAGAGATAATTAAAATTTTAGATAGATCAAATGTATTATTTTATTTAAATAATTTATTAATATCATATACTAAACAATGAGAAAAATCTATAAAGAGCAAAGGCTTTTCTTTGCTTCTGTTAACTGTTATACCCCAAAACAGTAAAGAAAACAAACATGGAGCATCAGCCACGTCCAAATCCGACCCACGAACATTGGAAGTCTTGCTCTGTTGTGAACTTAATTTTCTCCCACTTTCCAGGAACAGAAAATATTTTGGTAGCTAGGGTAGTGTTAGAATTTTCTTTGGAATAGGTGAGTGACTTGAAAAACTAGTTAAAATGTGTTAATGATTGAACACACAAAACACAAAAAGAAGCTCCTTACTCCTTAGTCCTTTCCTTTCCTTACCTTAGCGTTTAGCAACTTACACAAGTTAAAACGCACGTGCTCCATTGACCCGAATGACTTAACAGAAGCTTCTGAAGAAAAACAAAAGCCGAAAGCCTCTCGGTTGCTTACAAGCCCTAATCTTTCTCTCCCTTTCTCTTTCCACTCTTTTCTTTTTCGTGTCGAAATTATTAAGCTCGTGATCGAGGAGTTGAAGTGGATAGTACGGTTGAACTGAAGCGCAATTCAATTGGTAGTTCGAGTGCAGGTTGGTGCTTATTTTGTTCTCCTTTCTTCTTTTTGACATTTTTTTTAGTGTGTTTCGTGCCTGAATCGCTGCATTTAGAAACTCTCTCTTCTGTTTGGTCAAATTTTGAAGTGGGTCTGTCTTTAAGCTCGAATTCACACTTTAACTTTGCAAGTTTTTGCTTTTTATTAAAGTTGTTAGTTGATATGGAAGTTGGGCGCTGAGAATTCTTGGAGAATTTCAATCCTAAAGTTTTGTCTTTGATTTAGTTCATAGCGTATTCAACTGAAGTAATAGTTCAATTGAGCTAAAGAATGTATGTTTGGGATAAATTTCTATCTGGGTTTTGTTTATTTTGTTCCCAATGTAGTTGCTGTGCTAGAATTGACTTGGGATTTTAAATGGCAGCTAGTGCTCTTATGATTTGTACTAAAATATAGTTTTGTCTGACTGGATGATTTCATTCTGTTGATAGTGAGGGGCTTGGAGACTAAAATGTCGGCAACTAGGCATTTTTCTCGCATAGACATATTAGAGCTTAAATCACGTATGGAGAAGAAGCTTGGGCGCCTAAAAGCGGAGAAATATTTTGATCTCCTCACAAAATTTTTCAGCCTTAAGATTAACAAATGTGAATTCGACAGACTTTGCATTGGCACGATTGGGAGAGAAAATGTCCATTTCCATAATCTTCTTCTCAAGTCAATTATTAAAAATGCAAGCAATTCTAAGATACCCCCGACAAGGGAGAGCAAATTACAAGGTGCATCAAAGGTTAAAGTACCTAATGGGTACCACAGAAGTAATCTTCAGTCCTTTTTCAGAGACTTTCCCCAATCTCCACGTAAGGGTCGGACATCCAGTGTTTGTGACCGGAAGTTTAAAGATCGTCCCAGTCCTCTTGGTCCTCATGGAAAGAGCCACAATATTGCATTTAAAGATTCAGTTCCTAGGAATCAAGAGCAACAGAGTGCTACAGAGTTGCTTTCTTTGGGTAGCAGACATCCAGGCTCTTCGGAAGATGGAGAAGAGGTTGATCAGGCATCTGGAAGCCCTGGCATTCATAGTAGGAGCCCTGTTAGAGCTCCACTTGGCATCTCGCTAAATGCTAAAGGGGCACGAAAGGTACTATGTAATCATTTGTCATCTTGCTCTCACATGGAGACATGTCATATTAGTGGTCAGCTACCTGATACTGTCACTTTAAGGAAAAGATTGGAACAGAAATTGGAGAAGCAAGGATTAAGTGTCTCAGAAGATTTTGTCAATTTATTGAATCACAGCCTTGATGTTTATCTGAAGAGATTGATGAAGCCTTGTTTGGATCTGGCTAGTTCAAGGTCTGAACCAAAACAAATTGGTCAACAACATAGTTTTGGTGCCCCTTGTTTGAATGGGATGTTGCCTTCCAGATATGTAAAAAGATCCGGTGGCTCTTGTGCTGCATCCATGCTGGATTTTCGGGTTGCAATGGAGCTTAACCCCTCCATTCTTGGTGAAGAATGGCCAACACAGCTTGAGAAGATTTGTCTGCATGTATCAGAAGAATGAAATGGAACAGAAATGGATTACTTTGGAGGGATAGTCTCTTTATTGTAAGAATACAGTTATAGGATCCAGTCTAACTTTAATATTTGACCAAAGCGTACAATTGTTAAGTACATAAGTGGTGAAAGTCATGGGTAGTTTTGGATCAAGATGTTAGATTGTATATAGGCCAATTGGACTGATTATTGGGGGTGTGACTTGGTAGAGTATAAGCATGAAACTTATAAGAACCTAGCCTTCAAGTTTCAACAATACGTCAGTTGCCTACAGCTGACACTAGTTTGTTTGTTCAATTTATTGACTTTGTTAATAAAGCTTACAATTTCTGTTTCAGATTGTTTAAATATTTGCAAGTTAATACTATACAATTCAAGTGTTTGCCAATTGGACCTCTGTCTTTGTGCATGTGTTGGTATAAACACCCTCTAAAGTGTAAGATCTCCTTTCTCTTCATTTGATGCTTTCACTATAGAAGTGCGCTAGACTGAGCATTGTCTGTGAGACTGAATACTTCAACACAAATGTCTATATTTACATGTACTAACTGTGTCTGAAAGTGCACGATAGTATCTGCTTCTTGCATACTGCATTGTTGCACAAACTGCACTGTGTTGTGTCAAATATCATACATTCACATCATTAAACTTTGCATAGTCTGTATTTTTCTCCTTTCTTTGCGGAGGGGTGTTGTCATTGTGACTATGAGTTGTTGTCTAGTATGGTAATTGATTTTATTAGCCTTGCAGTGCCTATATAGAGCCTTATATTATTTTCATCTTACTTGACTTATGCACATAGTGCACATACGATTCAAACCTAATGCCCCCTTTCATCTTTGCGCGAAGTCTATTCTTCCTCCTCATCACCTAACAAAATTCAAATACAATGAAGGAGATTGAACTCAAAACGACATTCATGAAATTTGGATATTTGAGGATTTCACAGATACCTGGAAGCTGAATTCGTGGAGAATTGTTAGCAGATTTTTGCAGGATGAACCTCAAAGGCTAAGGGGTAACTATTCAGTACTTGCATTTCATTTTGCCTTTGGTAAGGATTTGGTCACTAACTTCTCGGTGGCCAATATGTTCATGTGTGGCTAAATATTAGTCTGCAGCTTAATATATGAGGTTACGTCGTTGAGGTTTTAGCCTGCAGGCTCTATCAGGTGAAAGCTTCTGCTTCTTCCCCTGCCTAAGCAAATAGGGGTTTTATTGTGTTTTACGACCGAAGGAACTCCTATAGTAAGTTTGTATCATGGCTGCTGTCTCTCGGCTATGCGTTGGTTCAACATACTACAAGGATCGCATATCCAGTACCAGTATACTATCCTAAAAGGAATTCATAATCTCTCTGCTAGTCTGCCCGACCATGATACGGAGCATAAAATGAAAAAATGTGCTGATCAACGAGACTATACTACATGGGTTGCCTGGAATCTAAGCAAATATATCATAGTGATTGCTCAACTGTTATCTCATGCATTGGACGAATCTATTGAACCAGAATATGACGATCCTTCCGGAGTTCTTGCTCCAACAAAAGTCAGTCGATTAACATGACAGAGTAGGCTCCTCTGTCTTGGATTTGCTAAATGCGTTGATTTCTCAGATCTTGCCTTTTAGCCATGAATTCTCAAACTCGTTGAAATTTTCTTTCATTTTTGTTTTTGAAGATTTCAGAGTATTATTAGTCAAAAAAGACAAGGCTTTTTTACGTCTGTGAGCTAATCATCCACAATCTTGAATGGGACTACGTATTCACAACGCTTACATATGTCAGACGTTTTGGTTTGATTTGACACGAACTAGTCAATGTTTCATTTTCTTTTACTTTTGGAGGCTAATAGTGAGATTTGATCCTTATCATAGCCTGGAGTTTTCTTAATTGGCACAAGGCGGCTGTGCCCGCATCTGCCAACCTATCCTCCTTCCTATCCATCCACGCGAAAATAGGCACAGGTGAATTGATATCATTCTTAACTGAACTTCTTCTTTCTCTTTTTTTCCATATTTGGGAGAGTGTACTGTATATAGAAACAGGAAAATGAGTAAATACAGCCATGCATCTGAGAAATCGCTCTGCAAGTTTATGTTTCGCCCTGTTCTGGTCCCAACTTTTTATCCTGTACCTTAAGAAGAAGCCATTTCCGATTATCATTTCTAGCTGAAGAAACAATAGACTGGATATGAATAATAATGAATCGACCATGGGCTAGCCTATGCCATTGCCAACGAATCATTCGTCTGAAACTCCTGTGCTTGGACCTTCAGAGACAAGCTAACAAATCATTCGTCTGAAAATAAATGTGTAATAATTAAATAATACTACACAATAAGTTGAAAAATAAAAATTAAGATATTAATTATTAAATCGGAATTTAAAAAAAAAATGTAAGCTTATGATTTAATGCCTGTTTGGATGACCTTATACTAGTAGAGTTTTTGTTAGTAAATTTTTTTTTAGAAAAACTTTTCTATAGAATCAGTTGAGTATTTGACTGCTAATTAAAAAACATATGTTTTGAAAGAGCTTCATACAGTAGTAGACTGTCTGGCAACATAAAAATAAAAGACACTTTTATTAATTTTAATTATATTTTATTTTGTAATAAAAATTATTTATGTATGTAAATATTATTTAAAATATATTAAACAATATGCAAAGCACAATATATTAATTATTATATAATTTTAAACCATATAAAACATGAATGAAAATATATTTAACCAAATCTTTCATATGATTATAACATAAATAAAACTAATATAAAAAATATATATTAAAACATATAAAAATTAAATAATATTATAGACATCTCAAAATAAACGTAAAGATGAGTTTGTAGATATTGTGAAAACTATATGTAAAACATAAGAACGAAATAAACTAAAAAATAGGCTTAATCTGAAAAATCTATTTTAAAAAGTAATTTTTTAAGAATGTCTAAATTTAAATTTCTTAAAAGGTTATATTTTGACAATAAAAAAAGTTTTTTATTCTAATAAGGTATTTTTTTTTACCTGCTTGTGGGGTAGTGCGTCAGTTAGATCTTCAGAGAGGTGTACCCAATTGATCTACCTACGAGATTTCCTCCGATTAAAAAAAAACTAAACCAATCATGCACTGAACTTGCTAATCATTTCAAAGTGATACAGGATGAAGTTGTTGAGACGTTATAGTCTACTATTTACTCAATTAATGCTTTTGCATATGAATATTGAAATCCTACGATAGAAGCATCCAATGGACATGGATAATTGTGTTATTCTTAAATAATCGACGGAAAGTGATAAATCACAAGTCGCTGAAAATTAGGTAAACGGGACACATCCAGAGAACACAGTCAAGCTTTTTGCTTTTGGTGTTATTACAATAATTTAGAGCTGTATACTCACGAGTTTGTGATGGAAGTCACACACCATAAATCAAGTGATAGTTTTTCAATTTGCGTAATCGAGTTGCTCACCTTTCCATCCTAATCTACTCTGAATTAATATTTTAAAAACTAAAACTGAAAAATAAGAAATTTAATATAAAAAAATTCAATTAATATTATTAAATAAAATTAAATTAAGATATAATTAAAAGAGATTGTTTTTATTTATAAAAAGATTTGAAGATTAATTTAAAAAAAGATTATTAAATATAATTGAATTGGTTTATTTTAATTTATAAAAAATTTATTAATTTACAAAAATTAACCGATTAATTAATAAATTGATTGATTTTTAAAATAAATCGAACAAAAAAAGTTCAAAACTAACCTAAAAGTTAGACGATTCAAAACTTTTACGGTTGGACCGATCGAGCCAGTTTAATTTTTAAATTATTATTTTAAATTACATTTTACTCTTATTTTTTGTTTCTAAATCTCAATAATAATAAAAAATTGTAACAAATGTTTCACTTAATCAGTACATCAAAATTAGAGTAAACGAATTTTTTTAAAAAAATTATATTATGACATTTATCAAGTTGAGGGTAAGTTTTGGAACAATCAGTAAAGTTGTTTCTTTGTAATCATAATGTCATAGGTTCTAGTTAGTTACAGCAATGACCTCTTTATAAAAATAAAAAAAGAAGGTTATGTATAACATAACTCTCTCCATATTCGTGCAAAGTGGAAAGTTTTGTGGACATAATACATTGACTTTTTGATGTTTACGGAGTCATGTTAATAAAATTTATTACTAAATTTAAGTTAATAAAATTATATAAATTTTGGTATCATGTATTTTGCAATCAATCACATTATATATTATTGTTAAAATAATTTAGTTTAATTTATATAACTATTTTAATTTCACAATGTAATTTAAGATAATAAAAATATTTGCTATAAAAACTTTATAACTTAGAGACAAGGTGTAGCTAAAAAAAGATAAAGTAGAAAACTGTTGATAAGTAACTTGCCACCTTTTTTTTTGTTTATTTACGAGATATTTTAGACAGATCTTAATTATAAAAAAATATTTTAAGTTATTTATATACAGACTAATTCTTATTTGAGTCAATAAATCTCTTATAAAAATAAAAATTTGACTATAAATTTTATATAATTATATATATATGAAAAATTTAAACCCGGAATCTCAGTAAAAAAAAAAACCGGCTTACCAACTTAGCTGCTGGGGTGTCAGCTGTTTTTTTAACAGAGGGACATATTGATTTGACAAATGACGAGAGGGAAATAGCTGTAAAGCACCGTCCATGTGATCCAAGGGGATTTAGACTTGGGAGAATGATGAAGGCCGACCTGTGTTATATACTATTCCCATTTCCCACCAATCACCATAGGAAAAAGAAAGAAATTGATGGCTAATAATTAGTACTCCACATGTTACGACTTTAGTTTAGAATTTTAGAGTGGAGAATGGTCTACAATGCATTTAATGGACATATAGGATTCTTTAGAAGAACATGCTGTGGATGTCGTCGTTCGAAATTGAGATTTAATTTAATCCCAAGTTCCAAGAAATTCCCCCAACCGTTGTCAAGCTGAGACTCTCACAGAACTTCACTTCATGTATTCTCTAATGGTTGATGTATTCTCTAATGGTTGACATACGCTAAATGTTTTATAAAATCCAAGCTATAAACTAAAGCTTCTCTGATTGTGAGCACCAGTTAATTGATTAATTACAATGTTAGGCTTTAAGAAATGTGTTAATCAATTCTTTAAATAGACTTTAAATTCAATTAAATTATTATTACTACTACTAGTTATACTTGATTATGATACTACAATTAAGATGAGTGAATGAGGACTCACAATGACTTATTTACTAGAAAAAGGGTAAGGAGTCTACTATAGGAAATGAAAAATGGAGTGAGCTGGGATGAATTAGTTTTGGATAACAAAATCCTCTTGAGGGCAACCCCTTGCATTCAAAAAGGCGGAATTGTCCACTCTAGACGTCCCCATACTCCCACCCTAGGCCCACCTCTTGAGGGCAACCCTAAACCTGTGGATGGTCATCCAAGGACGACTATCTACGCATGACAATGCCTGTTTAGCTGAATACATCAATAGTTTTTTTTGAGATTGTCATTTATTAAATATATCAATAGCTTTTTGAGATTGTCAAAAGTTAACTTTTAATCAATAAATTAAAAATAAATTGATAAACTATTGGCCAAATACCTCTTGTATCAACGGATTTAACCAACAGACAGCATCAACTGTTTATTAAAAATATTTGATAAAATTAGGTATTTATGTATAAAATAGCTTATAAAGGCACGACTTTAAAAAAATTATAAAGACATGAGTAATATATCTTAGTATTTATTTGAATATTTTCATAAGAAGTTAGATTTTAAATATTTAATTTTACAAAAAAAACTAAGTTTATGAATCTAATAAAAATATAG
>JANZLF010000222.1:4823472-4835746 GCA_026546835.1 Erythroxylum foetidum
AAAAAGGTGCCCTTAGCATTTCAGATTATATACAGAAAATTAAAACAATTGGAGACTCTCTCTTAATTGCAGGACATCGAGTTCTTGAACATGAACTCATTCTAAGTGCCTTAAATGGTTTAGGACACGAATATAATCCAGTAGTTGTGTTCCTCACCCATACTATGAAAACCTCTAATTTATAAGACACTTAGTATACTTTAATGATGCATGAGACTCGGATTGAGCAACTTAATGTTCTATCTACACAAACTACTGTTATCATACCCTCAGCTAATGTTGCTACTTATCACACAACTAATAACTCCAATAGGCAGCAACCTCATGGAAGCAGATCTGGTTATAGAGACAGAGGAGGTAGAGGCAGAAATGGTAAATGGACAAGGTCTGGGAGAGTCTTTTGTCAATTGTGTCAAAAGCCTAGTCATGATGCTCTAAAATGTTATAAACGGTTTGATCAAACATGGTAGGGATCCCAAAATTCATCAAATGGGCAGCCACAATATCAGTCTCAACACACTTCAGGTGGTTCTCAACATCACAGATCTAGTCCACAGACATTCATTGCTCACAATCAGCCACAATCCTATACTCCCACAGATCCTGGAAGTGACTCAACGTGGTTTGTTGACAGTGGTGCCACCCACCATGTCACCTCTGATTTGAAAAATCTCACAAATAGCACAGTATATGAAGACAAAGATCATCTTACTGTGGGTAATGGTAATACTCTTTCCATAGCTCATACTGGCTCCTCTTTCATTCATCTTCACGATAACAAATATACGCCTTTGGTCCTAAAAGAAATTCTTCATGTTCCTCAAATAACTAAGAACCTTTTGAGTATTTCTAAAATCACAAAATACAACAAAATCAAAGTGGAATTTACTGACAATTATTGCTTATTTAAGGACAAGGATTCAGGGAAACTTTTGCTTAGAGGAGTGCTTCAAGATGGGCTCTACAGTTTTCAAGCCACTATCCCATCACAGTCTGCATCTTCTATTTCTATTTCTGGTTTATCTAAGACTCCTTCTACTCAGAATCCTATTGCTAATGTATTTAGCATATGTGAAGCTTACAATATTCAAAAATCTGTCAATGTTTGGCATAATAGACTTGGTCATCCATCTAATCATGTACTGGCCTTGATCTCAAAATCAATGAACTTAAAGTTTGAATTTAGCAAGATTCAATTTTGTAATTCATGTCAGCAGGGTAAACTACATCAACTTCCTTTTGCTACTCATGATATTATTGCTACTAAACCTCTTGAAATTGTGTACTCAGATATTTGGGGTCCCTCTCCTCACATATCTAGTGAGGGTCATCGATATTATCTCATCTTTATTGATGCATACTCACGGTTTATATGGTTTTGTCCTCTTAAATTCAAATCTGAAGCTCTATCTACATTTATTCGGTTCAAAACTCACATTGAACTACAACTTGATCACAAAATAAAAGCAATTCATACAGACAATAGGGGGGAATATAAAACTTTTTTACCCTTTCTCAATCAAACTAGAATCCTCCATCGCTTCAGCTGTCCCTATACTCACCAACAAAATGGTGTTCCTGAAAGGAAACACCGCCATATTCAGGAAACTGGTCTAACTCTACTTTCCCATGCCAAAATGGCTCTTACTCTATGGCTTGAAGCCTTTTCCACAACAGTCTTCCTGATTAATAATCTTCCCACACCACGTCTTCATAACAAATCACCATTTGAACTCCTATATCACAAAACCCGAAATTACCTTCTGTTTAAAACCTTTGGCTGTAGTTGCTACCCTTACCTACGGTACTACTCTAAGCATAAGCTTGATTTTCATACTGCTAAATGTGTCTTCTTAGGTTATAGTCCTCTTCATCGTGGATATAAGTGTCTCACTTCATCTGGTAAGATCTTTATTTCTCTTCATGTTGTTTTCAATGAGAGTGAGTTTCCTTATCCTTCCCTTTCTCCTCTTAAATCTTCATCTGCTTCACCATCTTCCATCTTACCTCTCTTTGTTTTAGCTCCTATTGTTCATTTTCAGGTCTCATCTTCAAGCATTCCACCTGCAGCAAGTTTCCCTGATCTGTCTCCTTGCGCCAGCAACAATACTCAGGTAATTCCTCATTCTCCCTCTCCCATTCCCTCTCCTCCCAATTCTAGTTCTTCTTCCCTTCAACAACAACCTACCTCTACTCTCCCTACACCTCCATTCCCATCTTCTCTTGGCCCTGCTCATCCTCCCTCCTCTCAAAACATCCATCCCATGCAAACTAGATCCAAACATGGCATTTTCAAGCCTAAAACCTATTCTGCCACCTTAACCTCTTGTTCTACCTCAGAACCTACCTCAGTTCCTCAAGCTCTTCAGGATCCTATGTGGCATCAAGCTATGAAAGATGAAATTTCTGCCTACACAATAATCATACTTGGAACTTGGTCCCTTTTGATCCTACCATGAATATATTGCCTACTAAGTGGGTTTTTCACCCTAAATATAATGCTGATGGGTCTGTGAACAGGTTTAAAGCATGCCTTATTGCCAAAGGGTTTAATCAAACCCCTGGTATTGACTACTCTGAGACTTTCAGTCCAATAGTCAAGGCATCCACCATTAAAGTGATTTTATCCCTTGCAGTCTCCTATAATTGGGACATCCAACAACTTGACATAAATAATGCTTTCCTCAATGGTGATCTACAAGAGGTGGTCTACATCAGCCAACCTCAGGGTATTGTCAGTTCCACTCATCCTAATCATGTTTGTCGCCTCTCCAAAGCCCTATACGGCTTGAAGCAGGCTACTAGAGCATGGTTTCAGACACTGAAGGCAGCTTTCAACAATTGGGGCTTTGTTAACTCTAAATCAGACCCCTCACTCTACTTCTACAGGCATAACAGTTTACTTATAATTGCTTTAGTCTATGTTGATGATATTCTTATCACAGGGAACAATTCAGCAGCTATAGAAGATCTTATTACTAAACTTCACTCACAGTTTACTCTTACTACACTGGGCAGTATCAATTACTTTCTAGGGTTTGAGGCTTACCGAAATACGACTGGATTATATCTCTCTCAGAGTCAGTATGTGCATGAGTTGCTTCACCGTGCCAACATGTCTTCCTCCAAGCCTTGTACTACTCCCATCTTCACTGGTTCAAAACTCTTTCTTCATGATGGCCTCCCCTTCTCGGATCCTTCTTTGTATCGAAGTTTAGTTGGAGGACTTCAGTATCTCTGTAATACAAGACCAGACATCAGTTATTCGGTCAATAAATTGAGTCAATTCCTCGTTAATCCATTAACTACTCACTGGATCGCTCTAAAACGGGTTCTCTGTTACTTTCAAGGGACTGTTGATTTAGGGCTTCACTTTCGGCCCTCCTCATCTCTTCTTCAACTTCACGCCTTTAGCGATTCTGACTGGGCCAGCTCGCCTGATGATCGGAAGTCCACCAGCGGCGGCTGCGTCTTCCTCGGGGGGAATCTTGTCTACTGGAACTCGAAGAAACAATCAATTATGGCTCGCTCCAGTACTGAGGCGGAGTATCGGGCACTCTCTTAGGTCTCCACTGAAGTCATATGGCTTCTTTCTCTCCTCTCCAAGCTTGGCTTCACCCCACCCTAAAAACCCACTATCTGGTGCGATAACAACGGTGCCCGATCTTTAGCTCACAACCCGGTTTTTCACTCCCGCACCAAACACTTCGAACTGGATTTGCATTTCATTCGAGACAAAATTTCAGATGGTGTTTTGGACGTCAACTATGTCAGTACTACAGACCAAGCTGCTGACCTACTTACGAAGCCCTTGACAGCTACACGTTTATCTTATCTTCTGTCCAAACTCAACCTTATCTACAATCCCCGGTCTCGTTTGAGAGGGGATGTAAGAGACAAAATATCAACATATGCGACAAACATTTTGAACAAGGCTGGCCCAAGTCCCAGATCCACAATCAGCTCCAGCCCAACATCTAAGCTTCCTCACAGTAACAGAATACACCTGAAGCATACACAATTCTTATAACATTTCAATTGTAACAAACTTAGTTGTACAGATACTCAATTCATTTTCTGTAACAAACAATACATCCTTGTATATAAATATTCAACCAATGAATGAAAAGTGTAGTGATTACATCATAACTCTTCTCTCCTCACAATCTTACATCCATAACCCTACACATACAAATAGAATGCGTTTAAGATACAAAGTTATTTGACAAGGCGGACCAAAGGGGTTATTCATAGCACGTTCACGTGTTAGAAGCCACCTAACATGTCCATGCGTCCTTTTTAAATGCTTGCGTATTTGAAGAGATCAAGACTACTCTCTAAAAAAGTAAAAAGATTAACTGGGCCATGGTTGTTGATAATGATTATACGCTTTTTATGATAAATAGTTATAATGACTCGATGCTTCTGCCTTGAATCCTCCGGTTTAGTAGTCACTAGTCAGCTCGAACGGTCCTCCTTAACGAACGGGAATAAGACTGTAAAGCATCCGTACACAATTACATCACTACCAAGACTTTTGCCATGAAGTGTAAATGGATGTTTAATGTCCAATAATTAATGATTGAAGATAAGATATAGACAAGGGACGTGATTAACATTACGTGGATAACATAATAACTCATACTTTATTTTGTTTGATCAATTCTTTAAACTAAATCTTCCTTTATTTTCATCCTCCCATAAATTGGCAACGACTTTTGTAAGCTCAGATTAGAGGTTTAATTGCGAGTTATGTGATTATATGATAGATTAAAAATCTCAATTGGTTCGGCCGATTCAACCATAATAAATTTAAACCGTCAAATTTTTGGGTTTAGTTATATAATTTTTGTTTCGATTTATTTTAATAATTTTTATTGTTAAAAAACGATCAATTTATTAATTAATTAGTTAATTTTCGTAAATTAATAAGTTTTTATAAACTAAAAATAATTAATTAATTTTTTTAAATAATATTTTTCAATTAAATTTTAAATTATCATCTCTTTCAATTACAATTTAAATTGTTTAATTTTATTCACTTTTAACCAATTTTATAACAGTTTAATTCTAGTTGAATTTTTTAAATATTAAATATTTTATCTTATCGATTTACCTTTTGGTCTGAATTTTAAAATATTGTTCTTGTTGCGAGCTAACTTAAGAAAGGATTTCATTATGATACTAAAGTAGAGGATGGCCAATTTGAGAAAGCTGTCGTAAAAGCTAAGGTTCTATCTCTAGTTTTATACTGCAAATGGACAGGCTCCTTTGACCTACTTAATCTGATTAATTGAACCAACTTGGACACAACTGGCAATGAAAGTTGAAGCTATTTGTTCATTTAACTCTGAGATTTGTCTTTCTGATTTATCATCTTACATGCAATTCCCTTGTTGTTGAATAGTGGATTATTGAGAACTGGCAAATATGCAATTACGATGATTGTTGGCGTGAGAAGCCATTAGGCACGATCGGAGTATATCCAAAGAAAATGACCTTTGCCAGACATGTGGCTACCTCAAAGTTACAATTCAACGTTGGAGGCAATTGTAAGGAAGTGGAAGAAGTAAGGACACGGACGGCTTCATAGGACCATGTAGGTTAGGACCAGACATGATTGTCGTGTACCGTTAGGTTCTTGCCTAGGATGCTTGTGTTTATAAAATATAGAGACACGACCTATCACACATGCCTGTGCAGGTCGTCCGGTTGATCATTGGGAAGAAAAGTGAGTACAAGATCTTGGGTTCGAGTCTTGACAGCGACAGCATGCGAGCTCATCCAATATGGTGACTCCTTATGCGCGTCGAGCATTAGACCGCCTTTTTAAAAAGTTGACTGAGATCAAATCATGATTTACCTCCCTCACACACAGCTTTGTCGCCCGCAAGGGTCTAACTCAGCTCGAATTCGGATTAGTCGATTGTCTATGTGGCTTCGGATATGGAATGGTTATTCATTCCTCTAGACAGAGATCTAAATGGCTGAATAAAAGGTAATTTGATTTAATATTTTAAATTAAGAGGTAAATCATTAATAATTAAATACATTAAATTGATTTGTAAATAAAAAGTAGTTCAATATGATTGAATTCTTTCATTAATAGCATTATACATACATGTATGTATAATATTATAAAATAAAAATTATAATATATTTAATAACCTATATCAAAAAAGAAAATTAGTGGGCAATAATATCTTAAAAATTATAAATTTGAGTCTCGAAGTCTTTAAGAAAATTATCTAAAAACTCACTCATATATTTTATATTAATAATTAAATTATAAAAACAGAAAAAAACCTCTCTATTATATAAAAATAAGGTTACGTATAATTAGACCTCCTTAAATTTAATGTCTCGACGAGATGATGACGATGAAATAAGATTATAAAAATTTTATAATTAATTAGTGAATCTTTGTTATTTTATTATGGAAAACAAAATGATTGAGCTTGATTGACGTCTTTTAACGTGTTTGAGTTGCTTTTCCTAAAAATTTATCCAAACTCTTTCCATAAATAAAAGGGGGTGACTGTCTCCCCCTACCAAAAAATGTACATGTATTGATTAAAAATCTTTAAGAAGTCAAAATGTACATGTGATGAAGCTATCATACATGGGATGCGGCCTCAGAGTGACTCAGCCTGTGGCTGTCAGCCATTGGCTTTTGATTAATGATTGGCCAATGGATTCGTCAATCAATAAACTTATGCCTTAAAACCATTGGAGTCTTCTCTTCCCCCTTAGTTGAGAAGCTCAACTTCCCAATCGGGCCATCGACTTTTCGTCTCTAACATGTGGGTTAATCATTCACTTAGACTTAGTGAACCGGACGTGTTCAAGTTCTAATGAACAACTTTTATCACGAGCTGTTCAATAAGAATTGGACTGTTATTTATCGTCATATTTATTAAAAAATTGCTTGTTTATTATGCGGGGTCTTTCGATATTGGAATTACTTATTTTGTTACAATATCTATTAGGTGCAACATGATCTTTTTAGAGGATTTATCGAAAATCTGTTTCTCCTGAAATGCCGTGTAATTTGGTTATTTTTTTATATAAAAAAAAGGGTTTTTCTATTTTTCAAAGATTTCATTTCTTCAGCAATGAAACTTGTACGCGCTAGTGCTGTGTGGTCTGTTTTCGGGCTTATGTTTAGTCTTAATTAGGGCTGGATTGGTCGGCCCACGTAGTACTTTCATGTGTACTAAATCTGCAGTTCAATATGGACTATCTAGGCTTTTGTCTCATTAGGTAAGATACATTTCCACATATTTATATTCTACTCTATTTTAATCCCCATTACTTGAATCATATAGGCCTGAAGTTTAGTTTGTGGACAACCAACAATTGGACTATCCTCTTGTCTTTGTTATTTTTGAAGTAGCTGTGATCGTATTAGTGAAATTATTAAAATAGCTTATGATAATGAAAATAATATAAATATAAATTTTAATATTGCAAATAAATGTTTTAAAAAATATGTTTTCAATGTATTTTCCAGTCCCTTTTTTTTCTCTATCTTGAGCAAGAGCAACTTATCAAAATTTTGTTTAAATTAGACTAACTTCGTGATTAAAAAAAAGAAATTGAATTCCATTCATCTAATAATTGTTGTATTGAAGCTTAATTGATAAAGATCATTGCATATAACACAACGTTCATGTTATATCATCAAGACATAACGGCAAAATTGTACTTGAATCTATTGCTTTGAGTCGCTAAATTGAATTGAAAATTTGGAATATAATCTTCAAAGTTGGTATATTGACTCCTATTTTGTGATTTTGCTTGCGACGGGAATGTCAAGAGAAACCTAATAGCCATACATTAACTTGGGGACCGCAATCATATTTGTAGAGGTTACCCTTAAACTTAATGTGCTTACAATTTTTAATTTGGTCTATCAACAAATAAGAAAATTTTATCGTGATTTCTATACATATAAACCCGACTCATACCATATTAAATGGTTTAAGCTCAAAGTTTAACTAAATCACTTTAATTAAACTCAACCTTAACAATAGTGGATAACATGCAATATTCTCATAATATACATATAAGCTCACTAAGTTATTGAGGTTTATTCCAATAATCTCCCCCTTATGCTATACGTATGTGAAACCTTAATAATTGTATATTATGCCAAAATCATTATGAGGGCAAATATGCTATCACCGTGGGCATATAGAATAACCTCATCCATCATATATACTAACAAGGGATCAAAGCGATTTCCATTACATTGAGTATAACTAAATCCATCAATGTTCACATATTTTAGTATAGATGAATGATATAGGTCAATAATGGATGTGAGTATGAAAATTTCATGTATTGTGATCTTAATATGACTGTTTCCAACTGGTCATTCTTTAAAACTTGATCACTAAACTTTATTCCTTACAAGAACAAGCTAAAAAATACATTCAACATAGAAATAAAATTGTAAACTTTATTACTGCAATATTAACTATAAAATAACCATATGATGTGTCTTTATCTGAAAACTATTAAGGATTCAAACTCCCACTAAGTTGTAACATCCTTAAAATATATTACTCCTATACGAACATTGTAATTATGAAAGATCATGGGTGGTAATTCCTTAGTGAGCAAACCTACAACCATGAAGTTTGTCCAATATGCTGAATAGACGCTTTAACACTCTAAACTCTTTCTTTAACCTTCAGGAACTTCATATTTATATGCTTAGACTTTGTCAAGCTCCTAGTACTATTGTAATACAAGACCATTGAATTATTATCATTAAGTTTCTTAAGTAATTTGTTAATGTCATATAGAATTCGTAACCTCGTGATAAAATTTTGTGGCCATATCCCATGATTAGACACTTCATAATATGCTATAAACTCTACTGTTATGGTGGAAGAGACTATGAGTGTTTTCTTAACACTCTTTTAGAAAATAGCCCCTCCAACTAACAAATAGATATAGCCTGAAGTATTTTCCTACTATCTTGACGTCTAGCAAAATCAAAATCAAAATACCCAATAATCTTAAGCCAATCTGATCTCCAATACGTGAGCATATAGTTTTTAGTTTTATGCAGATATCTTATGACTTTTGGTTGTTGCCTAATGGTCTAGCCTAGGATTGCTCAAATATCTACTTTGCATCTAACCAACATATGCAATATCTAGATATTACCTACTTGAGCATACATAAGACTCCTTACTGTTGATGTATAAGGAATCATTTGCATATCTTTAGCCTCAAATTCATTCTTTCGACACTTACTGAGACTAGATTTATTCGCTTTGAATACAAGGGTATCACTTACTTTATAGTTTTGCATCCTAAATCTCTTAAGAACCTTCTCCATGTAGCCTATTGCGATAATCCAAGCATACTATGAGCACGATCTCGATGTATTTGGATCTTTAATACAAAAGAGGTGTCACCAAGATCTCTCATCTCAAAATTTTGAGATAGAAATCTCTTAGTTTTGTGCAATAATACTACATCATTTCTGACAAGTAGTACATCATTGACATATAAAACTAGATAAAATATGTTTGCTCCAATTAAACTTGTGGTATACATAGTCATTTGCCATATTCATTTTTAAAACCAAATGAGATGACAACCTGATGAAACTTGTAATACTGTTAACAAGAAGCTTGTTTGAGTCTATAGATGAATTTCTTTAGTTTACAGACTATTTTCTTTAGGTTCCTAACACAAAGTTTGAAGGTTGCACCATATAAATTATCTTATTAATGTCTCCATTGAAAAATGGATTTTTAATATCCATATGATGTAACTTAAAAACAAAGTGTGCCATTAATTCCAAACATCATCGACTTTTATAAACTTCATTTCCTTATTCATGAATTCAATCCACTTTTGAGAGATAAAACTTTATATGACTTGATAGAAGTTAACTAGAACATCTTTCACCATCCTATTGTCAAACTCTTGTTCTTGAATATATACAACATAATCATTCAAAAATTATACTCTTTCTCTCTCAAGTGGATCTCCTTAGTGGTATTAGTTCTTGAAGTTGTTGAGTTTGAACTTCTGGAATAACTTCTTGAATTTGGATGGGAAGAACATTGTCTTGATTTGAAGTTGTTTCTTGACTAATATCAATAATAGCTTGAGGAATAATAACACTTTCCTCCTTTAATGGGTTTTACACATTCAGGTAATAGGATAAGATCTCAAACATTATAGTCTTTTATGAACTTCATTTCCTTATTCATGACTTCAATCCACTTTTGAGAGCTAGAACTTTATATGACTTGATAGAAGATAACTACATCATCTTTCACCATCCCAATGACATTCTCTTGTTCTTGAATATATACAACATAATCATTCAAAATTATACTCCTCTCTCAAGTTGATCTCCTTAGTGGTATTGGTTCTTAAGGTTGTTGAGTTTGGACTTTTGGAATAACTTCTTGAATTTGTATGGGAAGAACATTGTCTTGATCTGAAGTTGCTTCTTGACTAATATCAATAATAGCTTGAGGACTAATAACAATTTCCTCCTTTAGGTTAAAGTCGTTTACCTTATCTGGCCCCTAAAAAAAACTCAACCTACTTAAAGAAATGAACATTCCTTATCCCAAAAATCCTTTAGTTGTGAAATTACAAAAACAAAAATACCCGAATCTTTTAAAGTGTCTAATAAAAAGCAACTAAAAATTCTCAAGTTTAATTTATTTTCATTTGGTTTATATAGCCTAGCCTCTATTGGATAATTCCAAATGTGTAAATGGTTTAAGTTAGGTATCTTGCTTATCAATAACTTATAAGGGGTTTTGGTAGTTGCTTTAGTTGAAACTCTATTGAGTAAGTAAGCTACAATCTTTATTTTCTCATTGCAAAGGGATTCTAGCAAGGTGGTATAAGGAATCATACTCCTTATTATTTCCTTAAGTATTCTATTTTATCTTTCAGCTACACCATTCATGTTAAGAGTGTCTGATACGTACTATGGGCAATTCCATATTGCTCAATGTATTTGGCAATGGGCTTGGTCATTGTTCAACTAAACCATCATAATTACCATATTATTCTCCACCTCGGTTAGATCTAATGCTTTTAATCCTTCTGCCAAGTTGATTTTCAACTTCAATCTTAAAATTCTTAAACACATCCAGAGATTGGGATTTTTTTATAAATGAGATATACGTAACCGTATCTTAATTATTCATCTATGAAAGTGATCAAATATTTTTGACCATTCCAAGATACCATAGCAAATGACCCACATATGTCTTTATGTATGAGTTCCAAGATGTATGTATATCTGCTAATATCTAATCTCTTTTGGTTTACCTATTTCCCCTTTATACAATATCACATACATGTAAATTTGTAAGATCAAGGGGACCAATAATTCCATTAAACACAAGTCTTTTAATTCTCCTTTTAGAGATATGACCTAAACGTTTGTGCCATACATAAGAAGAATTCTCATTGGTCAATTTTCTTTCAATATCTTGTGCACTATTATGGAAAGATTCATTGAATGGAGTAATAGTGTCAAGTATATAAAGGTTATCATTTACCATCAAGAAACAGATACCAATAAGATTTGAATTTTGAAAAAGACTAAATTTCTTATTTCTAAATAAGTAAGAGTAACCAAATTTATCCGAAGAAAATTTATCTAAAAAACGGTACAATAAAAGTCTCTTTCAAATCCAAATAAAATCTAATTCCTAACAATAACTAAAATGTCCTTATTACTTCCACTCCCACTTACTTACCATCGCCTACAAAGATATATCTTTGGTACTACTGTCGCCTGTAACCAAATTTAAAAAGAAACCAACTTTCTGCAATATAAATTAATGTAGTAGTAAAAAGTATGGATCGTTTCCATAAGAAATTTTTAACGGTAAAGGTTAACGAGTTTAAAACTAAAATAAAGTAACCAAGACTGGGGGGTTTTCAATTCACGAAATTTAGAAAAAAAGATGACAAAAATAAAAAATCAACTAAAATAATTGGATATGAAAATTTAAGAGAAAAACCTTAGTTTCGGGTCACCGATGTTATCACACTAAAATGGATCCTTTATATAAAATTCAATTCATCAATAAACATTCATTGGGGGATGTTTTTTCTTAACTGTAAATGAATAGAAATATTTATTATAAGCATTCTTATTAATCAACAATCTAGATACGATCGAGAGTTCAATTGAATAATAGCTTTAAGAGCTAAGAAACCAATGAACAAGATAACACATGTACGATATGCATTTAATCAAGATGAGTAT
>JANZLF010000222.1:4857130-4876056 GCA_026546835.1 Erythroxylum foetidum
AAAATTTTTGTTTTCCACTGCCGGTACATGTGATGTACCTCCCGGGATTTTCCTACACCTAGTGTAAGTTCCGGGCAAGAGGTAGGATCACCTTTAGAGGCTGGAGAGATCACTCGGCCTAAAGTTGGGATTCTTAAGGGTTCGGTGGCTAAGAAGAAGAGCAAAAAGAAGAAGCACAAAGGGGTGATATCCCCTGAGTGTCTTTTTTTATATGACGTTTTTAGTATGAAATATGAGGGGGTTGAACGACCTCCAGAAGAAGCTGATGATCAAGCCGGCAGTAGTGGACTATCACCCATACTTAGTAGGACTATTGGAGACTAAAATTAAAGCTCCGGTAGGTAGGAAGAAGTTAGATTTTTTGGGGAAATAGTGGAGGCTCATTACTAATCTTGATTATCATTATAATGGGAGGATCCTGTGTTGGTTTAATGTGGATAAGGTGGACGTCCAAGTGCTTAAGATGGGGGTACAGTTTATGCATTTTCAATGTCATGTGCAAGGGATGGGTAAATTTGTTGTTTCTTTAGTTTACGCTTCCAATTTTGCTTTCCAACGACCTGATCTATGGTCGGAATTGAAGGACTTTCAGACTGGATTGCAAGGTCCATGGCTGGTAACGGGTGATTTTAACTGTTGTCTTGACTCAACGAAGGTTGAGGGAGGTGTGCCTTTTCATGGAGGTGTTGGCGGTGAACTTCAGCAATTCCTTTGTCACACTGAGTTTGTTGATCTTAGAGGTGAGGGTAGATGGTATACATGGGAAAATAACAAAAGGGGAAATGTTCATTCGAAAGAAGCTTGATCGGGCCTTGGTAAATCAGCATTGGCTTGGCTTTTTCCCGCTAGATTCAGCGGTGTTTGGGGAACCAAGGCTATCGGATCATGCTCCCATTTTCATACAACACCCACACAATGTAGTTAGGGTCGGGGCACCAGTTCGATTCTTTAATGGATTACTTCAAGTGGAGGGTTTTATGGAAATGATTGCGCATGTGTGTCAGATACATATCCGGGGTTACAAATCTTTCCAATTGATGCAGAAATTGAAGATAGTCAAGAGAGTTATCAAGAAATTTAGTAAGAATCGTTCAAGTAATTGCAAGGTGTTGGGGGCCCAATTGGCTGATATACAGAAGCAATGCTACATGGAGCTGACTAATGAAAGGTTGAGGGTTCTTGAGGCAGATGTTATGCATAAGTACCAGGAGGCTCTTAGGCTTAATGAATCTATTCTGAAACAAAAAGCTAGGCAGTTCTGGATCAAAGAGGGGGATTGCAACTCTAAGTTTTTTCATGCGGTCATTTTGGCTCGGCGAATTGTCAACACCATCACTGTTTTGTTAGATGAGGGAGGTAACTCTATTAGTGGGCATGAACCAGTGGCTACACATGTGAGGGAGTTCTTTGTGCAATGGATGGGCAGTCCATTCGATTCAGGGAATAGTTTTGGGGTTCGGAATGTGTTGGAGTATTCTCCCCGTCCAGATAGTTTAGAGAGATTAGTTGCCCCGGTCTTGACATCTCTGGTGAAGGAGGTCTTGTTCTGACTTAATGGCTCCAAAGCACCGGGTCCGGATGGGTTTTTGACTAGTTTTTTTCAACATACCTGGAGCATTATTGGTCAGTTGTTCGTAGAAGCGGTGCTGGAGTTCTTTGCTTCAAGGAAACTGCTTCAGGAGATCAACCACTCTTATATATGTTTGATTCCCAAAAAGGAGAGACCGGAGTGGATTACAGACTATCGTCCAATATTGTGCTACAATATAGTGTATAAGGTCATAGCTTCTATTTTTTCGGGGCGGTTAAAGGAGGTTTTGGCTTAAGTTGTTAGTTCTGCTCAAAGTGCGTTTCTTCCTTCCCGAAGTATTAGCGATAATATTCTGTTATTGCAAGAGTTGTTGGGGGATTATCATTCCGGTAAGAAGGTTCAAAGTTGCACCTTGAAGATCGATCTTTATAAAGCTTATGACACGATTGGGTGGGACTATCCGAGGGACTGCTTACAGGGGATTGGTTTGCCCGACCAGTTCTCTCATTGGATTCTGCAATGTGTCCAAACTTCCTCGTTGAGTGCCCTTATTAATGGGGTTCCAACGAAGCCCTTTCGAATTCGCAGAGGGATTAGGAAAGGGGACCCTCTGTCCCCTTACTTATTTACACTAGCGATGGAAGGCTTTTCATGGTTACTGAATAAAATGGTGCAATGCAATGAGCTTTTTCAGTATCATCATCTCTGTAGGGATCTGAATTTGTCCCATCTTATATATGCGGATGATCTGATTTTAATATGCAAAGCTGACCAACATGTGCTCGAAATGTTGCTAAGCTTCATTGACACATTTTCCAGTTGGTCAGGCATGAAGATGAACCATCAGAAGAGTAGTATTTATATTTCTGACGATGTTCACAATCGTGAGCACCTTAGCGGATTAGTGGGGTTGCCACTTCACAGACTCCCATTCAGGTATTTAGGAGTGCCAATTACATTCGGCAAGCCGAGGTACTATGAATTCCTTCCTTTGTTGGAAAAATTGCAGAAGCGTATTACTGCTTGGCATAATCGATTCCTTTCCTTTGCTGCGAGAGTTAGCTTAACTGTTTCAGTGTTGAATAGTATGCATGTGCATTGGGTTGCTCATGTTATTCTTCCAAAAAGGGTTATCAAAGAAATAGAGAGGATTTTGAAGACTTTCTTATGGACGGGCAAAAATGAAAAATGAAAGGGAGCTAAAGTCAAGTGGAGCGAGATTGTTAAACCCAAGAGACACGGGGGTTTAGGCACCATTTCGATAACTCATATGCAACGAGTATTGCTTATGAAACACATTTGGCAACTATTTGTGGACATAGAAGCATTGTGGGTTAAATGGGTACAGATATATCGACTCAAGAGGCAGAGTTTCTAACAACTACAAATCAACTCTGAATTTTCTTGAATTTTTAAAGGACTGTTGCAAGCCAGAGATTTGGTGTACCCAGTTATTAAGTGTAGAATTGGAGATGGTGTCGCTGTGAACTTTTGGTTCGATAATTGGCATGACTCCAGTCCTCTGTGGTTGAGACAAGACCTGGCCGGATTTAGAACTAGAGTTTTCAAGGTGGAATTTGTGGTAGGGGTGGTTCGGGCAAGGGAGTGATGGAGCAGATGCAGATATGGCCATGTGATAGAGTCGGTATTGGTTGGTGTTCGACTTGGTAATGCTCAGGATGAGTGGTTGTGGATAGCTACCCTTAATGGGTCTTTTTCACCAACATTAGCTCATGCAATTGGACGAGACAGGATGGCAGAGGTTTCATGGGCAGATTTAGTATGGCAGAAGGTACTTTCTCCAAAAGCGGCGTTTTTTGTGTGGTTGTCTCTGTTGAACCGATTGCGTACGAAAGATAGATGGTTTGGTACTTTTGATTCTATTTATGTATTATGTAACTTAGTTAATGAGAGTAGAGATCATTTGTTTTTTGAATGTGTTTACACTAAATCAGTGTGGAGTCGGATTATGTTTTTGCTGGGGAGAATTCCCTCCTCTTATCGGTGGAATGAGGTGGTAGCAGAGGTTATTCAAGAAACTCGTCGAGGATGGATTGATGGTCTAATTTTTAGGACCACTTTTCATATGGTGATTTATAATTTATGGAAGGAGAGGAATCGACGGTTATATAAACATAAAGAGCACCACAAGTATGAGCTAGTGGATAGTATTGTCAACTTGATTCGGGAGGTTCTTATGGCACATGGCAGCAAGAAGGCGTCAGTTTAGCAATGAGAGGTCACTGGAATATTTAATTGGTTTGAGCTTCCAAGCTGAGAGGTTTTTTGTGGTTGTACCTCTTTACGTTTTCCAGTTGTAGGATTGTACAGTGTAGTGTTTGGTTTTTGGTAATATAATGTTCTTAAAATTCCAAAAAAAAACATTTAAATTTAGTGGCAGACTACCTAGTTGGTTATACATTTTTTTTCATTGTGTTTTATGTTATTATATGTTGACCATATATAGATAAAGGCTATAAATGTGACAAACTGTTATTTTCAATCTGTATATAGTTTGAATTATTATATATGATCTTTTTTTTTCCTTAACCTCTCACATGTCCAACTTCTTATTTATGTTTATGGGTGTAAAAAAGGTAAGTAAGTACACATTACTTGGATAATGAATACGTGATTCCTTTTTTTTCTTTCAAAATAATTTGATTACGGAAATTAGGCAATTTATTTGACATTGATTACTTCTTCCCTTACATTAAAATTTTTTAAGAAATGAAATTAATTATATTAATAAAAATAAAAGTTTAAGTTGAATGAAATATAACAATCAAAGTTGTTATAACACAAAATGGCAGTAGTAGTAAAACTACTAAAAAAACCAGCACTCAATAAGGAATTAAATATAAGGTAAAAGAAGACCAAGTCTTTGACTATAACATTATAATAATTCATTGAACTAGTTGAAGATCAACTATCTTTATATTCAACTTAGTGCAACTTTGTTAACTATAAACCTAAAAAGAGCTTGGAACTTCCATGAACCATATAATATTTGGTAAAAATAGATGTTGATTGCTATTAGGGACTTATTACAACTTATGTCTTGAGAATTTTTCTTTTTGGCTGCTTGTATTATTACATGCATATTTGTACCTATGCTTAATTCAAGACTTATAAAAAATTAGCTAATTGTTTATTGTCTTTCTTGCAAGCAGTGTTCTATATTGAGAGGAGCGTCGATAATTGCTTCTAGTAGATTAAAAAAATCAATTTTAGGTACCCACATAAACTTGGTTCTTAGATATTAGTTCTTAATTTTTCTTTCAACCCATATCTTTTTTGGTTTACTTCATAAACATTATTTCAAAGAGAAACTTTTATAGATATGTCTATAATGTTGAACCCCGAATCTTTCTTTTAAATGAGAAATTGTTGACGATTATTCATGTGTAGAAAAAAAAGGAAAATTATTGAACTTGAAATGAAATAGAAAAGATGGTTTAGACACAAGATGAGTTCATTTTTGAGGTTTGACTTGGTAGGGAATTCCTTCCTTGTGGGATGCGTGTCCAAATGTCACGTAGGACGTCGGGCATGTGATTCTCAGGGGTAGGGTTCCAACATATAATCACCGTAAAATAGTATTTCACATGATGAGAATTGAACGTGCTATTACCATATGAGAAAGACCTTTGAGAGTATAACTTATATGCATTTATAGTTAGAGGATGTGGGTTATATAATGTTTCTTTTTGACATGTAAGGGATTAGGAGTTCTCTTTATGTGATAGCGGAGTCTGACAAATAGTTTAGCATATTCTATGCTCTTTTAATGAAAATATGACCTATGATGATTTAGAGAAAATGTCATGCTTCTTTGTTTCTTATAAGGTCAATATTAAATGGGATTTGGAGTTCTTTTTATGTGATAGTAGAGCCTAATAAATGATTAACATATGATATGCTCTTTTTATGACAATATGAACTATGGTGATTTAGAGAAAATGTGATGCTTTTTTGTTTCTCATAAGGATTTATATTAAATGGGAGCAAGTATCATGCCTTTATGCTTATAAAGAGATCTATAATGATTGTGAGTTTGTTTCATACCATTTTAACAAGAAAGAGGCCTATATGAATGAGAAGGAGGTTGTCAGTTCTTTTGGGATGACCTTGCATAAAGATTGTGCCTATTTTTACCTTAAGTATTATACCCTTTAGGTTTGGAATGTGATCCATACATGAATTTCCTTTTGCTTAGGACTTAAAGAATGATAGATGGGCATGTATTTTTTTTTGTAAACATTTAAAAATGCAATACGATCTTGTGAAGATTTAGACATAATCTCATCATATAATTACTTGACCCTTATAAAAATATTCTAGGCATTCTTTAATGGAATTCCTTAAGTGAAAATAATTCCATACCTATCATTAAAGTTGTTTTAAGCTAAAAAATAAACACTTGATATGCATGAAACCAATTGCATATCTCAGGGGAGGTTTCAAAAATAAACACTTAATATGTATGAAAAAAATGGTTATGCCAAAAAACTTAAACAAAGTTAATTGTTGTCTTTGTCCATAATAATGGTTTTGCATAATAATGTTTTTTTTGTATAATAATGGCTATGATCTTGCGAAAAATTATATGATGTCTTTGTCCATATGTGATATTGCAAAAAAATGGTTATGATCAAATTGAGTTTAATTGTTCTTTTTCAAACAAAGATCGAGACTTCAATGGCCTAAACAATATTATAAGTTCTAGGATATGAAAAAATTAATAGAAGGAAAACAAAATATGCAATACACAACTTAAATCTCATGTATATATGTACCTATGTTCAATTTAAAACTTATCAAAAACTAGCTAATTATTTATTGTTTTTCTTGCAGGTCATGTTCTGTATTAAAGAGTGTTGATAATTGCCCAACCTCATCCATCTTCTTTGTAGTTTGTGATTGTCTATATATCAAGGTAAATGATTCAACTAAGTATTAATTCAAACTTAGTATTAACTTGTAGGTGATTAATTCAAACTTAGTATTAACATAAAAAATTCACATAATTGACATGATATTTCTTTGCTTAATAAACCCTAGGATAGTATATAGGTTAGAAACCTATGATGTAACTCCCATGAGGCTTATCGATGAAAAATTTCACGAGGCTAGGAGTCACAGCGAGAACTTATTTTCTCGATTTTTCTCGATTCCTCTGGTCTAACAATGTCATATACCATAATGATTATTTAAAATCAAACTTTGGAAATGAATTTGTAGGTGGCTAATTCAAACTTAATATTAACATAAGAAATACACGTAATTGACATGACAATTCTTTGCATAATAAACCCTTAGGATAGTATATAGGCTAGAAACTAGTGATGCAACTTTCATAAGGCTTATCGATGAAAAATTCCATGAGCCTAAGAGTCACAGTGAGAACTTGTTTTCTTGATTCATTTGGTCTAACAATACCATATACCATAGTGTTTACTTAAAATCAAACTTTGAAAATAAACTTGTAGGTGATTGATTCAAACTTAGGACGCAAAGCTATCGAATTCTATGATTTCTCAACAATTCACACAAAAATCTTCTAATTTATAGCTATTCGTTTAGTCCTTAAATGGTCGCTTAGTCATTTTTTGATTTATATGGATGACATTTTCTTTTAGCTGGTGATAGTTTTGAGAAAGTTGATGTTATTAAAGACTTTTCTTCGTACAACTTTCAACATTAAAGATTTGAGGCCATTAAATTTTTTTCTTGGTTGCCCCATCTACTGTTGGAATTAATATATTTAAGTAAAAATTGTGCTTTTGAACTTTTTAAGGAAATTGATTTTATTTATTATAAACCAATTTTCACTCTTTTAATTTTAATAAAAAGTTAATAAAACAATATGTTGGTGCCTTTTTTAACTTCTTATTGTCACTTCTTACAGGATATTGGTTGACCAAATTGCTTTATTTGGCTCATACTCACATATGTTGTCTATAAATTAAGTCAATATATCGATAAGCTAAGTACAATTCACTTATAGGTTGCTTAAAGGGTATTAACATATATTATGGATAATAAAGATCAAAACTTTATCTTTCCTTGTAATTCTTCCATGATATTAGAAGGTTTTTATGATTTAGAATGTGATGATTGTCCAATCACTAAGGTGGAATTGGTTGTCATTGAGTTTTGTAATTGTGAAATCATATGGTGGGATTGGTTGGTTTAGTTTTAGAGGGAAAATGTTCACAGACCTGTAAAAACTTAAGAGAAATGAAGGATCTAATGAGATGTAAAGTAAAGATTAAATGTTTTGTAAGATTAATATGGATACTACCATAACGATTATTATATCTAACTATGAAATCACTTTGTTAAATAACAATTATGTGGAAATGAGTAATGTTGATAGATTTTGCATGTATAGACAATTAACACCTGATGATTTCATTAATCCTGAGTTTGTTGAAAGAGTTCAAGCTTTTATTGATTATGCATGCTGTCAACCTACTTATATAGATGGTCCAAAGATTAGATGTCCTTATGAAAAGTTCAAATATATTCTTTTTTTTTCTATTAAGGATGACAATGAGTAAGGTTCGGTTCGGGTATTATTATACTCATATTCATATTCATTTTTTATGACTCAACCTATATTTATATTTATATCCATAAGTTTTTTAACGATTTACTACCCATATCTAAACCCATTGGATTGTTTGAATTTTTGGATATTCATCGAGTTATATAACACATAAAAATATAACTTTTAAATAGAAAATATAAAGAACATATTTTACCGAACGCTCCAAATCAAAATTACTTTAATAATAATAAGTCAAGATTTTAATTTTATGTCTTTAAAAAACCATAAAATTGAAATAATAAAAATCATAATGAAAGTACAAAGACAACTTATATTTTTCACAATCAAGAACCAGAATAAAAACTTAAATATCCTAAGCTTCAAATTGTCTTTACGTAAATTCCACATCATTCAAAATTCCATCTCTATATTATTTGCATTATTATCATCATATAAAAAATAAAATATGATGAAAAAGGTGAGGACTGAGGAGTAAAGTATGGATTTTAAAGTTGTTTCTTCTAAGAAAATATTATTATTTTATTATATTTAACATAAATATTCAAGAAAAACAGAAAAATAGAGTTAAAAAATAAGTAGGATATGGGCATCCATCGGTTCAGGTTATCACTAGACTCATATCTAAATCTATATCTACATCTATTTTTAAGCATCTATTTAAAATCTATTTTTTAGTTTTCATGTTCATTTTTCAGGTCGGGTAGTGCAAATATTAATTGGGTTGAAAACCCATTGCCGTCCCTACTTCCTATTGATGAAGTGAATTTCCATTTGTTAAGAAAACGATTTATTCCAAATTATTTTAAGTAGACATGACATGGGAAGCCATTAATTTGTAGCACCTCAATGGGTATTGAAGTTAAAACGTCAATAAATGTGGAAGAAGTATCTTTTGGGATTTGCGATATTGAAAAACTAATTTAAAACGTCATAATCTAAATGTGATGTGTATTGAAAAAATATTTTTAACAATTTGTTCAGCACCATAATGAACATTGAAGGGAGGACAAAGGACAATGCAAAATCACGAGTTGATTTGAAACTTTTTTGTAAAAGGAATGAGTTAGATAAGATTTTCGCACTAGTAAATATCCAAAAGTATGTTACACTTTGGACAAAAAATAAAAGGAAATTTTGTGTAAATGGTTGAAAAGTCTAAAGTTTTCCGATGATTATGCTTCGAACTTTGCAAAGTGTGTGAACATGAGGAAGTATAAATTATTTATGATAAAAAGTCATGATTGTCATGTATTTATGCAAAGGTTAATTCTAATTGCATTTTGAGAGTTGCTACTGAATAAGGTTTGGGAAGTTATAATATAATTAAGTTTGTTTTTCAAAAGCTTAACATCATCTGAAATGGAAAACTAAAAAGGAAAATTTCAGTTATCTTGTGCAAATTAGAAGGGATTTTTCTTTTAAACTTCTTTGACTATATGGATCATCTACTCGTATATTTAGCACACGAGACCAAACTTGTTAGTCTAGTTCAATATCGATAGATGTATCCGTTTGAGAGGTAATTATAGTCAATATTTAAGTAAAAGTTATAGCATATTTTAATCACATAATTGTAATAACCTTGTTTGTAATATTTGCATCACTTAAGAAAAATGTCAAAAACAGGGCTAGAATTGAAGGTTTGATATGTAATGTTTATTTAGTAGAGGAAGCAAGTACATTTTGTTCATATTATTTTAAATCGCATGTGTATACAAAAGAAAGAAAAGTTTTTTATAATGATGATAGGGGAGAAATGGGTGGTGTTGATGGTAACTTATCCATTGGCACATATCCTGGAGAACATACGAATGGTTAACAAGAAGAATATTAACAAAAGAAGAAATAGAGGCTACCCATGGTTACATTTTATTGAATTGTCAAGAGGTTCAACCTTTCATACAGTAAGTTTAAATTGGATTTGAAATTTACTATTTGGGTTTTCGAAGTTAGCATTGTTCACAATTAAAATACATAATAATTATATTATATGAGGAATGGTTATACGAGCTAATACCCCAAAAAACATAGGATGATATCAATAAAGTAGTTGAAAGAAAATTTCCTCGATGGTATATAATTTTTCACTTGCAATAATTGAAATGGTTGAATTATTATATCAAGTGTTTAAATGGCATTATAATATTTAATATGATAAATTTTTTATATAGGCCTCAAAAAATTCAATAGAGAATAAGTTCATATGTGATCTTACGAAAGGATCTTTACAAATTGTTAAATCGTATATAATGAATTTTGTTAATGGATATAAGTTTCACACAAAATATCATGGTCATAGCATGACAATAGTAAATAGTGGAGTTTATATACAGGAATAATTGATAGATTACTATAATAAAATTATTAAAATGCTTAAAATTGAGTACCCCGCATTGCCAATAAAACGGATGTGATATTTAAGTATGAATGGATTGATCCAACTCCTAATATTGAAAAAAAATGCATAGTCGATACAATCTGGTTGAAATCAATCAGTGAAGAAGATTTAGACAATTTGAACATTTCCTGTTGGCGATGCAAATGATCCAGGTGTATTATCCCTTTTCTCAGCTTACAATGAGATACGTCAGATTGGTTAGGCATTTGCAAAGTAAAACCTATAGGTGTTTTTGAATTACATAGAAAAGGAGAAAATAAGAGAATTGAAAATGAAACATTTCAGGAAGATGTTTATAAAATAAATGCAAGCGTAACATATGATGAAAATGAACCTTTGAACGATCCAAATAATGAGAAAAAGAAGATGATGATGATTTTAATTTACAATTAAATGATGATAACGATTAATTTGTGTTTGTAATATAATATTATATGAATAAATCTATTATTACATTAATACTATATTTTTTTATATATTTAATTTATATTATTTTATTACTGAAATATTCAACAAAATGTGAATTTTAGGTTAAAAATATGCCACAAAAGAGAAAATAAGAAATGATGTGGCCAAGGGTCAGGTTACCACCATTTGGACGAGCCAGTGCAAGTCTAGGTGAAGGATCACATTCTGCAGATGCTACAAAATTAGGTATTGTAAGTCCAGCTATTGTACATCCAGATGAGGCATTACCTTCCCAACCTACAATCCTTATACAGTTACCTTCTATACCTGTTGTTACACCATCCAGTAGCCCTGCTATACCATTCACTACCCCTATATCGACAGAGATATCAGGGGTAAATGATATGGATGAAAGAGGCGAATCCCAGCCTAGAGCTAAGGGAGTTGATGAAAGAACTTATATCACAATTGTTAATAATCTATAAGTGAAAATCTAAAAATTTTGTAATACATGATAACACCATAGGTTTACACTGAAATTATAGGTTTTAATTTGAAAATGATCTAAAATAGCTTATATATTAGGTTAGTTTCGTCTGGAATGTGCTCCAGAAATATCTGATCAAAGTTCAAGGAGAAGATAGATCTTGAGGGTTATATATGAAAGAATATCTCTCAGGCAATAAAGGATTTTTACTATCAGGAGTTTAAGATACACAAAGTATATTCTTTAATCTTTTTTATACATTAATTAAATAAATATTGTATTTTATAAGTACTTATAGTATGTTTTTCTTTTAATTTATAATGTATGGGAGAGGCGAGCTCATGCACATTATAGAAATTTTCTTAATTTGATACACAAGAATGGTGTACAACCTTACACATATAAAGAGTTGTGGACTCATTGATAGCAGCATTAGGCATCACCAGAGGCAATGTCCATTTCAGAGTGCAATTTTGTAGACAGATGTGAAGGACCAGAGGGAGAGAGTTTACTTATACACTAAAGGATCTATGACACCCAACAGAGAAACTTATAAGTATCTAAATTTTATACTTATATTCTAATTTTTGCACTTTGATGTATGAAATTTGATTTCAATGTAATTTGATGTCTGAAATTTAGAATGAAAATATATGTGAATTATAGAGAATGATAATGTTATAAATATCTGGTGTCATTAATGACTGTGTTATTGAGTAAATGTTTTTGATCAACAGGTGAAAAATATCACAAAAATAGAGGAAAATTTGCCTATTTTTTTTTGTAAATTATAATTCACTTATAACATTTTATTCTAATGCAGGAAAAATGTATGGTCAGGAAGCCTACATTATATTAACTCTTTTTTCACACCTACACTAAGAAGCATGATGATGTGACCTTCGTCAACATCCGATATAGAGAATTTAATGTATGTAAAATTTATACTTTAATATTAATTCTTAAAAATTATCACTTATTAACATAAATAATTATAATGATAAGACTAAATATAAGAAAGTATTCAATAATAGTCTCAACGCTCTGAAACTTTTGATGAGAGTCTCTTGGTGCAGTGGGTGGTAAGGACCGTAATGGAACGATCTTCGGCTTAAGTTCATTTGCAGACACATACTATTCACAATCCTCCACATCCATTACAACTACGTCTAGTAGGCGATTCACATTCAATGATAGAGTCGTTTAGCTTGAGAGCATAGTAAAGAGGCTAATGGAGTATATAGCCCAGCTTCATCATGAGGTGGATGAGTTGAAGGGGAGGTGTAGTACCTCATCACAACAGTCAGAACATCCGTTTTCACCAATTGCATAACTTAGATGAATAAGTTAATGTAAATGTTTTGCTACTCTTAAGTAATTTTATATTAATTCTTAATTTACAGTTATTTTCAAGATACTTATTGTTGTACATTATAACTTTTTTATTATCAATAAGGATAATTTTTATTTTATATGATCAATTAACTTATTATTTAGAGAAATTAAAAGTAGAAAAAAATCAAAAGATTATTAACAGAAAATTTGGGAAATTTATTTATGATAATTTCAACCACGACCAACATAATATTGTAATTCCATTGAAAAATTTAACGACATACATTATTTACCTGTAGGTAAAAGTTATCGAAGGAATCACATTTTTCGTCGAAACATTTAGCGACGAACATTGTTTGTCTGTAGGTATATTTACTAGTGGAATAAGAATATTATGTAGGTAAATTTACTGAAAGAAAAACAACTTATGATCACTACTGTTCTGACGGATCTGCAAAATGTCGTTGCTAAATGTATCGATGCAATTAGTGTGTTTCGTTACTAAATTTTCTTAGGGAATTACAAAATTTCGTTGCTAAATTTACCAATAGAATTGACATTTTTCATATCTAAATTTGTGACAGGTTAGAATTATTCGTCACTAAATTTTACCAACGACCACTTCTCCGATGACTAGTTTCGTCGTTAATTTCTGTCGTCAACTTCATTTGCAGACGGAATTAAAACCAAAATTTCTTGTAGTATTTGTTTATGAATTAATTCTTTAGTCGAAGATTTGGACTTTTAATAAATTAGTTTTGAGTTATTGGGAGAGGCTTAGAAACCTCATCCTAACACCACTATATATAAGGCTGTTATTAACCAATAAGTGATTGTCATTCCATCAAAGGTGATTCTAAAACTATTATAAGTGTTGTTGTTAACTGGCGCTGGTAGTTAATGGTGAAATTTTCATCTGTATACCAAACTAGATTTTAAATTTTTGCAATAAAAATATGTATAGTATAGAAAAATAAGGCTCGGGCTAGGCCTAGACTTTTACAAAACCTATATGTCCAAGAAAAGAACAAAATTTTTGAACATTAATAGGGTAAGGAAGAGATTGAATAACATTGATTTTAGCTTTATCTACCTCTAACCCCTCTAGTTGATCCTGTATAACCCAAAACAATACGTTATTTTATCATAAAATGACATTTTTCTAAAGTTTAAAACAAAGTTAGTTCCTATACATCTTTACAACACAAGTGCTAATTTATGCAAACAATTATTGAATGAACCTCCATACATGGTAAACTCATCTATGAGAACCTTTATAATATTCTCTAGACTCGCAACTCTTTTCCAAGTTATTTCCATTAACTATTGACATATAAAACAAATTCTATCATAATATGATACGGTCAATGGGGATAGTTGGAAGCAATTCCAGGCCCATAATTTTTGTTGTTAATTACAACTAATTTGAATATAAGTTTTTCAGAATATTTTTGTTAAAACCCTTAAACCCTTTCATGCAATGGCTTTAAATATATTTTGGGACATAACAGTAAGTGGTAACACAGTGATCTTGTTAATTTTCAACCAATACTCCATAACAACTAGTGACGATTATTGCAGCTAAAACCATGTTTCATTGATATATAACTGCTAAGGAGACAATCACACATATGGTTAAAGTTATCTTATTTAATGTAATTACACTTCATTTACTGTAAGGCTTACATAAGTTTTTATTTGGAACATATTTATATAATTTCTTTATGTTTCAATTTAGTACCTTTCATGAAACCCTCTAGCAACTATTGTAATTTTCACTGAACTTGGTCCACAACAAAGCTAAGTATTTCTGGACTGTCATAACTTTTATATAGCTCTACGACTTTAAGGCAAGATTGTTCATAATTTGTTTTAAGTCACCGTAAGTGTTAATTAAGGATCACATCTGAATTTCTAAGTTTTAAAACCAATTCATCAAACTTTCATTTTTAACAGAGCTTTCATCGAACACTCGGTACGCTACATAAATTTATCTCTAATTTGTTTCAAATCTGTTGTCTTTTTTTATTATTCACTAACATTAACATAGAACAACAAGCAACCCGTTAACAACCAAAATAAACCATCACAACTCAATCCACACAAACAAAACCAATAAAAATAAAATCATTTAACAACACAAAATAAAGCAAAGATGACATGAAGAAGAATAGAAAATGAAGAAGAAAACAACATAAAAGAAGAGAAAAAAGGTCCGTGTTTGTCGATTTTAAAAGAAAAATGACGATTATCTTCTAATTTAAACGACATTATTTTTCTTAAGTTTTAATTTACCGATAGAAATTATCTCTGTCAATAAATTTTGTTGGAAATTTTAATCAGGAACCATTGACGTCTATTTTTACAATGACATTTGCTAATCTGTCGCTAAATTATGTCACCAAAGTTGGTTGTAACATTTCGTCTTCTTTTAACAATGGATTTTTTTTATTCCGTCACTACTTTACTACGGATTTTTTTGTTAATATTTTGTAATTTTCTTGTAATGTGTCTTTCCAAATAGGTGATCATCTCCATTACTTTGTAGAAATAAGATGAAACAAAATTAAAGCAATTTATCTGGATATAACTCAATTTAAAAGAAGATAATGGGTCAGGATTGAGCTGCACGAGAGACTATAAAATTATACTAGTTCTGTCATTCATCAACATAACGCAGTTGCTTATGGGTGACACTAGTATTTACAGTGATACCACACAAAAAAGAAAGGGATACACGGAGGTAAAATATGAACCGAACAGACAACAGCTGAGGCCAAATTTAAGAAACAAACGCAAATCTCAGGATATGGAATGCCTCCGGTCTTTGCTTCGTTTTGTTTTGGTTTTGGAATTGGAGGTTGTGACTCCATCAGCTCGCACAAAAGGATAAAGCTTACCAAGCTTTTTTGAGACAGAGTTTATGAATGACTTTCGAGGCAAATGGGGTTTCTCAGACGGTGACATTGGGCTGCCTACAACTGATTTGTGTGCAGAGTTTTCAATTTCTTTCAGCTTCATCTTCATTTTCACGAGTTCCAATTTCAGGTCTTGGTTCTCTCTTTTCAAGATTGAGAGTTCATCAGAAACTATGTCACTGGGATATAAACTCAGTTTAGTAGAAAGACCAGGGGAATCTCCACCTGTGAGACTGAGACCACTATTCATAGCATCTCTAAGTCGTTGTTGCTCGTGGTAAAGCACTTGAACCACCGTTTGTACGGGAAGGCGATCGTTCTGAGCTGCATGCGCGCAGGCTTCTCGAGATAGTTTCTGGCAATCCATCAAGCTGCAAACTTTCTTCCTCTCCAAATCACTTAAAGCAGGATGAGCCTATTGATCAAAAACTCAAAACTTATGCTAATGGAAATCCAATTGAAGACATGTATAGTGATCATTTCAGTTGGTGATTTTCTTGCTTCAACATCACAAAGTTTTGGAATTTCAGTAGTCTGATAGAACATAATGTATTGTTCGAAACATAGCACAAAAATGTGTTTCAAATCCTGCTGAAATAAAGGCGAATTCATGTAAAAGAGATTGCACCTTGAGGTAGATATCTGTGGCCCTGTACATTCCATCTTCTGTTACCCTTGATTGTTCTGGTATAAGTTCAGCAATGCCAATGAATTTTGCAACAGACAAGTTACGATCGGAAGCTATTTCTGCTAGGTAGTTCTCCATCAACTTTCCAACTCGCTCCATATCATTAGGCAACGATGAAACATAATCATCGTGTGGTTGGTGGTGTCCGAATTGGTGCCCATCCACTTCGTATTCAAGGTAATTCATCATTATCCTCTGAACTGTATCCACATCAAACAATGTATCTCCTGTGAATGAATAGGAAGGGATCAAGAGATCGTCCAAGACCGCCTGTCCTAATTGTAAAGCCATCCTCTTCTCCAAATCAAGCCTGCAAGCAACTGTTGTCTCCAGGTATATCGCAGCTCTAAGCAACATGGAAAGGAAACCAACAGACAATGCATTTTTCTCTCTTGGCAGAAGACTAACTATTGTTTCTAAGACAACTCTCTTCTCATGTTCTTGTCGTGGTTCAATCTTCTTCCTCCCCTTCCCGAACGTTTCCTGCTCCAGAAACAAAGATGTGAACAAGAAGAACGACACGATCGAATCAAGTCAAGTTTTCAGGTTGCTATCTTACCAAACCTCGCAGAGCTTTCTGGGCATAGAGCATAAGAATAGGTCCAAGGCCATATTGTTTAAACCCTCTAGCCATCATAGCAATCAAAACCCTTTGGAAGATATCAATCCTGAGAACAGTTAAATCTTCAGCCCACCAATCAACTATAGTCTTTGGCTGACACACCGTTGAAGAAATTACTGCATCACTACTGTCAGCTGATCTACCTAATGTGGAAAATTGACTCTCTTTGCAGGCTATAAATGCTATCGCATCTATACATCTGCTCACCAATTTCACTTTCTCCGCCAGTGGAATGAGGCTTTCAGATAGATGCAAGACAGAAACTGCCCCTGCAAGGCTTTTTAGTGCAACTTCATTCAAATATGCTTCAGTTCTTGCCACTAAGTTTCCAACTGCGTAGTCCTCTGTCATCTCTAGATATTCTGCCACGCATCGGAGCATGGCGATGTTTTCTGTACTTATTTCAAAGTTGATTCCATAGCAGAACTTTGCTGCAAGTTCAAATGCTTCTGCTCCACCAGTGATATCTGGAAGTCGGATCTCAGAAAGATCAGAACCACTAGATTCTGATACCAATTTTCTTATGTATCCACACTTGGACACCAATGGAAACTGCAATTAAATTACGAGTAAATTGAAAAATCAGCAATGCCAACTGAGGAAGAAGGCTGAGATTCTTTAAGCTGTGATGCATTGTTTTTTGATGGTAGTTGGGGATATAAATTAGAAGACAATTCATTTTAATGATTATATTTCTATCATTCTCTTCGAGCTCTATGTGATTATTTAGACCAGGGAAAAGAGTATTCAGGATGGACTCACACCTTATGCAATGAAAAAGAGGCTCCTCCAGCATGAACTGTAACGTCACTGGGTATTTCCTGAGAGAATATCCTGTACAATTCCATGGTTAGAGCTCTATCTCTATTATTAAGTAACAAGAGGCAGAAACATTCTACGGGGGAAATGACGAAACAGAAAGATAAAGTATCAAACCATTCACTGGTTCTCTTCATTGCAGAGGACAGAAGCTCCATCTTTTTGGTGGTCATGTTAGTAGTGCTTGTGGGCACAGATTCTTTCTGATCAAGTCCTACCATTGCAGAGATACAGAAGATCTCTAAATGATCATGTCCTAATCAGGGGCTCAATGATAAGCCATGACAAAGGCTGTGGTAAATGAGCTTGTCTATCCGCTACCCAGTTCTCGGTTGCCTCTTTTTAAATTCTCCAGCACGAGACTGCACTGGGCAATAATGAGAGCTCAAGCTTCCATTTCCCTGTAGCACAGTCTACAATCCATTTTCAGCCTCAGAAACAATAATGACAGGTTATGAATTTCCAATACTAGGCTTCTTGGATGAAATATTACGGCGTGTGGCTTGGGATTAAGAAGTTGGATCCAAAGGATGAGAGCCCATTGGAGACCTAAAACAGGAGTTTCCACGTGGAAATTATTCACATCCACAAAAGTTTGCATCTTTATTTCCTGTTATATTGTTTGTATGCATAAGAGTTCAGAGAATTAGGATATTTAATATCTAATTTTTTAATTTATTATTATATTTTTAATTTTTAATATAACAACTAATTTTTTAAAATTTATATAAATCAAGTTAAATTTTACAAAAGGTGTCGTCTTGTAATTGGTTATCACCTCAGTGCCTTTTTTAGGAAGTGGTTCAAGTCGTCTAAAGGCAATCTGTTAGGTGTTAGACATCTTCGAGATGTTCTTGGAGAAATGGTTAAGTGAGGGCATGAGACTACTTAATTAAGAGTCGTTCCAAACATTCCGGATGGTTGGGTCGATCGTTCTAGGTTTAAGTTCAGACTCAGAACGGCGTATGGGTCGATCGGTCCATTCTTTAATGATTAACCTAATTTTTTATAATTATTAGTTATATAAATTCATTACCTCATCATAAAAAAAAAGGTACGATTTTCGAGAACTCTAACACTCTTTATTCACTAGCCATCAAAACTCTCACAAGAAACTGACTTGAGCATCGGAGGGGCCTTCCA
>JANZLF010000222.1:4904937-4922381 GCA_026546835.1 Erythroxylum foetidum
ATTTATTCATAAAGTCTGTACATGACTATGAACAAAAAGCGCTAAAGGGGATTGCCTTTAGGGCACTACTCTAACAGTTTCAACTCTGTCGACGTCGTTTTGGGGCAGAATCTTGGAACAGAGTAATAAGCTAGATTTCAAAACTGAAATCGTTTTTGGGGCCTTTGATTCAGAAATGGGAGTGCTTGTGAAGAGCAGTGGCTGGGAACCGAACCCATCGATCTACTTATTCATATTTTTGGGTTGCTTCTTCTCTTCCAGTCTCCTTCCTCGGCTCTCCAAAGACTCCATTTTTCTCTCTGCTGCTTCGTTTCTTCATTTCAACCAGAAGTTTATCTTTTTGTTCTCTCTAGCTTCTCTCATGGAAGGTCTGTGGTTGCCTGGTTGGTGTTCGGAGAGTTCGAGCTTGTTCACTACTCCACACGACTGATGTACTAGTTTATGCCCTATGATCATTATTTTAGCCACAAAATAATTTAAATACATTATTTATCATAAACTCTACGAGATAATTATATGTGACAAATAAAATTATATAAGATTATAATTATAAGATTGAAATTATAATTATGAGATTTATATTGCATTTATATATTATCTTTAAATTATTCTTAGTTATTATTCTATTAAAACTAGACATTAATAAAATACAAAAAGACTAACAGGTTATGTTTTTCATTATAAAGAAGTAGTCGATCTCATAGGCTAAAGTATGAAGATATTTAAACAAATGTATAAGTGCTTATTAGAAAGCAAGTTTATTAAACTGGCTCGATATGAGAAATCTATTTATAACATTATTTGTATATTTATAAAATTCTCATTGTGATGATTGTACAATTGATCTTTTGATTTGATGTCTTTAAAATTATCTTGTATATGGATTGCTATATTTTGATACTCTTTATGACCTATTTAATCATGAGTTTTTCAATCATCATTTATTAGATGTAACGTGAACTATATGGAAGTAATTGTATGATCAAGATAGGATTTATCATTCTAAAGTAATTAGGAAGAATACTCTGTTGTTCTTGATTAGTATTAATTCAAGAAATCCTTGGTCAAGATGGAATGACACTTTCTAAATAGTTTATAAATGTTATTAATTGAATCGATAGTTAATGACGAAGAACTAATATGATTAGATTAAAAAAGAGTCGACTTTAATTCCATGTTCTGTCTAATCAGAACATTATATGATGAAAGAATTAAATTATAGGAAAAAATTATGCATAAAAAGGTTAGTCAATACCATTTTGATATTTTTTAAGTATTTGGATGGTCATGATGTGTTACTAGAAGTTAATATTTATCTATAATTATAAATTGTTTAATTAGATAATTAAAGATAAATTTAAATTTTTTTAATTTATCTAATTCTAATTGAATTATAATTATAATTTATAATGAGTGTCAATATATTTGAGAACCTAACGAATCTCACGAAAAAATGGGTTGAATGGACTTGATTGTAATTATTATTTAATTAAAATGATTTGTAATTCTAATTAAATTTAATTGAAATTAAAATTAAATTATTAAAATGTCCAAAACATGTTATAAATAGTTTAAGTTATAATGAAGCTAGTATTTTTACTTAATCCTCTGAGTTATAGAGTTCTCTTAACATGTTCTGTAAATACCGTTAGCGGTCAGACATATGTGTAGTTACAGTAGTTAAGATAGATCAATTTTAGAAACAATTCAAAAAATATAACAAGAATATGAGCAAGTTTTAGAACAAATTACGAATTACGATTTCGTTATGTTATTTATAGAGTTAAAAAGATTTTAACTTTTAAAAAATCAAATATGAAAAATGTTTTATAATGATTACTGATACAAAGGTCACCTTTGGGACTTGAACTTTCACCGATGCTGATCACCAACACCCTCTATATGACAGTCTCACTTAGGTCCATTTAAGCAAAGACTCAGCCTTCAACGACCCTCGAAGAGTTTACCTCTCACACACTCGAAAAAACATTGCTATGAAAGCAATAAGAAAGAAAGGTAACAAGGAAACACAGAGATACGGTTAAAAACTAACTTTATATACTTTCCCTCAAAAGAATACAAAGAATGCTCTCTTTGATTGAATGAGAAGAACAAATCTCGAATGAACTATATATAGGCATCTAACTCGGAGTTCAAGTCACATTCAGATTCTCACTAAATCCGAACTACCTAAGATCGTGCTAAGATCACGTCTATCCTTATCAGATTACATCACGTGGACTAATTAGACGACACCCCGTCTAAATAGAACTCTAATTGATATGATAAGATAAGATAAGATAATAACAAGATAGAGTTTGCATTCAACTGGAAAACTAGCATCCTTATCTTCGAAGATCTCTACTATCTTCAGATGTTTAGTTCTACTACAACTCTAACTCCCAGTCATCACCACATTATCCAAGATCTTCCCACAATCGCTATCCGTTGATGATGCAGTATGATCTCGTCGAAGCTCACTAGTACACTGGCCTGATTCAATACTGCCCACAACAAGTTCGTTATTTGTAGTTCATCCATCCGAGCATGGGCTAAGTCCTTAGTTCGTTAAGTCCTTAGCCTGGGTCAAGTTAATTTTCACAAGGTCTGAGACTCTAACAAAATTCGTACCAAATCTGATCCTACTTGCCCACGTTTGCCTTAGTGTTTTCGCATATCTCTCTCAGGCATGAATCTAGCTAACCTTCCTCCTAAAGCTCCCCATGAAGGTTGTTGAGAAGTACTTCGAAACTTAAGGATCTAACAGTTATCGTGTAGCTATTTTCTTCGGTTATCTAGTAGGAATGTTCTCCGATTTTATGCAAGGACAGAATCTCCTTCTTCGTTTGTGTTTCTGTTTCCAAATGTGATTTTGGTGTTCTGTAGAGGTCAAAAGATAACTTGTTTAGTTTTTTGCATTCCACAGCTTGTTGTTGGCTTATGGAAGAAGATTGTACCGCATCCTGGTGTGTGGTTAGCGAGCGTCTGTTTGTCTTGTGCCATGTCGAATCTTTCATTCAACTTTAAGGATTGGGTGGCTATCGAAAATGATAAGGTTTGTTTTGTTTCTGCATTTGCAATTTGTTCTGCTTTGGAGTGTCTCTCCTTGTATTTATTATTGAGCCATTTTTAGTTTTGTATTGTTCCTACTTTGCATTGCATGACATTTTAGAGTTTCTTCTTTTCAGCAAGGGTACAGGCAAGATGCTCTAAGTGACTCATTTTGGTTGATGACTTTCGTTGAGTCTGTGACCTTAATTGGAATTTAGGTACTCGCAAATTGGATGGCAGGGAATATTTTGGAAACTGGGGTGACATCCCCTTCAACCGCTAAAATAATTCTAGCAACACTAGGCGTCATAAGTTTGACCAAAGGGCGGAAAGAAGCAACACAAACTATATCGTCTAAGGATTACAGGATTTCCTATGCCCTTCTTTTTAGTGGCAAGGTTCATATTGCTTTCCTTCTGCCAACTAAGATTATGAATGTGAAAGAAGATGTGGAGAATGTCTTCTGTATTGATTTCACGAAAACAAAACTCTAATTGTATGTACATGCAAAGAGCTATTTATACTAGGAAAGGAAAAAAAAACCTATTGGTTAAGACTCTGCTGTACTTAGGTTGTATTTACATTGCAGGTATGAAACAAATGCAGGGGAATAGAAGGGACAACGGCTGGCTTGGTGCATGCGATGGCTTGGTGCAAGCAGTAGCCGATCTGTGTATTGTGCACTGTGTTTGTGTGCTATTGACAAAAACATGGAGGTACAGATATGTGATTGGTCTGGACCACTGCATGACGTCCGACTCATAAGAAATATTTGGTCCAAGAGATGCAGACCAGACCCATAAGAGTTGCTGACCCAGAAGAGAAATCGATCCAGTCTTTAACACTACCCCTTCAAATCGAAGACCCGGAGGCATGCACGGGTCTGAACTTGGAAACTAGGGATTCGAACATGCGAGCGGGGAGTGGCTTCATGAAGAGTTCGATGATCTGTTGGTGGCTGCGAACGTGTTGAAAGTCCAGAAATTCCAAGTTGACAGCGTCGCGAACTAAGTGGAGATCGATCTCCAGATGCTTTGTTCGCTCGTGGAAGACAGGGTTTCACGATATGTGTATCACCGCCTGGTTATCGCAAAATAGAGGTATGGTTTTTGTGATTTTTACCTGGAAACATCTTAATAGGTGTACGATCCACTTTAATTCGCATGTAGTGGATGCGAGGCTTCGGTATTCTGCTTCCACTGAGGATCTGCTCACGGTTGGCTGTTTCTTCGATTTCTAGGAGATGGTCGAATCACCGAGGAACATGCAGAAATTGGTTAGAGATCATCTGCTGTAAACACAACTTGCCCAGTTCGAATTGGAGTAGGCGGTGAGTTCTAGGGTCGAGCTTGCTGGGTAAAATAGACCCTGATGTGGGGTTCCTTTGAGGTATTTCAAAACACGTTTCACTGCTTCCCAGTGTGGTTTCCTTGGCGTTTTCATGAACTGACTCAGTTGCTGTGTAATGTAGGCAAGATCCGGTCTGGTGAAGCTCAAGTATTGCAATCGACCGACGACTCTTCTATACTGTTCCGGGTCTGTAAGTGGCTCACCCTCATCAATGGTAAGTTTGCTGCCTGGAACTATCGGTGTCTTGCATGGTTTGCATTCTAGTAGGTCTAATTCTTGTAGGATGTCCTTCACGTACTTGATTTGGCTGAGTAGTGTCCCCTCTTCTGACCATGTGATTTCTACTGCAAGGAAATATTTTGCATACCCCAGATCTTTAATGGGGAATTCTTTATGCAAAGCCTGTTTTGTGTCATTTAATAGTGTCTCATTTGTGCCAGTAATGAGAATGTCATCTACATAGATGATAATGGCAGCAAAGTCATTCCCCCCATCTTTAGTATACAGGTAGTGATCTGCCTCTGTCTTGTTGAAGCCTAGAGTCTTCAGAGTTGTTGTCAATTGTTTGTGCCATTGTCTGCTGGCTTGTTTAAGCCTATAGATTGATTTCAGTAACTTACATACCTCTCCTTCTTTGGCTTTGGCGTATCCTTGTGGGAGCATCATGTAAATTTCCTCTTCTAAATGACCATGAAGGTAAGCATCATTGATGTCACACTGAATTATAGGCCATTTCCTGATAGTTGCCACAGCCAAGAATGTCCTGATTTTTACAATTCTAGCCACTGGGGAAAACACTTCTGAGTAATCTATACCTGCTCTTTGGTTGAAACCCTTGGCTACTAGCCTCGATTTGAGTTTGTCAACTGATCCGTCTGGTTTGCATATCACCTTATACACCCACTTTGAAGCTATAACTCGTTTGCTTTTAGGCAATTTAGTTATCACCCAAGTTTGATTGTCTTCAAGTGCTGTCAGTTGTGAGTTCATTGAGTCCCTCCATTCTTTTGATGTACAAGTTGTTTCATAGGAAAAGGGTTCGAAAGTGGAATTGACATTACCTATGAACTCCATGTACGGCTGTGTGTGGAATATTTGGGAATGTGACTCCTTGCTCTCTCTTATTCCTGCAGGACCAAATACTGGTAAAGCATCATTAGAGATGTTAAGGACAGAAGTGGATTGATGAGCAGAAACTTGGAGGACATAATCATTAAGGTATTTTGGCATATTGTGTGTTCTTTGGCTTTTCCTGACTTGATTGTTTGGGGCTGCATGCTGTTCGGGTGAGGTATAGGGTGAAGGTGGGTGTTCAGTGTTTTCTGTGTGATGTGTATTTGGATTCCTGTGCATATCATTTGGTAGTTCTACTGGGCTATCAGAGGTGATGCAAGGGAATAATGGGGTTGACTCTTGTGCTGGTTTGTTTTGGGCATTGGCAAAAGGGAAGGTGCTCTCATGGAAGGTCACATCCCTAGAGCTGAAAGTGTGTTGTGTGTCAAGGTCCATCACTTTGTATGCTTTATAATCTGGCATGTATCCGAGGAAAACACACTTTGAGGCTCTAGGATCTAGCTTGGTCTTGCTTGGGGTTTTGTTTAGTGCAAAGCATAGGCATCCGAAGGTCTTTAGGTGTTCATAGGTTGGTCTTTTTTTGTGTAGTCTTTCGTATGACGTCTACCATTGCAATGTCTTAACTGGGATTCTATTTATGAGATAGGTTGCAGTAAGGAGGGCTTCTCATTAGCTACATTTACAGTTCTTTGTCTCTCAACTGTCTGCATCATTGCATATGCTTTGTTTGCCAAGGGCAAAGGTTCTATAAGCATGACTTGGTTTACAACATGCTCATATTCTTCATTCAGGCCTATCAGGAACTGCACTAGTCGATGTGTGTTTTCTCTGGTGTTGACTGCTTTGGCAGCCTCATAGATGCAAGTTGGTGTCGGGCTTATGTTAGACAAGTCATCCTAGAGTTTATTTAGCTTAGTATAATATGCTGAAATAGAGAGGCTACCTTGTTTAAGTTGACTGATCTCCCTCTCTATTTGGTACAGCAGTGGGCTGTTGGCTTCCCCGAATCTCTCCCTGAGCTCATCTCAAAGTTCCTTGGCTGTAGAGAAGGACAAGAGTGCATCCCCAAGCTTCTTGTTCATTGAATTAAGGATCCAAGATTGGACCATGGAGTCAGCCCTCTTCCATCTGGTAAGTAGTGTTCTGTTTTCTGTTGGTTGAGTGCATGAACCATCAATAAAGGATAATTTGTCTTTGGAGTAAAGGGCTATCATCATTGCCTTGCTCCATGTTAGGTAGTTGTTTCCATTGAAGAGGGTGGTGACTAAAACTGCCCCTGGATTTTCTGTGTTGGTGATAGAGTATTTATCAAGGTCTATGGAATCATGGTGGCTGGAGCCACTTTCAACCGTGGTCGACATGTTGGGTGGTAAGTTGGATCAGACCATAGGCTCTGATGCCATAAAAGAAGATGTGGAGAATGTCTTCTGTATTGATTTCACGAAAACAAAACTCTAATTGTATGTACATGCAAAGAGATATTTATACTAGGAAAGGAAAAAAAAAACTATTGGTTAAGACTCTGCTGTACTTAGGCTGTATTTACATTGCAGGTATGAAACAAATGCAGGAGAATAGAAGGGACAACGACTGGCCTGATGCATGCGATGGCTTGGTGCAAGCAGTAGTTGATCTGTGTACTGTGCACTGTGTTTGTGTGCTACTGACAAAAACAGGGAGGTACAAATATATGATTGGTCTGGACCACTGCATGATGTCCGGCCCACAAGAAATATTTAGTCCAAGAGATGCAGACCAGGCCTATAAGAGTTGCTGACCCAGAAGAGAAATCGATCCGGTCTTTAACATAATGTTAGTGAACACGTAAATATGACATTGATTGAAACTGGTTTTTGGTCAAGTCTTTATCTTCACGAACATAACAGCAATGGGACTGGATATTCGTCACTGCCAATAATCTTTTCTGCTTGTCAGATAAAAGGATGTGGCTACTAGGACTGGCTCACGCTTCCATTCAGTTCTCAATTGCAGTCTTCAGGATCCTGTGGGCTTCAACGTTGTTGGTAGGATCACTTGTACGTTGAAAAACAGTTGTTCAACAAAGTTACATTTAACATTTAGTGAGTGTTAATTCTTCCTAATTATGAAACATTATTCATTTCCTGAAGGAAAAACAAAATTACAGAATAAGGTATAGTCTGAGAAAACTAATGAATTCCTCCTAATTATTGTATAGTCTGAAAACTCGATCAAATTGTTTTTCTAGAGAATGTTTTACATCGAAGTCTGAAGAGGCCTACCAGTCAACCATCTTTAGTCATGAACTGTAACATATTTTCATTTGTATGGCATATTTGAAGGGGTTGGCTCTCTTAAAGACGTGGAGTGCTGATTTTTCTTTTAGAATGCTGTATTTATGGTCTAGTCTAATCAAAGTAATCATGAACAAAGCTTAAGAGGATGAATAAGTAAGACATTAACTTCTGGTTTGCAAGTACCTTAGATGATTCTACCACATTTGGACTGGGACTGATGGAAGAGAAGTAAATCTAGGTCTCATGTATCCATGCTCGCTGGCTCAAAAATGCTAGATATCACTGTATTCCCATGGTTGCTGAGTGGTTCATCACCACCTAGGACGGAGGATAGCCCGGTGTATACGTTTGTTATACTGGGATTTGTATTGTCAATAGTAGCATATGATTATCAGGTATGAGTTCTTTTATACAAGTGAAGTGTGTACAAATGACAATTTTATTCTGGTTCTAATAGTAACGGGTTATATTTGGTTCTGTTTATTTTTTTTCTTTGCAGGAAATTGGATTTTTAGTGTTACTTCTCTGCCTATTCCATGCCAGTTTTGGCCTGATTACACCTACATTGGCAAGGTTGAGGGCCATGTATGACAGGTTTTTTGTTTTCATGTCAGTATTATCTTACACTAATTATTTTTTGGGACGGATCTCCTGTCCAATTTTTCGTGTTCCTATCCTATTTCATAAATCTCAACCATCCATTTATACCACATCCTAACTATTTTTTGGGACGGATTTCCTGTCCAATTTTTCGTGTCCCTACCCTATTTCATAAATCTCAGCCATCCATTTATGTCGCATAAATGGATGACTGAGGCATAAATGGATGGCTGAGATTTATAAAACAGGGTAGGGACATAAATGTTGGAAAATATATAAACCAACAATGAAAAAATGGACAAAAGATTCATCCCCACTATTTTAAGTAGGCTCGAATTGACTATTAGCATAAATGGATGACTAAGATTTGTAGGACAAGATAGGGACACAAAAAAATGAACAGAAGATCTATCCTCACTATTTTCAGTAAGCTTGAATTGGCTATTCTGCTTCTGTCACCTTAGCAGGCATGTTCCCAATGAGTCCAGATCTCCTGTCTAATATTATGATGTCCTATTCTGTCCAATGAATCTCAGTCATTAATTTATATGGGTCCCGTGTAAATTACGCGTGGATCCTACAAAATAAATGGTTGAGATTTCATGGACAGAATAAGACAGAGTAATACTGGACAGAGAATCTTGTCTCGTTCCCAATGAGTTACGTGGTAGGATGTAGGCGGTAGGCCTTTCCCTAAATCCTGCAAATGCAGCTATTCTACTTACTAACCTAAATCTCTTGGGGAAATATAGGGCTTAGACATTTCTATCCATTTTTACGTGTGAATTGCAGCACACCACCTATTGGTGAGCCGGTAATGGCTTAAATACAAGAAATTATAATCGTAAATGTAGCTTTAGTGTTCTAATAAAGTTGTCATATGATTGGTCCAAATAAGAAATGCTGCGCCAACAATGACCTCTTAAGGAAAAAGAAATAATGTTAAATAGATGTTTCTAATCTTTTAGAAGCAAAATTTGTAGTTAATTGTGTCCCTGCAAAATGTTGCAAAGAGTGTGAGCATTTCATAACTAGTATAAATCAGGGTGTAGATATTGAATCAATGGTAACAGGTACTCAAGGAAGAACTCCATTCAACAAACTAGATATTGTAGAGGAAAACAACCATGCCAGGATTGGCACAAGTTATGATATGTGACCCTACGCCCATCAAAGTTGATGATTGAAGATGGCTGATTCATTGCAGGAAATCCCTTCTACTGTATTCAAGAACAATGCAAATATTTGTGGAGCAGGGAAAAGAGAGAGAGAGAGAGAGAGAGAGCTGAAATTGAAAGTTGACCGTAGAGTATGACTAAAACGTGATTGAGCTTTCATCTGCGTAATGCAAATATATACTTGTTGAGGCACTGGTGCCTGAGCAACTATATCATAGAACAAAAGGATAAATAGAGGCTTTATGGAGACCAATTCAATTGAGATTTTAACATATGTAGATTGGTAAGTAAACAGGAAATCAGTCAATGGGGTACGGTATGCAAGAGTACTATCGGTATGCTTGTGCCTAATATTAGACCCCTAAGTTTTAATAGTGCAATCGTGCAACTTTTGACGAGTTTTGAACAATGTTTGATACTCAAAACGATAGAACAAGGCAATGATTTGTGAGGAGGTAAGGAAAACAAACATTATCAATGGAAACTCAAGAATAGTAAGCATTGCTTGCATTGGTGCACATTGGCAAAGTACTTTGGCGAGATGTAAAATTCAGACATAAACTCAAAAAAATAGCTTGAAATTGACCTTGGATTGAAGGTTAACTAAATCACATATATATGATAGATATGTGAGAGCTATAAGGACTTAATGTATGTTCAAATTGACAAACTATAACTAATGAACTTGACCTGGATAAGTATTGGACCGGACTAGTATATTATTAAAGACTTTTGGATGATTTATTATTAATGGATAAAGATCAAAGATCTTAAATTATGTGACAGATAAGATTACAGTAAATATATATTAGCTCTAAAAGATAAAAACAGATCATTTTGAGATAATAGAGTTACGAATGTATTATTCTTAGTTAAATGTAATATCTTATTTTGTTTGTTGTGTTTAATTGATTGGTGTGATGTAATTTGATAAGGATATAAATGATCTAGTTAGTTTAGGATTATGAATTGTAAATTTAAAAGTGCCTAATAACTTATCTGAGACTTGTTTCAAAACAGAGATAAAGAGTAAGGAAACACATTGAGAGAGATCATTCATTTATATACTTTTGAGAAAGTAATAAATGGTGGTTTCTATTGCAAGTCTTGTGTGTTTATTGTTGTTTTTGATAGTTTAGTGCTCTCATAATATTCTTGCAAGAGTGTGAGTTAAACATTACGAAGGTCATATGAAACAAGTTAGTTAGTCGACGATTACATGAAAAAGATGGAGTCTTGCTTAAATGGACAAGTGCAACTTGTAATATAAATTTAGCGTCTAGAAAATCTTTTATAATACCTAATAAGATGAATTTTCATACAAAGAATAGAGTATTCGTAACATTTTATTGTAACACGTAACGATACCTTAGTTACATACCCTATATTGAACGTGAAAGGGCAATAAACGAAGAAATACGAAAATACTTAATTTCGGTTTCATAACTTCAAACAAACTTTTCGAAGCCAAAATAAATGGGAATCTACTGCCATCTTTATGGGAGTTGTTTACCGGAACGTGGTTAAAATCTTTCTACAATTTTCTCAAAACGTAAACTCTCTTAACAGGTCAGAGAATTCCTATGTTTATAAATGATATGAGTAACTACAAAAAACCTTAACCTTTATATATAGCTTCCATATTGGGCTTCCCTATCATAGGCCCAATATAAGTCCAGTCTACGGTGATTGAGATCTATTTTTCACCCGAACTTTGACCCATAGATTTATATCATTTATTGAGCCACTTTATTATCTTTATCCAGATCAAATTATGTAACTTAACTGATAAGTTATTTGAAAAACCAAAAAATGCAATTAAATGTTGTCCAACTTTATGAGAAAAGTAAAAAAATGTTCAACATTCTCCCCATTGGATAATACTTAATTGCAGTTTTGATTCAAGTTTAAAAAATAGTTAAAAAAACTTGATTAAGCTACATTACTGTATTAGTCAACTAAGTTTAACAAAACATTTGATCCAAAGATAACAAAAGTCCATCATTATGTCCTATAAGGCTTTTGATACCAAAAAGTATCAAATGCATGTGTCATGTGTGACACAGATTCAATACAATCACGTATACCTAATACCTCACCGAATGCTAAACAACATTAGAGAAAAGCTTGCTTTCTCTCACCAAATGCTAAACTGCATAAGAGGAAATCTTTATGTTCTCCAACTGAATGCTAAACTATATTAAAGAACCTTTATGGGATTAAAAGTTATACCCCCTATGTCATGTGAAACTTTAAGGATATCCGTATAAAATTGTATGCATCTAAATGACATAGGCTCAAGTTCAATCTGTATATATGCCTAATGACTTTTAAATACTTAAGATTAACACAAATATTAAGACTTTCATACGTATTATGACAATGTATGATAATATGTATTACTAAGGATGAATGATGATCATCTTCATCAATGAACCATCATACCATCATAATACATCAAATGTACAAATGTATAAATGCACATGGAGCAAACATAACGATCATCTAACTAACAGTGTCTAAGGATTTCAAAACACCCATATTGTATATTTATATTTCAATCACAATTGGGTAAAGTCCTTTAGTTAAAGGATCGATTTATAGTTCCTCAGTCCTTAAATGCTCCAAACCTTAATGTCACCTTTTCGAATCAACTCCTTTATGGTCAAGAATTTGAACTTCAAATGTATAGACCCTGTGATGTTCTTATTGTTGGTAAACAACTGAGCAACAAGATTATCACAATACAACTGAATGAGTTTAGTCATTGAATCAACAACATAAAACTCATAAATTTAGTTTTTTAGCTAAATCATATATGAAGCAGCCCTATAGTATACACTCTACATACATGGTTGAGGAAATCACTCGTGTTTACTTGACACTCCTTAACGACATTGTACTATCTGCAAACTTAAAAAAACTGTAACTTTAAGTAGACTTTTAATTATCGGGACACATAGCTAAATTTGAATCTGAATTTCCTGCGAGGTTTAATCTGTTGACTTTTCTATATGTCAACTTATAATCTTTGATTCTCTTTAATTATTTCAATACTCGTTTGACTACATTTTAATGATCTACACCTAAGTTAATTAGATATTGAACAAATAATCTAACAGTAAATGTAATGTCCCGCTTACTATTTACCTAAGCATACATTAGGCTATCAATCATACTAGTATACGGAACATTCCTTATAGCCTTTCTCTTTACTTTATTATTTGGGTACTATGCCAAAAATTATCTCTCACTATGAGAAATAGGTGCTACGACAGGTTTACAGTTAAATACATTAAACCTCTATAACATATACTCATTGTATGCACTCTGTGAGAGGTTTGATGAGTGTTGAGATCTGTCCCGATAAATCTGAATACCTAGGAAACAAAATGCTTCACCAAGGTCCTTCATATTGAAATACCTAGCCAAAAGTTGCTTAACCTCATGCAATATGGTCAAGTTATTCAATGTGAGCAATATGTCATACATATGCAATAATAGGAAGGTAACTTTGCTCCTCTTAACTTTATAGTACAAACATCTTTTTAACTTTATTTTTCATAAAATCGAAAGAGGTCACAACCTTATTAAATGCAAGGTATCACTTTTGTAAGGTTTAATGTAAATCATATATTGATTTGCATAATACGCGCGCAAACCATGTTAGTTTCCTCTGGATCCTGAAATCCTTCAGCTTGTACCATATAGATCACTTTATAAAGGTCTTTATTAAGGAAAACAGTTTTGACAACTATCTAATGTAACTCTATATTATCGTGAGTTACAATTGTCATAATCACTCAAAATGTATCATTCGAGGATACGAGAGAAAAAGTAACATTAAAGTCAACATTTCTCCCTAAGTGAACCATCAAGCAACTGAGCGAGCCCATAATCGTTGAACTTTATCCTAAAATCTTTTAGGTCTTAAAACTTCATTTACAATTGACGGTTTTGCAGTTCTGCTACAATCACCTAGCTCCCAAACCTTACTATGCTTCGTGGCTTGCATCTCATCAGTAATTGCAACCCACCACAATTCCACATTGAGTTTAGAAACAACTTCTATCAAAGTAACTAGATTCGTAACATGTCTAATATCATAGTCATGTTCACCTAATAGACTAAGTAATCAGATAGGATAATAGGTCATTTAACTCTGGCGGATCTTCATAACTGAATTAGATCTTATACCTCCAGAAACCTCTGTGTGTACAGGTATAGGTTCCTTTTCCTGTACAGGCAATCCACTGGATCTAACTGTATTAATGGCGGGTACGTAATAACTATAATATCATCATCATCATCATCATCACACCCAATCTGAAGTCTCGCAGTGAAGTTGGGTCTGGAAAAGTTTGATAGTACGTAGCCTTACTCCTACATAATAAAGAGGCTATCTTCGGTAGACCTACATGCAGATGATAGTAGGGTGGATAACTATAGACTACCATCATCATAGATATCGTATTCCAAAAACTTAACTGTTTATGATTTCACTATTCTGGTCCATTCTTTTCTACAATAAAGTCGTAGCTTTATAGTGATCGGGATATTTTACTAAATAGCAATGAATGAAATGGTATGTAATTTTTCTTTATAAGGATTAAATAACCCCAGTAAGGCAGCCTCATACATGAATGTGTGCAAGGTTGTTTCCAATCTTCTAGATAATTAAGTAGAATGGCCTTGTTTTGCATTGACTTCTTCAAGTCACTTAGGGTGCAATTATGTCTTTTAGCAACACACCATTTTGCTCAGAACTACTCAGCATAGTAAATCAAGTTACTATTCTAACTGATTCCAAGTATCTAGCAAACAGACTTTTTCAAAATTTGAAACATCATGTTATCCATGATATTCTCCTCCAATGTCAAATATGACTATCTTAATAAATTTTTCCAATTAGTTCTCAATCTTTAGTTTTTACGCAAGAATACATAATTATAATGAGAATAATCATAAAAAAATGTCAGAAAATATTTAGAAATACTCAATGTAGTTGTATAAGGTCTATTGATATCTTTATTTATCAGACTCAATAAGTCAAAAACATGAGTTTACCGCAATATCTTTATTAGTCAACTTACCCCTATAGCAGGCAACACATGTTCCCAAATCATCATAATCTGGAATTGACTTTTCTTAATTAATCTTTCAACTCTAGTTCTGAAAATATGGATTAAACTTTTATGTCACACTATGTATGACTTTTCATTCATCAGGGTTCTTCTTTTCATGAACTGTTTAGCAAGATTCGAAGAAGTGTATATCCAAATTCGGGGTAAGACACATTTTATACAAACCATATGACAAGAAAGTTGTACCATTATGTTTTTCATTAAACAACAAATGTATATCAAAAGCATTAAATATAAAATATCAACCTTCTTTGTCCAAAATTGATCAAAAGATCATATATAACATGTGTCGTGTAAAATGAACTTTATAATAAGGTTTAGTACATACATTCCTCATAGATATTAAATATGCTTCTTCATTGCTTTTAACCATCAGTTCCTTCTTCCCTATATTTAACTCTATCCAGGATATGAACACCAAATACTTAATGCGACTATCGCAAATTAAATTCATAAATTGATAAGCCAAGGAGTTACTTGATGGTCTCAGTCTTTCATTTTAGACCTTATATTGCTGGCTTCTTTATGTCATGTGAAACTTTACCAGCATTGGATTGACCAGAATTAGCATATGGAGAAGATTTAAATTTTCTATCTTTGATCTTAACATACTTCATCTTTGCCTTCCTTTTAGTTAATTTGAGGGTTGTAAGAGTAGCAAGCTTGAGTTTCTCCCCATCAGCAACGCAATGAGCAATCAAAGCATTGAGATCTCACTCCTCATCCTGTGAATAATACGTTACCACCAGATTACTAAACTCTAGAGGGCGTGTATTCAGAATCTGGTGAACTATGAAGACATCAGGGAAAGAAATGTTTAACATCTTCAGTCAATTGTGGAAATAGATCATTCTTGATATGTACTCCATTACTTCCCCTTCTCCCTTATACCTTATAGAAAATAATTCTTTCATCAAGGCACTTATCTCAACGTTAGGTGAGACTGTGTACCTCTTAGAGACATTACCAAAAACTCTTTCGCTATGTTTGTGTCCACTAAACATATGGTCCACTAACCAGATGGTCAGGTATGGATCTCTTAATAGTCATAAGATATAATTTGTTAGACCGATCCCAGGCTTTATAGGCTATTTTATGAGCTTTCGAGCTCATAGATGTAGGTGAAGATGGCCTATTCGTGTATATGACCATATCAACCTTAGCTATCTCCACAGCATTTAATACATCCTCTGTTCACTTCTTTTTATTGAAATCGATCAGGGTTTCAATGGTGACATTGATATTGTTGATCGAAAATGTAATTGCATAGTAACTTTGATTATATTAGCACAAATGTAGGACAACAACGATACTCAAAGTTATTAAATAATATATTTACTGAAAATCTGATCACACATATTATGAAACACCTTTGGGCTAAATACATAATATATATAATTAGACCTCCACATAAAAGCGATCAGAGTACAAACCGTCAACTCTCATGACACTACTACCTTTGGGCGAATAGGTCACTTGAGCAACAACTTTTTTCCATCTAATGCCTTTATGCACATCTCAAAACGTTATGTAAGGCCAACACCTTTGAACAGAATAACCACACATAAAATCAGATACATCTCCTAATATGCAAGCAAAACAATTCAAAATACTAACTTGAAAGATCACATTGGTGACTACATCCTCATTAGCACTCAAAAAGTTCACAAACACAAAAGATACATCTTTATGTCATCCTACCATTCTTTATGGGCATATGGTATATGATAATGTAACATTAATAAATGCAAAAAGCCAAATGCAAAATCTCATTGTTACACACTCTTGCTGAAGACATTCTCTGAAAACTTTATTTGAGACTCTCGTAAAGAAAAAATCTCAATAGAGTGACTATCGTGCATCATCGAACACTCAAAAATGGCTTCGGAATGTCTCAATTCCTTTTTCGAATAATTATCATATGATCTTGAACATTGAATTTGAGACCCGAGAGATAAAAACTTGAAGTATCTCCCTCATGTGGTGTTCGAAGCATGAAAATTGACTTGAAATTGGGTTTAAAACATCTTAATTCTTTTTTAGAGTTAAACTTTAATTTATTACTAATGTAATAAATCCAAAAAAATGGAAATTTTCACTTTATAAATTTTTCGAACCTGGAAATCGACCTAAAACACCCCAGGACACCCTTACAGAAAATTTGATTTTTTTTGTTTTTTTTAATTACTGTAGAAAATCTGTACAGCTGATGTCAGCATGACGTCAGTCGACACGTCAACACGTGTGCCGACACAAAAACACGTGTCAGACACCCACCAACGTAGACGCGCTGGAAACATGTCTGGTGTATGATGCGCATGTGCGTTGACACGCAGACGCTCCAACCGACACTAGCACATACGTTGATCATTTCTCCACGTGCTGGGATGTACGCGTCATCTCTCCTGTGCCACTGTTCATTTGTCAGGCGCGTGTGGCACATGTGCCCGACGGTGAGGCACACCTCACCAGAAAATGACATTTTTCGGTGAGTTTTAGTTTGGATTTTCTCTCTTCCGGGCTCGTTTTCAACTCGTTTCTAAAGACTAAACACGTTTATACCGATATCATGCAATAAAAATCAAGAAAAAATCGAAAAATAGAAGTTAACTTTTCGAAAACTTTATGGAGAAAAAACAAAAAAATTGTTTTTAACCACCCAATCACGTCATCGCTCTGATACCACATGTAACATGTAACGCCCCAAATTAGGGGTTAGCATATTAAGCAAATTTAGTCCGATTTAGGTTATGTCTCTTTGACATTTTGGC
>JANZLF010000222.1:4932242-4942498 GCA_026546835.1 Erythroxylum foetidum
ATGATCTTAGTATAGACGTTTGTATCAGTTTCCCTTTTTGGATTGTTGTATTTAGCCTGTAGGGGACTGATAGACTGATCTATATTTTGGATTGATGTCATGAAATGAAAGATTATTATGGTTTTTAAATTCAGTGATCTTCATGTTAGGGATAGTATTGTATTGATGCCATGCGAGTGTTTAGTGATTGTGTGCGTAAGTAGTGCTGCCTTGCTGTTGGATATGCGTCGGAACGACCCACGGGCGTCCCGGTGTGTACCCTACGGTAAGGGGGCGCTACAGGTTCCCTAGTTTATCTCTCACTGATAAAATTTTTCTCTAACTCTATGAGTTATTACTAGTCGGTTGGATACTCCAAAAATTGCCCCTCCTCAAGATAATTGAATGAACCCATTTCACCCATAGAGATTCTTGGTCATGAAACAAAATCCAAATCCTATTGCCAAGTAACACATTATTCCAAGGAGGTAAGTGTTTAATCCCTAGGCCACCTTCCTTTTTAGGTCTACAAATGTCAAACCATTTAACTTTAGCAGGAACTGTGGAGGTACTCGACCCAGACCTAAGAAAAGCCCTAATTTTAGCCTCTATATCCTTAAGAATAGAAGAAGGAAGGATAAACACGGAAGACCAATAGACTTGAAATGAAGAAAGCACCGAGATAATCAGTTGAAGCCTACCAACATAGGAAAGGGATTTATTGGTCCACTTATTGATTCTAGCTTCGAGTTTCTCCAAAAGAGGACTACAATCCCATCTGGATAGCCTCCCAGTGATGAGTCGAACCCCCAAATATTTAATGAGAAGGCTACCTCTCTTGAGCCCTAACAGTCTTTCTATTAAAGGAGTTAAGAAATCATAATCTGGGGATAAGAAAAAGTGGCTTTTTGTAGGGTTCGTCTAATCCTAACAATTGAAAGAAAGACCTCAAACAATCAAGCAAGGAGGTCATAGAGAGAGCATGACAAAACAGTATGAGATCATCAGCAAAGAGGAGATGGTTAATTTTAAGAGATTTGCACCTCCAATGGTATTGAAAAGATGGATTGCCATCTAGACTCTTGTTCAAACATCTGGATAGGACTTCCACGCATAAAATAAAAAGGAACGGGGATAAGGGATCACCTTTTCTCAGCCCGGACTTCCCTCTGAAGAATTTGGATGGGTTTCCATTGATAAGTATGGAATAGGAAGGTGAAAAGATGCATTCTCTAATCCAAGCAACAAATTGCCCAAGAAGCCCCACTGAAACTAAAACATTGATGAGAAACTCCCAATGGATGGTATCGTAGGCTTTTTTTAGGTCTATCTTGAAAGTACAATGCTTATGAGTGTTGGAGAGTTGATAATTCCTAAGAATTTCTTGAGCGAACAAAACATTGTCCCCAATGTGACGATTTTTAATGAAAGCACTTTGATTATGGCTGACAAGCTGGGGAAGAGACTCTCGAAGTCTGTTAACTAAGATTTTAGCTATGACCTTATAAAGAAAATTGCAACAAGAAATAGGTTTGTAATCTTGCACTATGGAAGGTTGAGGTATCTCAAGGATAAGAGTGATGAACGTAGAGTTGAGCTCCTTAAGAATTTTCCCATGGATAAAGAAATTTTGAATGGCTTCAGTGACTTTTGGACCTATGATTTGCCAAGAATGGTGGAAAATTACCCATTAAAACCATCTGGGCCTGGGGCCTTATTCGGGTGAAGAGAATTAAAGGCCTCTTGGATCTCTTGTGAAGTAACAACAGCTATCAGGGAGTGGTGAGGCTTTCAAGAAGAGGAAAAGGGAAGAGAGAGGCCACAAATTCTTGAGAGGGGGGTAGAGATTTTGAACTTCCTAAAGAAAGTTGGAAATGATCCATGAATTGGTCTTGAATCTCTTCAAACCCTACTATTCTAGATCCATCACCCCCCCCCCCCCCTTGAAACCATTTAATACGGGAAGCTTGCTTGAAGAAGGATTTCTGATCTCTAAGGGCTCTAAGAAAATCCTAAATGACTACCAATTCTCTAACTTTCAACAAAGGAGATTGAGGATCTATTCTAAGCTGATCTTGAACACTGTTGAGGAGAGTCTGACAACTATCCACTCGAGAACTAACATCTCCTATTTGACTAGAATTAAGGTATTTGAGGGCCCTTCTAACCAATTTGAGTTTAGACACTATTCGAAACATCGGAGTACCTCTACACGGTTTGTTCCAAGCTTTTGCAACTATAGGAAGAAAGGAAGATTGATTGATAAAGAAGTTGGAGAACCTAAAAGGGGAGGATCTTTTTTTATGGATATGCATGGCCCTAACCATTAAAGGAGAGTGGTCAGAGATGTTAGGATTAAGGGTGACACTATAAGAGTTGGGAAACTTGGAAGCCCACGTAGGATTGATGAGAGTTCTATCTAACTTTCGGGCAACATAGAGAGGACCACTTTGTTTATTGGTCCAAGTGAAGGTTGGACCATTTGCATTCAGATAAAAAAGGGCACAATCTGCTACACATGGTCTAAAATCCCTCATCCCTTGCAAGGATAAGGAGTTGATGGGTTCCACCTCATGAGGATACAGTATAGCATTGAAGTCCCCAGCTATCAGCCAAGGGAGAGTACCTACAGTGGAGGAGAATTGGTTCAAAGCTGACTAGATTTCCTATATTGGAGATTATTAGACCCATATACATAAGTGACAAGGAAGGGTGAGGAGCAATGGATGGGAGTGACCTCTAGATGAAGGAGTTGATCAGAAGAGGTTAATCTGGTAGAAGAAAATCTATCAGTATTCTAGGCAATTACAATCCTAGCATTGGAAGCTTGGTCAAGATTGGTGAGGTACTGCCATCTATGGAAAATAGAGGAACAAATATCATTCAAAAAGGTGGGGGACTGGATTCTAGTTTCAGTCAAGCACACAAAAGCAGTAAAAAGACTTCTAAGACTAGCCTTCACAGCTAGCTGTTTATTAGGGCTATTAAGCCCTCTAACATTCCAAAAGACCAAATCCATTTTACTAACCAACCGAGCTGAACTACTTATGCTTCCTCCTAGATTTCCTATTTGTTTTAGTAGTTAAATCCCCCTCTGCCGCTCCCAGAATACCATAACTGCTAGGGACCAATTCAGAACTAGGAGAGGGAGGAGAACTATTACTTGATTAGTTACAGGAGGTACTGGATCTTCTAAATTGCCAACGGGACCTCCTTCCTTCTGGTTGTCTTCGATGACTAGAGTGGAGGATGGTACTGCCTGGAAGCCTTGACTGTCCTGTTGTCCCTTTTGTTCTACCTGAAGAGTAGCCTGAGAAGACTTGAGCTCAACAAGATGTTGTTCAATCGGGGTGGATAGGGAACTAGTTGATACTGAAATGGTGAGCTGCTCCTGTTGATTATGAAGGGTAAAAGGTGGAATTGCCTTGTCTTGCACCATTTCTTACTGCAATCCTGTTGTAAACTTCCTCCCCGTGGTTGCCATTCGTACTCTATTTTGATTTCCTTGTATGTGGACTGCCCATCGTCAGTATAAGTAGCCAGCATAACAGGCCATTTCCTTTGGAGATCCAAATCCACACACACCTTCGCATAAACAATTCTAATCATCTTAGCTATAGGGGTATCCATGAGTAAAGGGACATCTACAACACTTGCTATTCTTCCTAATTCTTCAATAGACCAATATTCAATGGGTACATTTTAGAGCGAAGTCCAGAAAGGGGCAAAACACACCACCTTTGACTCTCCACCATTCAAACATCATTTCCTTAGGAACAGAGACTTACCTTGTATGTGCCATGGTCCTTTCTCCAGGACCTCATTCATACCAAACTCAGCTTCAAATTTAAAGAGGAAGTTGTTTGAACTGGTTATGAGAATCTCCCGAAGTCCAAATGCTGCCCAGGATCGAGCTAGAGCTCTTTGAACTAAAGGAAAAGCAGGGCGCTTACCGATGAAGAAGCCAATGAGGGAGGTTTGGAATTGCACCGCTCCTTGCTTGACCAATTCCAGTGGAGGGTTAACATAGATTTGGTTGTTCTTCACTTCCGGAGGGTAGTAAGTTAGAGAATTATCCTTAGAAGAGGCACCTAAGCCGTCCGCGACAACTGCTTTCTAGGTACAAAGACTTACTGTAGGATTCTCCATCGACGTTGGAGTCGAGATTTGGGCTGAATTCGAGACTGGAGGAGGTGAAGGGTGAGGGGAAAGGGCTCGTAGGGGATAAGGAACCTGGTTATCCTTGGTAAGGGATGAAATTGAAGGAGAAGGAAGGTTAGGGTCATGATTCTGGTTTCGATTAGGGCAAGGAGAAGGGGGATTTTTCTGCGCACAAATTGACGCTGAAGGAAGGGGTTGAAAAGGAGAGCATGTTGGGGTCAGGGTCGGAGGAGAGGAGGAGGAGGAAGCCATGGGGAGAAGGGTCTCCAACACAGACCCTTGTTGGACGAACAATGTACGAATTTCATGTTGCTCTAACTTGTACCAAATCACTCTATTTTAACTCAAATTTGTTAAAATTCGTTCCTTTTTTATTACCCAGCTACAACAAGGCTTAAAAACAAATATAAACCAAATTGAATAACTTACAAGAAAAATGATCTCAAAATCATACTAAAAAAATATTTTATTTTTTATGACAAGGTTTGAACCCCAACCAAAATTCATTCCCTTTTAAGTTAAACTCGTTAACTTCGAGTCAAGTCAGGCTGAAATGGGCCATTCTAAGACCCTTTTGCCATCTCTACAAACATCTCATTAAGCTTGATGTTGAGTAATAACTGAAACCTACAATTTCATTTATTTTGATTCACGACATTAATTCAAATTCAGTCTTTTGATTTTTGAATTCGAACAAAAGTTCTTTGCACAATTGCATTAATTGTAGAGACAAAACTTGCACGAGGACACAAAGTTTATCCCCAATTTGTCATCAAGTCCCTGTCGCCAAATTACGTATTCTAGAAGTATACAACATGGGCAACATATGGATAGAATTCGGTGAACTATCGTTTGCTTGATGTCATGAAGATTAACTGATCAAGAAAGCATATAAAAGTGATTTCACTTTCAATTATTTCCGTGGTTGGGATTCTTAATACGTTTATTCTTCCAGTACTCCATTGGAAATAAGCACAGCAGATAAATCAGCTTAAGAAAACCAATAACGTGAAGGCACTGCAGGAAAACTTTGTCTATTTTGATCCAACAACGATAGAGCAAAATCGTGTGGGAAAGCGTACGTACTTTTTAGCTAATAGACAACAACAATAAGATTAACATTGTAACGCCAAAACATATGTAGAGATTCTCAAGGCATGGGAGTGTAGTATTTCCTGCAAGAAACCTCCTTACAACTAAGCGAGATCTAGACAACGGGAATTAAATAACAAACTCCATGGGAGTGAAGGATTAGAAGCCCGTAATCGAAGGGAAGCTGGAGAAAATAAATTAAGACCAAGTGACCCACCACATGTGACAATCACATTTCTGTCTCTAACTAGTACCTACTGCACAGAGTTCGTTTATAGATCACCACTTTGTACAGTAATCCACTTTTCTTTGGTGCATTAGATGTCTGATACAGGTATATTCCAATTTGGGGTTGTCTCCCATCTGAGAGCTAGGGTTAAATTAATGTTGGATACTCTGTGTACAGAGTATCCAAGATTAATTTAACCCTACCTCTGCCATGCCATGCCAAGTTTATTGACCATTTTTCTTTTCGAGGATGACTGATATCTCTAAGGACGAGAATTGACATTATAATGACCAGTGTTTTAAAACCTAACACATGATGGGAACAATCTAAACTATGGTTTAGATTATTATTATTATCCTCCTTATTAGATAAGATTCCAACCAAGTTTAGGTTAGGCTTGGAACAAACGTTAATGGAATTATAGGAAACATCAAACAGAAGTATCTTGTAACTTTCAACGTGAATTCCGATTGGAATACTATCCAAAAGTCACATTTTCATTACCAACCAAGAGGGGATGCAATGACTTCGACACTCTAGCTACTCAGAATCACAGGAATCAGCAGATTCTTGTTCCCAATCAACAGCATCCGCTCGGATAGAATTGACAAGATCAAGCTACAGTGTTCTAATGGTGAACGTGATCTCTTGGCCCACCATCCCACAAAACAATAACTGAGATCAAAACTACAATTTTCTTCGACTCTTGTACTTGCATTTGCCTTGGAAATTCCCTGTTCTGCAAGAGAGAGAAAAAGAAAGATATTTTTGTGCTTATCTATTTGGGAGCAAGAAGGTGAGTTGGTTGGGTGGGTAAGCTTCCGTACATCAAAAGCAAGTCGGGAAAGAAAAACAATTTGTGTAGACAAGTACTCGTGAACCATAACTCGTATGATTCAAGATTACCTTCCAAACTTAATCATTAATCTACACGATGATTGTAAGGAACAACAACGACAAATTATCACCGGAGCAGTAGTATATCAGATAATGGAAATTGACAAAGCACACATTGGCAGGGTGCACTATCGGAGTATGGGATTCCATAAGCTGTAAAGAGAGTTTGATACTTGCTTTCTTGGACTTACTCGGGCTTTGTTTTGATCAGTCACTGCTCTTTAACCTGCAAAAAGAGCACGCACCATTTCAGGCGGTGGATTGCTGATTTAAACAGAGAAAGAGAGGAACGGAAGACTTGAATGGATAAAAGCTGGAGCACGCACGTGACTGAAGCTAGCTAGAGGGTAGGAAAAAGAATGTTATATTGTGAGAGCTAGCTAAGCTGTTCCCTTGCTCTTCCTTTTGTCTCGACCCATTCATGTACTGAAACAGATAACGACTCTGCGTTTGTGTTTAGGTTCTATCTCCCTTTAAATGCACAGTGCACACTCTCTTGTTGTATTAACCTGTTAAACCAGAGGCGTTGGCCAAAGCCAAAGCTTCTATCTTTATTCCTTGGTTGAACTCTCAGGCACTGGAGAACGAGAGAGAAACTCGAGATGAAGACAACTACAATGTTCTTGGTCAGTTTTCTCCTTCTGGGTCTCCGCCTCGTGTTGGTGGCAGCATTGCCGGAGAACAATCGCAGAACTTACATAGTTCACATGTCCAAACCCTGGATGCCGATGAGTTTCGAACACCACACTCAGTGGTACGACTCGTCTCTCAAATCCGTATCTAAGTCCGCCCAAATGCTGTACACATACGACAATGTCATTCACGGATTTTCCACACGGTTGACGCCTGAAGAAGCTAAATTGCTCGAGAAACAACCTGGGATTCTCTCCGTGTTGCCTGAGTTGAGATACGAGTTACACACAACTCGCACTCCTCAGTTCCTTGGACTTGACAAGAACGCCAATATGTTTCCCCAGTCTGATTCAGTCGCTGAAGTGATAATTGGTGTTTTAGACACCGGTGTGTGGCCAGAAAGCAAGAGTTTCTCAGACACTGGACTTGGTCCAGTGCCCAGTAACTGGAAAGGCGTTTGTGAATCCGGCACCAATTTCACTGCCGCAAATTGCAACCGAAAATTAATCGGCGCAAGGTTTTTCTCCGCAGGCTACGAGGCCGCGCTAGGGCCCGTCAACGGGTCCAAAGAGTCCAAGTCGCCCAGAGACGATGATGGTCACGGGACTCACACTGCGTCCACAGCTGGTGGATCACAAGTGGAAGGAGCCAGTCTTTTCGGCTACGCACCTGGGGCGGCACGTGGAATGGCCACAAGCGCGAGAATCGCCGTGTACAAGGTATGTTGGATTGGTGGTTGCTTCAGTTCCGATATCCTTGCAGCCATGGAAAAGGCCATTGACGATGGCGTCAACGTACTGTCAATGTCTCTCGGCGGAGGGACGACTGATTACGACAGAGATAGTGTTGCAATAGGAGCTTTTTCAGCAATGGAGAAAGGCATCTTGGTCTCTTGCTCGGCTGGAAATGCAGGTCCAAGCTCGTACAGCTTATCAAATGTCGCGCCTTGGATAACCACCATCGGTGCTGGCACGCTGGACCGTGATTTCCCTGCTTATGCTAGTCTTGGCAATGGCCAAAACTTTTCAGGAGTTTCTCTTTACAGAGGAAGCTCGTTGCCAGGAAAGTTACTGCCTTTTGTATATGCTGCTAATGCTACTGACGCGACAAATGGGAACTTATGCATGATGGGCACGTTGATATCGGAAAAGGTAGCCGGAAAGATCGTGTTATGCGATCGTGGAGGGAATGCTAGGGTTCAAAAAGGAGCTGTAGTGAAAGCAGCTGGTGGGTTGGGTATGATTTTAGTGAATACGGCCGCGAACGGTGAAGAATTGGTCGCTGACGCTCACTTATTGCCTGCGACAGCATTGGGACAGAAAAATGGAGATGAAATAAAAAAATATTTGTTCTCTGATCCAAATCCAACGGTGACGATTCTCTTCGACGGAACTAAAGTCGGAATCCAACCCTCGCCTGTTGTTGCGGCGTTTAGCTCAAGAGGGCCTAATTCAATCACTCCGGATGTTCTGAAACCCGACATGATAGCGCCGGGTGTCAACATCTTAGCAGGGTGGTCCGGTGCTGTGGGTCCCACCGGTCTGCCAAGTGACAGTCGGCGAGTGGAGTTTAACATTATTTCTGGCACCTCCATGTCTTGCCCACATGTGAGTGGCCTTGCCGCGCTGCTGAAGGCGGCGCATCCAGAGTGGTCGCCGGCGTCCATCAGATCGGCGTTGATGACCACTGCTTATGTTGCGTACAAGAATGGCCAGAAACTGCTAGATAGTTACACTGGAAAAGAGTCCACGCCGTTTGATCAGGGTGCGGGACACGTTGACCCTGTATCAGCGCTCAATCCCGGGCTTGTCTATGATCTAACGGCTGATGATTACTTGGGCTTTCTATGCGCTTTGAACTACACATCCTCGCAAATCGCAACAGTTGCAAGGAGAAACTTCACGTGTGATGCCGAGAAGCAATACAGTGTGACCGATCTCAACTATCCTTCTTTTGCGGTCAACTTCGATGCCACAAGGATCACGAGCGGGGGCGTGAATGCGATCAAGCACACGAGAACTCTTACCAACGTGGGGCCCGCAGGAACCTACAAGGTTTCAGTTAGGCCGCAGGTTCCTCAATTAGAAATTGCGGTCGAGCCCGACACGTTGAGTTTCAGTAAGTTAAATGAAAAGAAGTCGTATACAGTCACGTTCACCGGAGGCTCAAAAGCCGCCAATAATGTGGACAGCTTTCATCGTCTCGAGTGGTCTGACGGGAAACATGTCGTCGGGAGTCCAATAGCTATTAGCTGGTCTTAGGACAACAGAAATTTGGTTTTTGGTCATAAAATTGTAGTTGCTCGAAGAGCCTGGTGAATTATTTCGTGGTAGCTATTCAAAGTTATCAAGTTAATTGATTCTTAAGCAGCTTTTGACGACATCGATTCAATGATCAATCCGAGTTTTAAAACAATGGTTAAGCGGCTTTTGACGTCATCGGTTCGATGATCAATCCGGGTTTCAAAACATTGATGAAGCTGATAACGGGGAAGAAGGCTGGACTTGACGTTTTGTTTCCTTTTTCGTGTGTGTGTGTGGAAAGAATTACTATATGTCTATATGCCATGGAGGGAACCCATCAGAAAGGTGGGCCGCCTTCTTTTGCACTGTACGGACTACAGTGTTATTGGCAATTTGTATTGCTTTGTGATATTTTTAGGTATGTACGTATCTATAATAAATACTCTTTTGAATTACAATTTCAATTTGCAAAAATTTTGAATTATTTAATTTAATTTTTAACTATTTAGTTTGATTTATTTTAATAATTTATATAGTAAAAAATTAATTAATTAATTAATTAGTTAATTTTTATAAATCAATAAATTCTTATAAATTAAAATAAATCAATTAATTTTTATTTAATAATTATTTTTCAATTAAATTTTAATTTTTTCGATCAATATCTTTCAATCATATTTCAAATTCTTTAATTTTATCAAACAATTAGTCAATGTTATGAAGATCTAATATTAGTTGAACATTTTAAACCTTAAATCTCTTGTTTTATTGGTTTAACTTTTGAACTGATTTTTAAAATATTAGCCTTATATATATAAATATCGTTTAAGTTAGGATATAAATTCTTTTATGCAAATTAATAGTTTTTAGTATAATATGTTATAGTATTAAACAATACTAAAGCTAATTTTAAATTTTATTATTGCTATATTTCAATTAAATTAACATATATGTTATAAAAAATAGAAATAATATGGTGTACCACTAATTGTAGACGCACCATTTCATAGTCAGTGTACATA
>JANZLF010000222.1:4943538-4958278 GCA_026546835.1 Erythroxylum foetidum
TAAAAATTAAAAATTGACACAAAAACTTTTGATTTCAAAAATTTTACAAGAAAATCGATTGTTTTTAATTTAATATTTCTTACGTTATTAAATCCGGTGGAGATTCGAGAAGGCTGGCTTATTAATATCCCAATTTATAGATCTTTCGGTTGGAAAAATAAGATCCAATCAAAAGAATAATTATTGATTTGGGCCTCGATAGGAATAATTGAACATGAAATGGATTAATTGAAGCCTAGTCCAGTATGAGCGGACCCAATTTAGCCACGTGAAGCCTGTATCTTATTTTTAAGAGTTGGAATTAGGGTTTCAAAATTTATAATTCATATTTATTTAAGACTTCCCCGCAATTTGAGTTGGACTTCACAGTTTTTTTTTTTATAAAAAGAGTTGAATTTAAAATTTATTGCATCGTTCAATCCTTGATGACTTATTTTAAATATATTAATTAAATAATATTAATTTGTAGAGCTTTTGTGTATCATGAATCATATTGATATAAAACTCAAATACACATAGATCTTGTTTAACAATCAGCGAATTATATTGGCTGTTAGTTGATTCTATCAGCGGTTAATTGACAATTAGTTAACAATAGATTAATATTGATAATTTGACTAGTAGATAATGTTAACTGTTTATTTAAAAATGTTTAGTAAAATTAACTGTTTAATATTAGTCATTTATGTGTAAAATAACAAAAAAGGACATAACTTAAAAAAATTATAAGGACATGAATATTATATCTTAATATTTCTTTGAATATTATCATAAGAGCTGCTCAACAACTTGGTTCGCCAATGAAAACTCAAGATATACATAAGTAGAAGATTGGTTAAAATCATATTTACAAAAGTTAAATTCTACTTAAAGATTTAAAATAAAGTTAAATTTGTATAGTGTAATAAAAAAAAATGAAATTCATGTCTTTATCAAAATATCATAAATTCTCTTCCTCGCCAAACATGTGGATGAGAAGGAGGAAGAGAGGATAAATTTATTTTTTCTATCTTTAGGTCTTTTAGCGGTATAAGTAATTTGTAATAACTTTTGGGTACAATTATCTTTTTGTTCCTTAATTTCTCATCTACTAAAGCAAAATATTTCTTATATGAGCGTTTTTTAAAACAACGGATTGAAATTAATCCACTAACTTAATTAATTTATTACTAAACATGATTATCAACGGTTTAATAGGATCAAACAATCAATTATCTCTTAGTTTGCATTTACCAAATTACAAGGCCATAGTTTAGATTTTTGGGAGCCTTATATATCTGAGTACATAATTATAATTTTGAGTGCGTATCTTAAACAATCAAGCAATAGTAATACCATCAACCTTATGATTGAGATACAGAGAATGAAGAAACGAAAAAGGGTAAGAAGCAAGTGTTTATCAGTATCGTTCTACTCTCCCCTTTCCTTTCCATCCGTATCGTCCTCAACCATAGAAGGCCAATCTATTTCTTGCCCGATGGAGAAAACGTCCTCTCATCCGCAAAGCATGTAACAAACGGACACGATCTTCTATTTAATTTTATAATGTTTTATTTTATTTCATAAATATCAATCATTTATTTATACGTGTTTCACATTTATTTATGCGAGACTCACGCGAAATTCATACAAATAAATAATTAAAATTTATGAGACAGAATAAGACATCATAAAATTAAAAAGAAATATCTTTTAATCACTTTCTATTTTAATACATCCCACAATCTCCATGTTTTTAACAGTCAAAATCCTTTGCGTATCCAATTCTAACACACAATATCAGATACCAATCACTATACGTTCCTAATTACGATAACATCCAAAAACCAATCACTATTCACACCTAATTGACTTTTCAATGTAATAACTTATAAATTGAATCTCAATTCCAATGAACCAAATTCCAGTTCGTCTTTACTCTTCTCCGAGAATTCACAGGCACCTAATTGGGCTGGAAGGAGGACCAAAAGCTGTACACTGACTGATGCGTAACATGGCGATTGCTGCAAGATGGACCATTTGCCATGCCGAAGAAACATAAAGTATCCGAGTCCAGATCTCCTGTCTAAGTTATGGTGTCCTATTCTGTCCAATAAATTTTAGCCATTTATTTATATGAATTTCGCGTGGGTCCTACAAAATAAATGGTTGAGATTTCATTGGACAGAATAAGACAGAGTAATACTGGACAGAGGATCTTATCTCAAAGTATCCCCTATAATGAAAAGCTGTAGTTTTCCGCATGTCAACCCGACACCAGCACTTGCAATAGAATAAGAGAAAGTGAGAGTTCATAGAACAGTAGGTCAGGTAATGGCCCGCCTATTGGCAGCATGTTGTTTCGGTCCCGAGAGAGAGAGAGAGAGAGTGTCCAGGGCTTTCTTTCAGTAGCTTTAATTCTTTATACTCCACATGTCACTGCCCCACTTAGCCTTTTCCTTTATACATCCTTCTCATGCAACAATTGGAGTTACTGTTTCTTTCTCCCGTTAAAAAAATCTTGTTGTTGCATATAACCATTAGATATTTGCTCTAGTTTCTTGATAGGAGGACCCAAAGCAACAGTTTCGTTGCAAGAAAATGGCATCTGATGATGAGAAATGGGAAAATTGTGAGACTTGTCTACTTGAAGAAGAAGAAGATGAAGAAGAAGCACTGTCACTGTGTGATTTACCAGTTAACGTTATAGCTGAAGAGAATCGATCAAGCGAAGGAGATGCTGAAACAACAGAATCACGTCATCAAGAAGATTTCGATTTTATTCCCTGGAGCGGTCGTCAATCTACAGAATCAGAGATGTGTGGAGCGGATGACATATTTTTTCAAGGCCAAATCCTCCCACATCGTCTCTCGGTGAGTTCAGAATGTGGCTTTAACAAATTCTCCAAGCTGGATACTTTCGACCCAGGTCGGAGCTTATTGAGGTCAGAATCTATGGATCGTTACTCGCTTGGCTGGTCTACGAGTTTCAGTAGTAGAAGCAGTAGTGGCAGAAGTCATCAATCATCAAGCAGCAATGGTAGTTCTGTTGCTATCAAAGCAAGAATTCCCAAGCCAAGAGTCTCCAATCAGTTTATTTCTCATCACCAAAGTCCCAGGCCTCAAATCAGGCAACCAGTCTCTCAGATGGGTAGAAATCCTGCTTTTAACAGGACAAGCAAATCCTCTGTGTGGAACATACTAAGACGGGGTCTTGTCCGTACACCAGAAATTGAATTACAAGATCTCAAGTTTCGTAACTCTAAGGTTAGTAGAAATAGCAGTGCTAGTAGCAGTAGTTCCAACCTTCAGAATTTTAGCCAAATTGACAACAATTATAGTCGCATTAGGCCTTGTAATAGTACTCAAGACGAGAACCTGGGAAAAGTGAGGAAACACAGAACATCAGACAAGAGAGGAGGGTTTTTAAGCGATTGTAGCTGCTCAGTCAGTGCAGTGAAGCCTGTTCCACTGAACAGGGTGATCGTTAGAAACAGCAACAGTAGTACTCCTAATAATGTCAGAAATGATAGAATTGTAAGAGAGTCCATAAAAGAGCAGCAGAAACAGCTGAAGATAAAGAAGAAAATGGCAGAACAACAGGGAAAGCAAGCAATGTCACATCATCAAACGTTTGAATGGATAAAGCAGCTTTAGCACCAAAAAATCTTTTGATCATGAGAAGGTCCTCAAGGGCAGATTCGTGAAACAGTCCCCTCGCATGCTTGCATTCTTTTTATCATTAGATATCTTTTAGCTGCAACCCCTTTTGTCTTTGTTTCCGCTTTTTCTTTAATTTGAATTCACCATTAGACATTAGTTCCTTTTTAATTGGCGTGGAGAGACACTGTACTCTAGACAGGAAAAGTCACACACATTAGGCCTTGTTTTTGTCTTTCCTAAGAAAAAAAAAAAAGCGGCTTTCGTGTGCATTAATGACTTGGAACACAAAAAGAATTGAGACCGTGGTGGGTGTAAAAGATGGAAACGGAAGGTGGTAGCGGTGATGGTGGTGGTGGAAGAAGAGAGGAGGTGGTTGTCATGATTAAGCAGGACAGTGGCCGCCTTTTACCTATGTTGGGGTGTGAAAACGGCAAGTCGTGACTGAAAAAGTAGTGGCTAGTAGGTGCTATGACAGGAAAAGACCAAAGAGCATATGACTAGGAGAGTTTGAGGGAAGGATTCATGTTTCATGTCGTTTTCTTGCATGATTTTGGAATACAGAGACAGTGGGTGTGATGTAATGGAATGAGTTGTCTGATTACCCAGGTTTACTAGGAGATCAAAAGGTTGGTTAAGAATGTAAGAGAATCCAATGATTATTTCAGTTATCTTATGTAGTTGTGTTCTGCACATGCTATGGAAAACAAATCATTATTCATTATATCACATGCGCCAACAATGTCTATAATTGAAGAAAGGATTACCTTAACAAGTTCGAGAAGATAAAAGAGTCATATGAAGGAGATTGTACCTTAAATAGAATGATTATCGATTAAAATTATTTTATTTTATTTTTTATAAATTTTAAAAATCATAGGAAATTAAATAAAAACAGAAACTAAAAAAATAACAAACAAATTTTGATTAAATTTAAAAATAAAAATCAAAATAAAAACAAACAAAATTTAAATTAGTTCTTTCTATTAACTAATTTGTTTTAAATATATTATTTAAAGATTATTTTATACACTTAATGATTTATTTAATAAGCACCCAGTTTGCTAATATTTTGAAACGAGTACATCACGAGGGACTGGCTTGGGAATTCGAAGCTTTCCCAATGAATTGATGTGTTCAGGCTTGTTGGATTGGGTTGAACAGTCCCTAAGGCAAGCAGAGCAAGGTATGGTGTGACAAAGGGATGTATACAGAAAAGGGTTGGCTAAACGCTTTGTGGTATCAAGCCCAATACTATTCTAGTAAGATTCTCAATGAGTTCACATTATTAGAGTTAGGGGTGAGCATTCGATAATTCGGGCCCAATTTTTACTGTTTGAGCCCGGCCTGAATTACCCGAAATTTTTTCCCTTACCCAACCCGAACTGGAATTTTCAATTACCCGAACTTACCAAGCCCAATTTACCCGAGTTACCTATTTATCCGGCCCGATTTATCCGAATTATCCTAATTACCCTATTTCATAATTCTTTTAAACCTAATTCGGGTAATCGGGCGGGCTCGAATTTTATCGGAGTTATCCGTCCCAGCCTAAAAATAATTCGGGTAATACCCGGGCCAGCCTGAATTACCCGAAATTTAGCATTTACTTACCTGAATTAATTCACCCGGCCCGGCCCGAATAATGCTTACCCCTAATTAGAGCAATTAAGATGCTATTGTGATTGAGTATTTTAAGAAAACTTCATCTTCAGGCTATACAAGCTTAAGGGCTAATTATTCAGAATGCTTCTATGATTTAGATATTTTTCATTTCATTACCTAAAATTTGGAAATTATTATATATTATCTTAAATTTTAAGTTTTATTTCACTCATTTTTATGTCATTATTTGTTGAGTTTTTAATTAAAAAAAAGAGAGAAACAACATTGCATGATTTGATTTAAGTATTGTATGATATATCACATATCATATTTGTGCTACATATTAAACAATATTGTGTGATTTGAGAGAAGTAACACTCAAATAAGTTCGTCCTTACATTATATATGATTTTGGAAAACAACTACTATCAAGAAAGCAGCAGCATCAAATGTATATTTGGTATAAAAATAAGTTAGCATTTAATTAAAAAATATTATTTTATATTTTAATTTTTTAAAATTATTTTAAAAATTGATAGAGTTAATCTATGAATTGGCTTATGACCATTTTTATCTAACACCCCCTTCCTCTCTAGTCTCTATCGCTTTTTTTTTATAGAGAGTTTATATTCTATTTTTTTAACCTACCATTATATTTATCTTTTTTATTAGAAATTGAGTCGATCATTAAAAGAAAAATTAGGCCAAAATTAGGATACATTATATAAAAATAAAACTTCCATGGAAGATAAGCAAAGGCCTTCATAATGAAACTTGCATCAGCCTATTCAGGTTACCAATTTTGTTTGCCTGCTTTCCTTGACTTCCGTGGTTGTATCTACCGCACTGGAATATTGTTTTAAAATTTTATCCAAGTAATTAAAAAAAAAATTCACTGGCTAAGCATTCAAAGTCACTCGTTATCAATATCAATCCATAATTATGTCATAGGAGAATGCTGCACTGTGGAAGCTGGAGCGTGGCCTTTAGAGCAACTAATTATGTTAAATATCAAAACCAAACTCCTATTCTTTTATTCTTAAACTTATGCAATTATCTAAGAAAACCAATCAGACATAAAGAGAACAACAAATCTTAAAAAGAGGAGAGAACAGAGAGAGACAGGAAAAATCAAAACCTATATTAATAAAACACTTAACATAAGATTATATTTATAAAATATTTTTAAAATTGAGTTTTTATTATAAAATTGAATAAAAATAGAGATTTTTTAAATAATTAATCTTATAATAATACAATTCCAAATATTTGGAGAGATGAATAACAAAATGTAATCGAGGTTTTTTTGGTGAGAATCTTATCTATTTCTCATTCAACCAGAAGACAAGATATATAAACAAGCCCTGTCCTAAACTTACTCCTAAAGATTAGCTAGAAACAATCAATATCTATCCTAATATAATAGACAATATATCTCACAAAATATTATCTACAAATATACAATGATAATCCACAATACTCCCTTCAAGTTGGAGCATAGAGATCACTAATGCCCAGTTTGTGAAGTAAGAATTAATATTGGTGTTTTCCCAATGCCTTGGTAAGAATATCCGTAGGTTGCTCATTGGTCGACACAAAACGTGGACAAATATCCCCTTTAACAATTGCACCATGGACAAAGTGACAATCCACTTCAATATGCTTTATTCGTTCATGAAAAACCAAGTTCTGAGATATATGCAGAGCAACTTGACTATTGCAATGTAATGATATGGGTGTACTGTGCATCATGTCAAGACTAGATAAAATCCCTTTCAACCATTGCAATTCACAAGTGGTCATAGCCATCGAACGGTGTTATGCTTCAGCAGAAGAGCGGGACATAGTATGTTGCTTTTTTTTGTCTTCTATAAATAAGATACACCTAGAAATATAAACCAACCTGTAAGTGATTTCTGGGTCATCGGGCAACCAACCCAGTTTGTATCACACCACCCGTGTAGGCACAAGTCACATTCACTACTCAATAAGATACCTTTCCTTGGATTTTGTTTCAAATAACAAACAACCTGTAGCGTAGCTTACCAATGATCCTCCCTTGGTTGTTGCATGAAATGGGACAAAATATGAACACTATATGACAACGCTGGCCGTAGAAAGCACAAACAGATTAGCTGCCCTATCAAACAACGATATGATTCTGGATCAACAAGCAATTTGCTAGTAGACAGAGCCAAATGATGATTTTGTTCTATAGTGACACTAGCAAGTTTAGCTCTCAACAAACCCACCTTAGTAATTATATCCAATGCATATTTCCTTTGACATAGAAAAATCTTTTTGGGCTTTGCACCACTTCAACACCAAAAAAAATACTTCAAGACTCCTAAATCTTTCATGTGAAAGCAATCACTCAAATAATTTTTGAATCTCTTGATAAATATGTTGTCATTTCCCATAACAATTAGATCGTCAACATGTACAAGTACATTAAGGTGGGTGTCACCATTTTTCATGGAGCAAAGAGAATAATATGAGTAAGACTGTTAAAACCCAAAGGCCTTTAACGTACCTGAGACTTTAACAAACCAGCAGTGAGGAGTTTGTTTGAGCCCATAAAGAGACTTTTGCAACTTACAAACCTTGCCTGGAGTCGAGACTTGGAACCCAGGTAACAACTTTGTATAGACATTCTCTTGAAGATCGCCATGAAGAAATGCATTATGGATGTCCATGTAATGAATCTCCCAATTTCTCGCAACTGTTACTAATGGAAATACTCGCATGGTAACCATCTTAGCTACCAGAGCAAACGTCTCAGTGTACTCGATCCTTTCAACTTAATGATTCCTAAAGATTACAAACCGAGCTTTATATGTTTCCACTGTGCCATAAGAGTTATATTTGATCTTGTTTACCCACTTACATCCTAGAGCCTTCTTGTTCGATGGTAGGTCTTCTATCACCTATGTTTCATTATTCTCCAATGCATGTATCTCCTGTTGCATTGCCTCCCACCATTACTCATCTTTTATAGTCTTACAATATGTCACAAGTTCATGTTTTGCATGTATCGCTGTAAGAAACATTTTATGTCGCAAAGAAAAATTGTTACAATTCACATATTGTGCAATAGGATAGGGATTACCTGAGGAATGATGAAGTTTAGGTGTTGATTTGGATGGACTCAATTTCTATATTGTATGAATGACATATTCGTGAAGCAAAATTGATGTCTTTTTCTATCCGTGATCTTCAACCAATAATTCCTCCGCATCCTCATGTACTTCTGGATCCTCTTATCCATTCAATTCATGTTCAGAAGTGTCATTTATTTGCTGAATGTCATGCACTTCACGTTATGTTGGTACCACACTGGATGCAACATGTTCTTCATGTAACATGTAACTATACCTTAGTTACGTATCCCGAATCAAATGTTAAAGGACAATAAATGAAAAAAAATACAAAAAATATCTAATTTTGATTCCATAATTTCAAACTATTTTTTGAAGTTGAAAGGTGTGAATCCGCCTTCATCTTCATTGGAATCGCTCATCGGGACGCGATCAACGTTTTTCTACAATTTTCTTAAAACGTAAACTCTCTTAACGGGTCAAAAAATCGTTATATTTATAAATGACATGAACAATTACAGGAGACCTTAATATTTATATACAGCTTCTATATCGGGTTTTCTCATCATAGACTCGATATGGGTTTGGTCTACACTGATTGAGATTTATTTTTTACCAGAACTTTGACCCATTGACTTAGATCATTTATTGAGCCACTTTATTAATTTTATCTGAATCAAATTGCGTAACTTAACCGATAAGTTATTTGAAAAAAAACCAAAAATGCAATTAAATGTTTTTCAACTTTATGGGAAAAGTAAAAAATGTCCAACATTCTCCCCCTTGGATAATGCTTAATTATAGTTTTGACTCAAGTTTAAAACATTTTAAAAATTCAGTTAAGCTACGCTGCTGTATTAGTCGACTAAGTTTAAAAACAAAATATTTGATCCAAAGATAACGAAAGTCCATCATTTCGTCCTGTAAGGCTTTCGATATAGAAAAGTATCAAATGTATGTGTCATGTGCAACATATATCCAATACAATCACATATCTAATACCTCACTAACATGAATGGGAAAATAGAGTGTGGGAAACTAAGATGATACCTGTATGATCTAAATTATATTATCTTCGTTTGTAGGTCTCGATTTCTCCAACTTTATGTTAAACTATAAATGTTAAACTAAATTAGAGAAATCATGTTTTCTCTCACCGAGTGCTAAACAGCATTAGAGAAAACTTTTATGTTCTCCAACTGAAGCTAAACTGCATCAGAGAACCTTTATGGATTAAAAACTTATATTCCCCTATGTTATGTGAAACTTTAAGGATATATGTATAAAACTGTATACGTCTAAATGCATAGGCTCAAAGTCAATATATATAGGCTCAATGACCTTTAAATGCTTAAGATTGACACAAATCTTAAGACTTTCATATGTATTATGACAATTTATGATAACACGTATTACTGAGGATAAATAATAATCATCTTTATTGATGAACCATCATACCGTCATAATACATCAAATGTTTAAATGTACAAATGCACATGGAGAAAACATAATGATCCTATAACTAACAGTGTCTAAGGACTTTAAAATTCCCATACTGTATACTTGTATTTCAAACGTAAGTGGGTGAAGTCCTTATAGTTCCTTATTCCTTAAATGATCCAAATCTTAATGTCACTTTTTTGTATTAACTACTTTATGGTCAAATATTTGACCTTAAAATGCTAAGATCCTGTGATATTCAATATTGTTATTAAACAACATAGCAGTTTGATTATCACATTACAACTGAATGGGTCTAGCCACTGAATCAACTACAGACAACTTAGAAATCAAATTTCTGAGCTAAATCATTTGTAAAGCAACCCCATAACATGCACTCTGCATGCATGGTCGAGGAAATCACCCGTATCTACTTAACATTCTTTCACGACATTGTACCATTTGCTAACTTTAAAAAAATTGTAACCTTAAGTGAACTTTTGATCATCTGGATACATAGTTAAATTTGAATATGAATTTCCTACGAGATTTAGTCTGTTGACTTTTCTATATGTCAACATATAGTCCTTGATTCTCTTTAATTATCTCAACACTTGTTTGACTGTATTTTAGTGGCCTACATCTAGGTTAACTAGATATTGACCAAACAGTCAAACAGTAAACACAATATCCTGCCTAGTACATAACCGAGCATACATCAAGCTATCAATCGTACTAGAATACGGAACATTCCTCATAACCTCTCTCTTTACTTTATTCTTTGGATACTTTGCCAAAGATTATCTCTCATTATAAGAGATAGGTGCTATGATAGATTTACATTTAATCATATTAAACCTATGTAACATATACTCAATGCATGCACTCTGTGAGAGGTATGATGAGGGTTAAGATCTGTCCCAGTGAATCTGAATACTTAGGACAAAAGATGCTACATCAAGGTCTTTTATGTCAAAGTTCTTGACCAAACGTTGTTTAACCTTATACAACACGGTAAGTAATTTGATGTGAGCAATATATCATCCACATGCAACAATAGGAAGATAACTTTGCTCCCCCTAACCTCATAGTATAACCATCTTTTTAACTTTATTTTTCATGAAGCCAAAAGAGGTCAAACCTTATCAGACTTAAAGTGTCATTTTTGAGAGGTTTGATGTAAATCATATATTGATTTCCATAATGCACAAACCATGTCAATTCCATCTGGATCCTGAAATCCTTCAGGTTGTATCATATAAACCTCTTCATAAAGGTCTTTATTTAGGAAAGCAGTTTTGATAACCATCTGATATAACTTTATATCATTATAAGCTACAACTGTCATAATCACTCAAAATGTATCCTATGAGGATATGAGAGAAAAAGTAACATTAAAGTTAACCTTTCTCCTTGAGTGAACCATTAGGCAATTGAGTGAGCCTATAAACTACCAAACTTTATCCCAAAATCATTTAGGTCTTAAACTTTATTTACAATTCACGAGTTTGTAATTCCACTGCAAAATCAACTAGCTCCCAGACTTTGCTATGCTTTATGGCTTACATATCATTAGTCATTGCAACCCACCATAATTTCACATTGGGTTTAGAAATAGCTTCTGTAAATGTAACTGGATTCGTAACATGTCTAATATCATAGTTCTATTCACCTAATAGACTATATCATCAGATGGGATAGCAGGTCATCTCACTTTGGTAGATTTTCATAACTGCATTAGATCTTGTACCCCCCAAGAACCTTTATATGTACATGTATGGGTTCCTGTTGTTGTACAGGCACAATACAAAGATACAGATCCACTGGATCTAACTATATGAGTGGCGGGTACATAATAATTGCAGTATCCTGTGACACCCATATATACCCCTTGGGAGGATATTGCGAGTGCCACATATACAGAACATACAGAATACAAAACATTCCAAAACATATGAAACATTTCATACAAGCATTTCCAGAATCTTAAACAAACATACATTACATATCATTCCAAACTTGTTCAAAACATACATACATTATATCACATGAACATAATACAAATTTGTTCAAAAAACTGAAACCAACTTGAAACATAGTTATTACAAAAACTGACAACAATTCAGATTCATACACTCTATATACAAGCCAAGATAAACTCAAAATACATTTTTATCAAAACAAGACTTAGACTCCATTGGCCATTGCGGTTGACTCGTCCCGATCTTTATAATCCTCATTCTGAACCTACATGGGACAAATCCATCATTCTAAGAATATAGCTTAGTGAATAATAACTAATCTATATATAAAGTGATAACTCATCATATTGAATCATATAATAGTATAAGCATGCATTAACAAATTGTTTAAGCAATAAATCATACATAATGCATTTCAGAATAGATTTATAGTTGACAAAGTTGAATATCCAAAGAGGGTATAAACCCTTCAGAATCAGAACACAATGTGTTTATGTCAAAATCAAACATATATCAGAACACAAAATTAGATGACTGCTAAGCCATTTACAAAAACGGGTAACAAGACTTATACAGGAGAGACCGAAGTCTCAGCATTGAAGTGTCATAGGAGAGACCGAGGTCTCAACACCGAAATGTCACAAGAGAGATTGAACTCTCGATATTGAAGTGTCATAGGAGAGACGGAAGTCTTGACTCCGAAATGTCATAGAAGTAGTTACAGACCCTTCTACGCATGCCTATTTACCCACAACTAGGACTCAATAGTTTTCAAACAAAACAAAGTCATTTCAAACATTTCATGTGCAAAGCAAGTAGTCAATCATATTCATATGCAAGTAGGACTTCCAATGATATAATCATGCATTAAACGCCTCGGACAATCTTTGTCCGGAATTCAGAATACAATCAACATAAATCAAATTCAACAAGCAAAACAAAGTAAGGTGTGATCATCTAAGATTACTCACCAAAATTTCCATTATTATTTATTGCCTTGAAGTCTTGGTAATATCTGGAAGTGGCCGCTCTATATGTTCCTCTATAACATTTAACACATATACAAATCACTACTGTGTATGATTAAGAATTCATTTATGTATATTGAATATGTATGATGCATATTCATGACAAATATTAGGGTATATTTCCTTATTAAACTGATGTAAACATCAATTATACTTCAAAAGTTCCTAAATTCATACATTTAATTACTATTCTAACTTTTATTGGAAGCACCTCATTCGGGTCAACTTTACATAATCAATAAGACCAATGTGTTCCTTAAAAGTTTCTAATGATACCAAGATCATACAATTTGGATTATTATTCAATGAGTTATGCTCAAAATACCACGGATTGTGTACATTTGAAATTTTGGCTAGAGCATGATCAAGCATTCAAGTTTTACAACCCATATCTCTCAATTCCAATATCCAAAAATTACAAACTTTATATGTCTCTACTTTAATCTGAACCATAAATCACCTCATTTTTACATCTACAGATCAAGATATCATCAAAATACTAAAGCATGTTCAATAAAAATAATCATAAACCTATCAAATTTTCAGAATTTTCTTAAACAGATTTCGGGTTTGACTTATATGACCATTTTGACCTCAACAATGGGGTATTTATGTAACACCCCACTCCCGCATGACCCGAACCCGACATCGATAGTAATATCCGAGTCTGTGCCCTGTGAGGGTAGCGTGCTACTTCACTCAGTCAAAACTCAGTATAAATTTTTTTTGAAATATAAACATACACATACAATATATATTATGTGGAAAAAAATTTACATAAATAATCATCGATGAGTTTAATGACCACAGGGGCCCTTTTGTAAATACAATTTCATTCAGTTTGTTAACTTTACAATTTGACCTAATCATGATTAATACAAAAATTCAGAAAATACATTTCTATCAGACACTAATGCAGACACGAACTGATCCTGACTTCTTCTAGCATTATACGCCCGTTGCCTAACGAGGTATTCTTCTGAGTCCTGAAAAATAATTGCAAATTTTAGGTGAGTTTTGCGAACTCAGTGAGGTAACCATCATCGATGGTTCACTCAATTCATGCAACATATCAATTCACATAATGTATATTCACATTGTTGCATATACGATCACATTTCACAATTCACTTGAGCATATACGATTTGATACCATTCATTCAATTAGACATACATAACCAATTGAATCCATGCAACACTCACGCATATTCATAATTCAAATTCAGTAGTACCACAGAAGTCTAAGGCATTTAGCCTTTCACTCAATCAAGAGATCAAAATCAGATGCATATGATATGCGCATGTGACACCTTTCCAATTTATTTCGGTGTTGTGACCGAGCGGCTAAACTGTCCCATATAGGGCTCATTAAACTATCCTATAATGGGCGCATTAGTCATTGAGCCTGAGGCTCTGAATCACTGTAGGCTCGAGGCCCAAATACATTGAGCTTTTAGCTTTCGGTGGCTGCTCCGGTCACAACTGTCATTAACTGATCATGCATTCATGCATGGAATGCATATGTCACAATTGAACAATATCACATCGCAAGCAAACCCAGTTTATCACAGTCAAACCCAATGTAGCACAATCAAACCCAATTTATCACAATCAGACAATTATTTCATAATTACTCACAGTAAAATCACAATCACAATTTAATCACAATTAAACATGGAGTTTCCAAATTCTCAGACAAACAACACTTCTATGTTATAATCTCCCAATACCTTGGACCTTCTGTCTGGAATCCATAATCAAAACACAATTCCACCATTATTCACTATAGAAGTATAAGCATAAGCACATAATAATAGAGGAACTGTCTAGGTCACTCACCAACTGCTCTCAAAGCTAGTGCCTGGAAGTTTTGGCAACGTCTGTGGGTCGACGTTCCAGTTGCTCCTCTATACCAAATAACATACACATATATCACAATTTGCACAATC